>CM031241.1:132543046-133143046 GCA_018340775.1 Taxus wallichiana var. yunnanensis
CTTCATTGACATGGATAAGCTATACAATTTTTTGAATAATGAACCCTTAACTCATTACAGAAAATGCTACTTGCTCTCCAATCATTTTCATCCAATGCACCTACCCATGTCATTAATTCCTTCCCCAGCACGCATGGTTTCAATCAGTGTTTAGTAATTTACAACCTTTCCAAGCAGTAATAAACTATCCTATAACCACTACGTCAGAAAGATACCAGAACAATTACTGGTAAATCGGACACTTTAAATTCCATGCATCTCTCGTTGGAATAAACCTCATTGTCTACATGCCGTCATTGTTGATTTTCATTTGAGCTAGCTCTAAGTAGTGAGGTGCCCCTCTAACATATGCTCTATGCTAAAAATGCTACTCCAAGATATTATGCAGACCCCATTGTGCCTCCTCCACGGTAAACAGAGGTAATCATACAAGCATTATGCTGGCGTGAAATTATAAACAGTGGATACAATTTAAATTAATTGCTGCAATGAAAATCAGAAACATTCTTTACTTGGACATTAGCAGAACATCTCCACAAAGAGAGCTCATGCCCAGTACAGTGAGGCACAATGGGTTTTCCATGAACAAACAAAAGAAAGTTAATTACAATAAAAAAATATGGATCAGTCTCAAATCCAATACAAATGTCTAATTTGTCATTGGAACTAGCAACCAACCAAGGCGCGAGGCCTATGTTCTAATACTAATAAGGGCATTCCTGTCTGCAGCACTGCTCTCACAAACCCCATATTAGCAGTTAACGTGGGAGCATGCAAGTGATCTCCGGTACCAAAGATGATTTTGTGCTTCGACTTGATTTTTCCAGTCTCAGGAAGGCCCATTACACGGGCAGAAGGATTGTTTGGCAAAACCCTGCCATTTATATAGGATCAATTGATTTCTTTGATAAGCAATCATTCAGCTTTCAAGTTTTGATAGACAGCCAAAATTTTAAGAACAAAGATGCCAGTCCCCATAGTACAATACTAATAAACAAAAAGTATGGTGAGGAGTACAATATGCTAGACGCAAATTTATAACATCAAAGTTTAAGATGAAATTGACATGAGTAACTTACAATATACACTTTAGTAAGCATTCTGCTCGTCGTTTCTCATTGGTACCACTGCACATTGAAATAAGATCCCTGAATTCATTATGAACGTATTCAGAAATCACTGCCTTCTTTCCTGCTAGAACAGATGCCAAATCATCCAAGATGGGGTGCTCAAGTTCAGACTTCGCCTGCACGGCATGCACAAAAACACATCCATAATTGTATTCGAATAACAAAACCTAATAGTCCCTAAACAAAACTGCTGATTTAAAAGATGGCATATTTAAGCCTGCTTAAAAATTCACAAAGAACCAACATTACCTGCTCCCTCATAAAGTTGGTCGTGCTCTTGAAGCGCTTGTTCATGTCTTCCACTGACATTTGAGCCAGTTTCTTTGCACAACCATTGCTTAGCTCAGATACAAGTGCCACCAAGGCTGTTGTATCCAAATTAATTATATTGTCTTTCAAACTAATCATCTCGTTTTCATTTCCTAAAATATCTGAGGACAAGTCCACTGATGCAAGTAATGAAAAAACTTCTTATCAAATTGTAGGATGTATTCCGTCAACGTGCCTACAGTTTGACTAAATATATCATCTTCCGATTGATCCACATGTTTGTCTTCTTGGTTAAATATTTGCTCAGGACAACTGTTGTCTCCCACGTTAACAGTGCCAGTTTGACACTGGATATATCTGTTACCAAGACTTTCCTCTTGTCTAACTTTTATCTCAAATGCCATCCAACCTTGATTTCTATGGGAGGAACCACAATGACTGCATTCATGAACATTCTTTGAATTTTCTATGCATGTTTCATTTGCATCAACAATATTGACCCACTCACCACCTTCCACATCCTGAAAAATATCAGAGACAGAACATGTCCCTGGCATTCCTAGATATTTTTCAGTTCCATTTTGTTTTTCAACACTTGTTTGCTTGAAATCAAAAATCTCCACTGCACTAAAATCTTCTCTAAGTCTTTGGGCAATAGTGTCCTCAATCCCATTGGCGAAACAAAGAATAACTGAAACTGGCTGAAGAATAACACTACTCAATGCAGCTTCCAGGAAGAAATCCAAACGTGTTTTCAATCCCTTTCTATTGCACTTATCTGACCAAGAAATATACTTGGGATTTCGATCAGATACAACAAACCATGCTGGCTTTCTATTATAGGCACAAACTATATCAACATGAGTTCCTCTGAAACCAGTATTGAAAGATCTTTCTCGCAATGGTCCTTGGACTGTCTTGCATACACAAGACACTCCACTTATAGCTGGTTGTTGCACGACATTCACTATAGATTCCACGTACCCAATGTTTGTACTGCAAAATACGGGGCATCAGATAATAGATAGTACAAACACACTAAAAACACAAAAAGTTCAGTTAAGGAATTTCTGCTCTACAATTAAAGCACTATGTCCCTGTAACTACAGTGACTGGAAATTAAAAAAAAAAAAAAAAAACTTTTCGGAAAAATGAGTGTTCTCAATGAAACTGATCATTAGATTATCATTTGACTTGTCTGAGAAAATTCAGCCCTGTATGTTTTGCTTTAATCCAATCCAATAGCACAGTAATTAACATGTGTTCAGGTATGAATGATGCAATGTATTTTCTTACACACAAATTTGAAATTGTGGAAAATGCATTATTTGAATCAGAAACAGGCATCACTTACATGCTCAAAAAAATCTGTCTTGAAACTGAAACATTATGACATGGCAAACTCAGCTGATTGCAAAGGAAAAACATACGTACTGGAAAAGAATGAGCAACCATTCATTAAAACAGAATTTCAACAAAATCATTTGGCTTGCCTAAATGAATAATAATCCTCACATACTTTCCATTAGTGTAATCCAAAGAAAAGGAATTGAAAGTACAAGGATTAGAACATGTAATGTATTTGATTTTTCCTTCTGACCAATTAGAGGAAGTTCAACTCAGAAACTTAAGGCTATTCATCACATGGAATCAGAAATGGGGCGAGGATTAATTGGATTAAAGAGGGGGATAATTCGACTAAGTTTTGCCATCATTGTTTTAAGGAGAGGCATGACTCTTAGGAGATTGTAGCTCTGAAAGACCCACCAGAGTTGTCTAAGGATGAGATCCATATAAGTGAGATCTTTTATGATCATTTTAAGATAACCTCTTCTTCCACAAGAAGTGATATCAGAAAAGTAGAAACAAAGAATATCGTTATGCCTATAATTTTTGTTAAAGCACCTCAGTTTGAGAATACTCTGATCTTCCAGCCAATTGATGTGATAGTTGCTTGAGCAATTCACGGTATGGCAATTGTTAAGTCACTCAATTTAGATGGCTTGCCATGTGAGTTCCAAGAAAAACTTCATTTGGGCGGCAACAATCTCCTGCAGAGGAGTCAAGAAGCTCCTACATTTCACAGTATGAGTGATCTGGTGAATGCTGACTTGATTAAACTTTAAAGCCATCCCCAAGGGCTCCAAAAGGGAGAACAGCGGAAGCCTTGTAACCTTCTTAATGTCTCTTACACATTTTTAGCGAAGTTATTGGCTAATCCAACCAAACTGAAAATCCGAAGGATTTTCAACACTAAATAGACTGGCTTTATAAAGGGAAGGTTCTTTTCACACAATCTTCTTACTGCGTGAGGAAGCATTGATTGGGTACAAGAGATGAGAAAGCAAGTGTCCCGTTGAAAATTTCATAGTGTATTGAACTGGGAGACTTCATCATGGATATGCTTGACTAACTTGGGATTAGATTGTTGTATATGAGAGCAGCGAACACCATCTGCATATGCCAAAGATGCCTTCTCGTTTGTTATCTCTGTATAACTTGATGGATACTCTTAAGTACGGTAGTACCCACTGAAGTATGCTCCTTAACTCACTGAAGTATGCTCCTTAACTCACATGCATCATGGAGTTTAAAACGAGCTTTGTTGAAAATCTATGATAGCTAGCAAATGCTAGCTTTTGTTTGCCACCAAGTATTAGCGGTCATACCAAAAGTGCAAAATAAATTTGACATGAACGTCCAAGCTACACATAATTAATTTTGACTAAGTCCCAATGTACTAGGCTCTTAGAAGAATCTGGAGATGACAGGCACACACTGCACATCTCTCAGGTCACGAAATCTTCCTAGGCTCCAGGTGAGGCCAAAATGACTAAGTCCACAGTAGCTACAAGATTTCGACAGCAACAATTAAACATCACTTGGCTGCTAAATTTTTCCAAATGCCGAGTAAGTGCAAGATGGCACTTGGCTTTCTAGTGCTTCGAGTTTTCAAGTAAGCTAAAATAACCAAGACAATACTTATCACCCAAAATATTTCAGTAACCAGTGAAAACTAGAATATCTCTGCTGGCTCCTTGAAGACTGAGTTCCCAAGAAAACAATAATTATTAAGTTCACACTTTGTTCAACAAAAACCAAACATTTCACAAGCCACAATCAATGTCAGTGGTTACCTCAAAGTTCTGATTTTCAAGTATGACTTAATTGGCAAGGTCCGAGGCTGTCCTGCTCATTCATTTGGAAACCCAGATGATCTCTAAGCCAATGTCCCATTCTCGACATCAATTTATCATCCAAAGTTTCAAGTGTCAGATCAATTGGTAGACAATTAGCTAAGCCTGCAAATTGAAGAATTTTATGTGGAACCTAGAAGATTAGCATAAGAAGATGTCACTTGATTCCTTAATGTTTCGAGCAATCAAATTCTCCTTGAAACTAAAATGACCAAGTCCACAAATATCAACCCGGAGAATTTCAAAAGCCATAACCAATGTCATTGG
Source organism: Taxus wallichiana var. yunnanensis (assembly GCA_018340775.1). Lineage (NCBI taxonomy): Eukaryota > Viridiplantae > Streptophyta > Pinopsida > Cupressales > Taxaceae > Taxus > Taxus wallichiana. Next base: position 132,547,911 of record CM031241.1, read on the forward strand.
ACGGTCATAAGTTTTGCAGTTCCTGTTACTCAAATTTGGCTGAGTCCATAGCTTTTTGTTGTGACTAAAAGTGTTCAAATTTGGATTGATGACAAAGCTGTTTGGGACAAACAAGCAAATATGAGATAAGATATATTTATCACGGAAAGCACAATTATTAACAGAAATTTCAACATTTTGAAAGTCAGCAATATACATTAACTCCATAACATTCTACATTGGAAGTGACTATGTTGAATCGTATTCCCTAAGTGACAATTAGAAGATGTCACTTGTTCCTCTACATTTTGAGCTAACAAATTCTTCTTGAAACTAAAATGACCAAATCCACACCCATCAACACAGAAGATTTCAGAAGCATGATCAATATCATTATACAGTCAGAAGCTTTATGATTCCTGTAACTCAAATTTGGCTCCCCGTAGTTTTTAATTGTGAATCATATTGCTCAAATTTGGAATGAGGACAAAGATGTTAGAAACAATTTAAATAAATACGAGAAAAGATACATCCTCTGTAGCATGGAAACACCTCCCCCTGCCCATTCCCCCTCAAAACATTTCAGGTATGGGGGAAGTCCCCAAAACACTTACACAGACCGGGAACGGCCTGGAAACACCGCTGGTAAGGCTCTGTTGTACCTGGGATGTTTCGAGCCATACCAGCGGCCATGGGTATGTTAAAAAGCCAAAAAAACACTCTTTTTAGCATTTATTGTTTCTAACCCTAATCTACCCACCCAACCTTCCTAAAGACACTTCTTAAAAGCTATATAATGACATCTTTGGTCCATTCTAAATCACACTCATTTCTTTCTCTTGCTGAATTCAGTTTTCACTAAACTAATCTAGATTATAATCATGTATATATGAAATTGTAACCATGTTGAATCTATTGAACTTCAATGAATACAAAATATTTTGAGTGCTTTATCTCTTGTGGACTAAAATTTTGAAAATGAGTACTACATACATACATACATACATACATACATATATATATATATATATATATATATATATATAATCTATTGAACTTCAATGAATACAAAATATTTTGAGTGCTTTATCTCTTGCAGACTAAAATTTTGAAAATGAGTACTACATACATACATACATACATACATACATACATACATACATACATACATATTATACAGAGATTTCCGTAACATTCCGTACCCAAACATACATACCTACATTTTTTTGAAAATCAATTCCACATTTCAGACTCGTACCCAAACCTGTTACATGGAAACATAGGATACATCGATTACTACGCACAATTATTTATATAAATTTTGTCATTTTAAAATTTGGGGCTATGCCTCAAATTACACACCTGCTTTAACTCCAGATCATTATATGTTGAGCAGTGACAATGTCAAGTGTTATTCTGGTGCAGGAGATCCTCTTGACTTCTCTCTATCCTTACTTGTTATGCTTGTTAGCCTACCTATCACCCATACACTTCTACAAAGACTAGCTGTTCTAGTGTGTACGTTGAGCTCCTAGGTGAGCTCAACACATACTGTGCATTACTTTGGGGTGATCCTTCCTTGATACCCTGCTCTGAGGATCTATCTTCATACTCTTCATGTTTACTACCATCAAACTCCACTTCAACATTTCTTGTCTGCTCATCCTTCTTCTTGAAAGGTTATAGATCTCTAGTGGTGTCCAAGTGAACAAGAGCTATGTGTTTGTAACAACTACATGAAAATATTTCATACCTGATCTAAATGTGATCTTGCACCTTTGATATTGACACTATGATTGTCACTCCAAATTGGAGATCCACACATGGATTTGACCTATTCACGCTCTCATGCCTAAATAGGCTTTCAGTGATAAAAAATGGCAAATATGCTGAACAGAGGCTTCAAACAGGTTTCAGTGGCCTGAGGACATCGCATTATACTTGACTTGAAGGGTTTAGACCTTTAGTTTAGACATAGTCCACAATTTCTACCAATTTTTGCTTCCTAGGCTTAGTTGTTCTAGTAGCCCTCTAAACTGATAAATTGAGTCAGATCTCAATTTCCCTGAGATAACCCCTGAACTATTTAGAGCTTCTAATACCTTTTACCAAGTTCTGGCTCATATGTCTAAACCGCCATGTACTTATTTATGCGAACCCTAACTTCAGACCCCTTCAGAACCAAGATATCACCTGTGTACAACAGTAGGCACTTGTGGGTATGATCTTGGCTGAATCTTGGTGGATTCACCTCAGGAATGTTTTCAACATGCTCAGAGGCAAGTTTGGAGTCTTAACTTCATCATTTCTCCATGCATGCACTAGATTATCTCCTCATTCAGGGTCTGTGACAGCCTTCTCTGCAACAGCTAGTATAACTCTTTCACACGTACCCACTAGCAGATGAAACTTGGAGAACCTTTAGGCCTCATACAAACAGAGATGATCCTGAAATTTCATTCATTTTTGATGGATGAGTTCCTAGAAAAGTGATGCCCTAGTAGAGGGACCGAGCTAACAAATAGACCTACAGGAAATGTAATGAATTTTCAAGAGCTGAGAAAAATCAAGGAAGTTATTCTTACCATCCTCCATCTAATCATGTTTTAACAGAGCTCAAATAATGCCTCCAAAGAATACTGTCAACTTCTACCTCTCGGTTCTGAACAGAGTTCTACTTACACAGTCAATGTAATATGCAAAATAAACATGCAACAGGGATTTTTTTCCTTACCAAAACACCAACACATCTTCTATTCATCATAATCTATTTTCACTACATCATATTTCCTCCTACTACCCTTCCACACATGCATACCTCTCTCAAATAGATGGTCTTCTTACCATAAGACTAAGAACTAACACCCTAGAATAGTGCAACTAACACTATTGTTGACTCAACAAGATTCTCAACTTAGAATCAAGCTAAAACAACCCATGACACACGTTTGCCAACAAATATTATCCTTCTACATAGCCTATATGGCTTTATTTAGACCAATTCACCTTTACCAGGCAAATTTACAATTACCTCACACAGATACATATATTTTGAACTTCACCCACTCCATTGGAGGGAAACATGCTTGAACTACCTAAACACCTATTTGAACTTGTCATCATAACAATGATGCTCCTGCATCATATTCCCTAACACTCCCAGCTACCTCCTTAATATGAAAATATGTCTTACCATATCAACCCTAAGTCACTCGGCTCCTCTACGTTACGAGGTGTCAAGTTCTCCTTGAAGCTAAAATGACCGAGCCTGTGCTCATTAACCCAAAGGATTTCAAAGACCGTGACAAATATCAGTGGACGGCCAGGAGAATTGGGTTCCTGTAATTCAAATTTGGCGAAGTCCATAGCTTTTCCTTGTGTTCATCATAGAGTTAAATTTTGAATTGATGAAAAAGACATTTTGAGTCAAATAAATAAATATGAGAAAGCATACTATTATTACTGAGGAAGCACAATTATTTACATAAATTTCACTATTTTAAAAGTCAGGGATGGCAATGACTAAATTGAGCATTGCTCTCTAACGTCCCTCTCCCTCCTCAATATGAAAATGTCTTTGTAGTATTAACCCGAGCTCAAGACCAAATTTTACATAGCCAAAACATGGACCATTTTCTAGTTCAAAATTCAAGCCTTAAATTTTCAATATCAGTCCTAGATATAGAACTTGTACCAGCTTACAAGTTGAATCCAAGTAGACTGTCACCACCTCTAAACATTGTAGAGGTTGAACCCTATTCATGCCTTCTCACTCACTTAAACACCCTTCTAAATATAATGTTCCATCAAGATCACCATTTCTGTTAAAGTAGAATCCCGATGTCCTCACCACTCATTTATGTTCTTGGAGTGACATCTCATGCATAAAGGCTACTTTCATCTTTTCCTGCTTTGCCTTTTCCTTTACTTTTTTCTTTTCCTTCCACTTTAGCACACTAACAACTCTGACCTTACAATTCAAGTATAAATGACTTGGGTTTTTAGCAATAGAAGCACAGGGTATTTTCTTTAACATTTTTTCCTTTCTTCCCTACAAATATGATTAGTTCTCCTACTTCTGTCTCCTAGGTTGTCAGGAAACGGGTTCGGGTTCGGTATGCAGATACGTCAATTATAAAAACCCTTGGGTACAATACGTCTTGGGTACATCCGTGTCTATAGATACTCATTTTTTAGTCCATAAGAAATACAAAACTTGAAAAATATAGTAGGATCAAGGTTCAAAACATTCAATATGCTTAAAATTTTACATTTTCATTGATCATGTGGCTGCCATACATATGATATATGAATATCATGTCAATATGAATACAAACAATCTAGAATATCATGTCTATATGAATATCATGTCTCCTCCTTTGAATGATCAATGATCAATAAAACAATGTCTTCCTCTAAACAATGGCTGCCTCTAAACAAACTTGAACTCCTTGCAAGCAATGGCTGCCTCCAATCTCGTCCTCCTTGCAATGGCTGCCTCCAAACAAATCCTCCTTCCAATGGCTGCCTCCTCTTCAATTCCTCTTTGGCTCTTTGCTCTTACACTTGCAAAAACATAGAATCAATTTTTTTCTTGGTCATTGACTAAGTTAAATATATATATATATATATATATATAACATCCCCACTGCCAAAAAAATAAAAAAAAAAAAAAAAGACATTGTGGGTACATCACACATACCCGACACATATCCATACGTATCCTAGCCTGTCTCATTATGCTCATGAGGAAGCTCAACCCAAAAGGTTTTGTTCAACACCATCACCCAACGTGCACGTGCCAAAATATCCGGCTAATGCTTAGCTTGCTCCCTTTGAGGGATCAAAGAGCAAAAACCTCTCGTGACGTCGAGAGGCAAAGGCCCCACCCAAATTTTCTTGATCATTATACAATCAGATATTTCAGCACTGCCAAAGTCACCAGTTCAATTAACTGTTAGAAGGTGAATTACCTTATCTTCGTCAACTTTTATTCATCTTCTGTCTACCTGAATTTATATGTATTGTACCCCAACCAGCCCCTTTGGGGATATAGACAGATACGCGCATTAATATTGCTAATAAGACTGTAGGTTAATTTAACAGATAGTGCCTGGATTTCGCCAGTGGCAATTTTACGGGACATGTGATGCTTGGAATTTTAAGGCAAGACCGTTTTGGACATCTCAATCTTCAATCTTGCCAGTTTTTATTAGACAAATATTGACCAAAAAGGGATTTTTTCATTGGGGTATCTCTGGAGTCATGAGCATCAGCAATGCATTTTAAATTGAACCCAAATGTTGAATAGCGCAGAAAAAGCGGCCTATCAAAACCTTTGTAGATTGATCCCAAAAAGTTGATTTTTAAAATGCAATTCCAATGGTCAGGTCCTATCTGGAAACATTGGAAATGGAATAGTGGGAAGGCCTGCCATAGCTTTTCAGCAAAGGAATTTAACGACATAGTGAGACACAAGGCCTCCCTTGCTCCAGGGTTTCCGTTTAACAAATGATGGGGGTTTAGGATCCTGACATGCACTGGCGAAGGAGGTGCAAGTCTGTTTGGAAAGCACAATATTCTTTCAAGCATACATTTTGTAGGTGGTTAATACTTGAACAGGAATTAAGAGGTCAGATCAATGCTTCAAAAAATTGGTGTTATGAATTTTGCTTGCAGCCTGTGTGGTAGAAGTGAAATGACTGATCATGTACTCCAAAATTGTTCATCACCCAGGTCCTTGGAGCATGCTTTCAAGCTGAATTTGATCATTTAATCACTACTCCACTTCCTCTTAGAGGATCCCTGCGTGTGCACACTTGGATGATCAGGGGCAGCTGCAAACTGCTATGGCAAACAATTTGGTAAGCTGTTGTTGAATTCCTGTTAATTTTACTAGCCTTCTCAAAAAGAGACTTTCCTTACACAAATGTTAGTTTTTCTAGCTTTCTTAGAAAGAGAATTAACTTGTATCCCTCTTGTTAGATTGATGTAATTGTTCCTTTAAGTAATATAGTATGCATTTCTCCATAAAATACAAAAAATAACAAAAATCCTGTTTAAAGTTAATTTTGGCAATATTTATCTTTTATGTATGCATGAAATGTCCTCTCTGAAAGAAGATTATTGTTTGCATTTGCTTCCGTAACAAACTTAGTTCTATAACTCTAGTGTGTTGTCCCCGCATTGCTCTTAGGATCTGGATCATTCAGCACCCAAATGCTTATCTTCTGCAAAAGTGTTGAAATCATATTAACCCTGCTTGCACTGGTAATAATATTGACTCATCTTGCACTGGTACCTAAGCGAGAAAACATTAATATTGTCTATAGAGGAAAATATTTAACAAAACTGCTTTGGAATCCTCCTCAATTTAACAAACTTGTATATGGACTGCAACAGGGGTTACACTAGTTCTTCATGATGATTCTATGTTGGTATTTGCAAATTCTGCAACGTCATTAACAAAAATGATGAAAACTAGTTTGAAAATGTTTGACAGGGACTTCACTGGTAAAATCGTCCTCAAGTTTGTTCAAGCCACCATAATTGTTTACTATCTTTGCTTGAAGCTTGCAAAAAGAAAATCTCGTTTCTATGTGGACAGGGTATGTACAATCTCTGAACATCAGTGTTATTCAGAGAACAAGTTTACGCAAAAACACTACATACTTAGAAAGTTGAGTATGCTTCATTCCTGCAATATAGAATTGTGAACAATAACTTATGTCATCGGCTTGATTTTTGTGAGCAAACTGCAATCCCCTGCAAATCCTCCAACCGGTTCATTTCTGAATCTACTTTTATGGTTTTCCATTTGATTTTAATCGCTACAAAGGATTCTGAGAGAACCTTCATGTTCAATTGATGAGGGCATGCCGGGGGTTTCTCTTCAGGCTCAGATTAACAGGCCACATCAAGGGCATTGAAGTCTTTGTGAAGATGGTTCTGAAAACCAGCTCCATGTCTTGCACAAACGCCATTGCAAATATATCAGAGGTGATATTTCAAACTAGGGTTTCATGTTTTTGTGAAAAATTCTTAAATCCCTCAACAGACGCACTCAAAACACTCTTTGCAAACACATTACAATATGTGCAACAATGAAATGTCTTTGACTCAGCTATGACCTGCAACACACCCTTGGCTCAATTTTGCAACAATTAGCAAGAGGACATATGCAAATGGAAACTTGTGTTGATCTGAATATTGCATGTGATTTTTGATCTTTTCCAATCTCTATAACTTCACGGAACTTCGAGATACAGGTCTCAACGTCCTACCAGAACTTTGACTTTAGCACCTGTACTCTGCAAATGAGGCCAACAAAGACCACTTGAAATTGTGAAGGTCTACAGGTCTCGCTTGAAAGTCCACAACCTCCAATTGCAGAAGACTGCCATAACTTTGAAAAGTTAGATAACTTGTCCAAGCATATCTCAGTTTACTCTCAGTGAATCAGCTCTGATAACATTTTAGGAGAAACTTTGAATAAAAGAAAAAAGAGAAATTTACTATTGAAAGAGCCCATTACATAAGCTTCGTCATTTTATAAGTCAGAGGTAAGCCCCAGTTATTCCACTTACCTTAACTGCCTAACATTCAATGTTAGTCTTGACCAAGTTAGAGTGTAAATTTATGAATGGGAGGAAATAAAAATGTGGTACATTGGAGGAAACAAAAAATGTGGCACGTATGATTAAAATTTTTGCTAATGTGCAACATTAGTCAAATTAAAGAAGCATGAGCAAGATTGGATTTGTTTGAAATGGATGCCCTAAGGGAAAAAAAAAAAATCAACGTCAAAGCTAGCATACATAGGTGACCAAACCTTAGCCAGACACAACACAACAGTAAGGGATGTGCTTACTAGACACTTGTACAGTTTGCCAACATAAGGAGAAATTTGCAACAGGCCCTTGTTAAATTGGGTACATATATAGTGCGGCAACAAAAGCCAATAGTTAACTACAGGCCCTTCTTAAACTGAGCATTGGTATAGGTCCAGGTTAGGCAAAAAAATTGAGTTATTACACCTTGACAAGTCAACCACAGGGGACTAAGGACTTCATTGAGAGACAACATTTTGGAACCAAACCATCATCTCTGTCTTATGGCCACAATGGACCATATTAAAAATGATAGGCACACTGCCCCATAATTATCAAGGGTTAATACGAGATAAGTGCATGTACATCGGAGTTAAATCCACTCTTTGGTGTTCAATAGGGTTTTAACTAGAACCAAAAAAACACAAGGCAGTGGTCCAAGAAGGAGCTTACAAAGTTTTGAACCAGTTACTTCTGATGAAAACTCGAAGCTATTTGTGAAATAATTGACTCTCATGAGAGATGAAGATTTCAGCTCCCCTCCCATTTTCCTGGAATCTGCATTCAAACTGCCACTTTATATTTTGGAGAAAAATTAGTAATAATTATTTACAACTCAAATGCAGCCATTTGGCAAAATAAGCCCCAAGATATATGAGTGAGTGCCTCAAACTACCAACTGCTCTCCTCCATCCCCCAGCACAAGGTCTCCTATCAAAAAATTCGCCACTCGGATATTTTAGGTGAAGATTCTATATTTTCCTAGGTTACCTCTTTATTTATGTGATTTCCACAAAACAACAAATTTAAAATGTGAACAGTAGCCCCTCCATAGTGTTACATCCTGATTGGATTTGTTGTTTCCTCGGATAAAATTCTGAATTTTAAGTATTTATTTTACAATTCTGACATATATGCAATCAGACTGCTGTGCTAGAATCTCAATGATAATTTGTTAACTCGCTAAGCTAACCATACAACAGAAAAGGCCGAAAAAGGCATACACCCATATATGAATAAGCATACTTTACATTCACATCTGTTCTCCAAATAAGGTCTGGTTTCTCGCCCTAATGGGAAGTTACATTTTTCAGAATGGTTTGAACTTTGAACTGAAGTAAAGCCAAATTTGAAGATATTGCAGTATACTGGTCTCACAGGTGATGAAGATTTCAGCTCTGCTGTTATTGTCCAAGGAATCTGCAAAAACTATATATATTTTGTAGACAAATTAGGTAAATTATTTACCACTAATGGGCCGCCATTTGGAAAAATCAATCCTAGATTCCTAAGATATATGAGTGTGAGCCTGAAACTACCAACTGCTCCCTTCCATCCCCCTGTTCAAAATATCCTCTCACAAAATTTGCCACTGGTATATTTAGGTGAAGATTCTATATTTTTCTACTTTAACTCTTTTGCTTTACATGTGATTACCTAGGCAATACAAATTTGAGCAGTAGCCCACTCCATGGTACCACATGCTGATTGGATTTGTTGTTTCCTCGAATAATCTTCTAAATTATATACTATACGTGTTACAATTCTGAGAAATACACAAATCAGACTACTATGAGAGAACATTGATAATAATTTATTAACTCGCTGAAATGTGAAATGACCCATAAGCATTCTTTACACTCACATTTGCTCTCCAAATTAGCCTGTTTTTCTAATTTAATGGGTTGAGCTAAATTACATTTCACAGAATGCTTTGAATTAAAGTAAACAAAAAATTCTAAAAGTAAACCATGTGGCACTTCAAGGTACACGTCGACATTGTAATATGTAGTACAAATTATTGGAAATTATTACCTCAATAATATTTAATTTTATCTTTGGGTTTCAGTCCTCAAATGCTTGTAGAGAGTTGTCTATATAAGGAACTCCAATTTTCAATCTCAACTAAACATTTATCACTATGTTGCGAGGATACGGATAAGAGTATTGGTTTGGATACGGATACAATATGCGGATACGTCAATTTTAAAAACCCTTGGGTACTATACGTCTTGGATATGTCCATACATATATATTAAAAATTAAAAAAATATATATATATAAAATTTTATATACATCTACTCCTTTTTTAGTCCATAAAAAACTGAAATAGTAATACAAAACTTGAATCAATGTTCAAAACATTCAATATACTTAAGACTTTGCATTTTTATTGATCATGTGGCTGCCATACATATGATATACGAATATCATGTCAACATGAATACGAACAAAACTTGAAATTTGAAATATATACTAGGATCCATGTTCAAATTTTCAAAACATACAATATACTTAAGATTTTACATTTCATATTTACTGCAGGATACGTATTTACTTAAAAATGAAATAAAACTTTTTAAAAATGAAATAAAACTTAAAAAAGACGTATTTACTGCAGGATACGTGCCTGATACGCAAGGAACGTATCCGTGGCGTATCTGGCTTATCCTTATGCGTATCAGGCACGTATCCGTATCGTATCCGTATCCGATACGTATCAAAGGGGATTCGAGGGGGTCTTGGGTGTATCCATGCTTCATAGATTTATCATGATGATGGGCCAAAACATGCAACCTGAAACATTCATATTTTTCAGCAAAGAAAATTTGTACACAAATTTAATCCAGGAGAAGCTCGCTCTTAGCCATAGCTTTGAAACACTTTGATACGGATACGGATACGAGTATCGGTTTGGATACGGATACGATACGCGGATACGTCAATTTTAAAAAACCCTTGGGTACGATACGTCTTGGATATGTCCATACATATATATTAAAAAATAAAAAAAATATATATATATAAAATTTTATGTACATCTACTCATTTTTTAGTCCATAAAAAACTGAAATAGTAATACAAAACTTGAATCAATGTTCAAAACATTCAATATACTTAAGACTTTGCATTTTTATTGATCATGTGGCTGCCATACATATGATATACGAATATCATGTCAACATGAATACGAACAAAACTTGAAATTTGAAAAATATACTAGGATCCATGTTCAAATTTTCAAAACATACAATATACTTAAGATTTTACATTTCATATTTCTTTGTAGGATACGTATTTAGTTTTACTTAAAAATGAAATAAAACTTTTAAAAAATGAAATAAAACTTAAAAAGGCGTATTTCACTTTTGCGGCAGGATCGTGCATCGATACGTCACGAAACGTATCCGTGACGTATCTGGCTTATCTTGTCACGTATCGCACGTATCCGTATCGTATCCGTTTCCGATACGTATCAAAGGGGATTCGAGGGGGTCTTGGGCGTATCCATGCTTCATAGATTTATCATGATGATGGGCCAAAACATGCAACTGAAACATTCATATTTTTCAGCAAAGAAAATTTGTACACAAATTTAATCCGAAGCTCGCTCTTAGCCATAGCTTTGAAACACCTTTGCCAGGATACGGATACGAGTATCGGTTTGGATACGGATACGATATGCGGATACGTCAATTTTAAAAACCCTTGGATACGATACGTCTTGGATATGTCCGTACATATATATTAAAAAATTAAAAAAAAATATATATATATATATATAAAATTTTATATACATCTACTCCTTTTTAGTCCATAAAAAACTGAAATAGTAATACAAAACTTGAATCAATGTTCAAAACATTCAATATACTTAAGACTTTGCATTTTTATTGATCATGTGGCTGCCATACATATGATATACGAATATCATGTCAACATGAATACGAACAAAACTTGAAATTTGAAAAATATACTAGGATCCATGTTCAAATTTTCAAAACATACAATATACTTAAGATTTTACATTTCATATTTACTGCTTGATCACGCTGAGGATACGTATTTAGTTTTACTTAAAAATGAAATAAAACTTTTAAAAAATGAAATAAAACTTAAAAAAGACGTATTTACTGCAGGATACGTGCCTGATACGCGACAGCGTATCGCGTGGCGTATCACTGGCTTATACTTATGCGTATAGAAGCACATATCCGTATCGTATCCGTATCCGATACGTATCAAAAGGATTGAAGGGGTCTTGGGTGTATCCATGCTTCATAGATTTATCATGATGATGGGCCAAAACATGCAACCTGAAACATTCATATTTTTCAGCAAAGAAAATTTGTACACAAATTTAATCCAGAAGCTCGCTCTTAGCCATAGCTTTGAAACACTTTGCCAGGGATACGGATAAGAGTATTGGTTTGGATACGGATACGATATGCGGATACGTCAATTTTAAAAAACCCTTGGGTACTATACGTCTTGGATATGTCCATACATATATATTAAAAATTAAAAAAAATATATATATATATATATATAAAATTTATATACATCTACTCTTTTTTAGTCCATAAAAACTGAAATAGTAATACAAAACTTGAATCAATGTTCAAAACATTCAATATACTTAAGACTTTGCATTTTTATTGATCATGTGGCTGCCATACATATGATATACGAATATCATGTCAACATGAATACTGAACAAAACTTGAAATTTGAAATATATACTAGGATCCATGTTCAAATTTTCAAAACATACAATATACTTAAGATTTTACATTTCATATTTACTGCAGGATACGTATTTACTTAAAAATGAAATAAAACTTTTAAAAAATGAAATAAAACTTAAAAAGACGTATTTACTGCAGGATACGTGCCTGATACGTCTGAAACGTATCCGTGGCGTATCCTGGCTTATACTATACGTATCAGGCACGTATCCGTATCGTATCCGTATCCGATACGTATCAAAGGGGATTCGAGGGGGTCTTGGGTGTATCCATGCTTCATAGATTTATCATGATGATGGGCCAAAACATGCAACCTGAAACATTCATATTTTTCAGCAAAGAAAATTTGTACACAAATTTAATCCAGAAGCTCGCTCTTAGCCATAGCTTTGAAACACAGCTGATCTGAGGAAAACTCGTCAGGTGAGCCCAAGCCAATCTAGCTAATTCAACTCCAGATATTCGCCGCCCAATAATTGCCAAAAAAATGAGACTAAACAAGTTCAAAGCTGCAAACATGCTTCTCCCTCTTCATTCTAGCATCTAAATGTTTGTTTCCCAGTGTTCACACAAGCAATACTTGGTACACAGCAGGGAGGACTGATTTTTGGCGATGTTAAGTGATTTTGGTTAGGTATTGGGAGATTTTGATTAGGTTTTCCGACATGTGCAAAATAGTCCAAAGAAGCTTAAAGTCTCTAGTATCATAAATATTTGGCTTTACCTGAGCAGATTTCTTTAATAGACTGCTAAGCAAAATCAAAGTAAGTCCCAACAATTCCAATTTTCTTTCAATTTCCCTTCCCGTATCAATTGGCCCTAGGCAGGATAAAAAAATTATGGCGACTTTTATCAAGCACAAAGATCATGCATGTACCGCCTTGAAGAATAATAATTTTGTTCAACTCTTGTTAACTGTAGGGTTTTCGAATAAAGTAAAAGTACCTGATGGGGGCTGAGGAAACGGGTGAGCGTGACAGAAAATGGAGCTCGGCTTGGACTAGTTTGAGAAGGCGATCTTTGCAAGACTGTGTTATTTTAGAAGTTGGGAGAGACTGAATTTGGTCTTCTACAATGTTGCATCTTCTCTGCAGAAATGCATTTGTCCTGTCCATATTCAGCGTCAAATTCAGCTAGCCTAAACCCTCGTTTTACTTCATTTCAACCCCACTTCCAGAGGAGTGTCGAAAGTTCGCATTTTCGTGTGAACTAATTACGCCGCAGGCGTTTCATTGCCCGATTTCCTCGTGGGTTTCGTCGTCCTTTGTCTTCTCATGCTTATTTTCTTTACGCCGTCCATTTCCCGTTCATGAAAGTAAATTCGGTATAAGTTTTATTTTAAGTAGAAATGTACCATGTGACTCAGGGAAGTGATATGGTGACGAAGTGATTTTGGATGGAGAAGAACAATGGGAAAGGAAGATGGGTGTAGAAAATTTAAGGGTGGGGAAGTGCATGGGAAAGGAAATAGGAATGGAGGAGCCAATGTGAAAATAAACCCTCTATGAAGAGCACGACATGGTAGACAAAAATTCAAGTTGGAGAAGATATTGATGGAACTATAGAGGGAGATATCTCAAAATGCAAGTAGTGGATGGAAAATGTTTTCAAGGCGAATACTTGTTTGAATTTGTAGATCTTGACTTTATTGGGTTGTTAGAAAAAATGTAAATGTAAGAGGAATTTGAATGCATGTTTCGCGAGACACATAAGTGGTGGAAGGCAGAGTGTACTTAGATTGCGCATAGTAGCGATATCATGCAAAATTTAGATTGGTGTTTTTCTCCAACTATCAGGTTAACGATTAGGGTAGTGTAGTATTCACATGAGTGCAATTTATGTCTAAAGGGGAAAAATAAAAAGAGAAAAGCAAACACATTCCAACTTGAACACGATCGCATTAAAGACTACTTGTTGCGAGAACTTTGTAGCCTTTGTATCCAGTTGTAAGGTCAAGTAATTATAGGGAGCAGATGCATGGCCATGTATCGATAATTGACACTTCAACAATTGGTCATACGAGTCAAAGGTAGATTAAGGCTTTGGATTGCATGCCCCACACGTTTTCCATGGATCATATTGTTCCTACCCAAATAATATATGTTATCTATGCTCCACTTAAGCATTTCAATCTCACAAAGAGGACACAATAAAATTTGGGGAAACTCAAAGCTTTAAGGGTTTGAAACCCATGCTAAATGGATACATCATGTAGTAATTTGTAGCCTCCCTTTTAAGGTTTAAGCCCAGTAAGTGTAGGAAAATAAATGGTCTGCTGACAAACACCGCTGTGATTGAGTCCCAAAGCAATCAAACATATAAGTGAAAGGTATCTTTTATTTGTTAATCAAGTTTGACTTTTTTATTTAATGGCATCAAGGTTTTCGATTGGATGAAATTTATATACTGCATTGCCCCACACCTATTCCATGAAACATATTATTCCTTCCCAAAAATAGCAGTATATGTGCTCTGCTTAATCATCATAATCTCATGTTATCTATTCATGTGAGTGCTGATATGAGCTTAAAGGGCCAAAATAAAAATGTATAAAACTTCACTAGGCTCTCAATTCAAGACCTAACCACATTGTTTGCTTCTTGTAGCACTTTACTGAGGCATGTGTGTTGTAGTTTTAAGCTCGAAATTACGGTGAAGTAGGCGATGCGAAACGATCATTGATAATTGAGGTCATGTGGGGAATGGATGTACTGAGAGGATCTCGAAGTCGTTATCCCTCTTGGGTCTTTAGTGATTAACTAAAAATGAGGATATATTATAGTTAATCTAATATAGAATGACATGTAAATGTAGTAAATAAATTCGATAAATTACTATGGAAAGTAACCTGACAACTAACTATGAAAATGGAAATGCAAAACCATAGTGTTAAGAGAGTTAGAATGAACTCGGTGATTAGAAGCGACTCATTGGGTATGTCATAGAAATGACTAGAGGAACAAGAAGTATAAACAACGGTGCATAGGTCACGAAAAGGATGGATCATGGTTATGTCTGGTTGGGTGGAGTACGGAAAGGGACCGGGGTGCTGTGGGCGCTTTGGTCTACAAAATGGGTGCCATGGTGCTGTGTAACAAGTCTGAACCGAGTTTCACGGGTTTGTGGGTATCCTTGATAATCCAAGATGTATAGAATACCTGCAAAAGACCAAAAAGGAGTATCAAAACCCTAAAAAAAAGAATGCAAATGAATGGGTCGAACCGACCTTAGCTACTACAACAAGAGGCTTACTAACTAAGCATTGCACTATATTTCGAACCCAAATTTAGTTACGATGTGTGTGTGTGTGTGCATCATGTGCCTAGCGCTCTTGTGTCAATCGCACTTTTGTAAAGTAGTGAGCAATAACTAGATGTAAAAAATGTAATAGATTGTGTGCATGGAATAAATTATAATCCCTCCCCCATGTTTGTGTGATCACGAATGAACCACCTTGTCCTTGTGATGGAGCTAATGGATGCAAATGATCTCCAAATGGATGTAACTCTAGGTGGATGATAGTAGTGACTAGTGCTTGGTCCCTCATTATGGTCTCATAACTTTATATTCATAGGGTTCTCTTGATCTAATTTCATAATTAACCCCAAAATGTCGAACACCAAAAAGATAAAGATCCCAAACGGCTAGAAAGAGCTCAAAAAGTGGTGGTAAAGTTCAAAAAGGATCGAGGTGCCCCTAGTGGGACTAGGGTGCCCAAGGTTGCCCCATTCAAGGCTAAAATAACGGAAGATGATAGAAACAAACTGAGCATGTGGGTGTAAGAAGTTGGAAATGGTGAAAGAAAATAAAATAAGATGGCCAAAAGACAGGGGTTAATTAGTACTTTCTTCACTCAAAAACCTTCTAAATAGTAGTATGAGATCGGGACTAAATAATGTCTAAAGTGCATGATTTTTTGTCTATAGCTAGTGTCAAGAGGATCTAAAGATAAAACAAAAATTCGAGGTTGGGTCACATGTTGTGCTGATGTCTAAAAGTGAAGGACAAGAGTATAAAAGATAAAACAATGCAAATGCATATAGAAAAATAAGTATTGTTAATGTCTAATCTTCTTGCTTAGAAATAATGCATATAATGACATACTAGAGGCATGATGTAATTATTAAGTGTGTGATTTTGAATATACGCATTTGACACTATTGATCTTGACATTGCACAATTGTATGGATAAATGCGCTCTCCTCACTCTTGCTTAGCACACCCATATAACACTTCATGTATTTGATGTTATCTATCAGGACGTGCACCTTGATTGAGGGATAACAATAAGGGTTCTAAGATTTCGCTTCCCTCACTTCTATAGATATAATGGAAACACCTCAGGGTTGTGGGTATCCCTATATTGAGGTGAGTCTCTGGGATTACAAGGTCGGTTCCTTATTGATGTATCCTAAACTAATTTTTTGGGGGGTTTTAAGGGTAAAAGATGGTTATGGCCAGAAAGTTAAAATGAGGTGATACACTAAAATTATTGAGGGCTTTGGTAGTACATGCACAATATCTTTGAGAGCAAATTACGGGAGCACGAACTAATGGGTTTCAACTAAATCCTAAGGCAAACACTTTTGTGTTGAGGGACTAATCACAACAACACAACAACTAAAATGCACACTAAGACTATGCGAAAAAACACCAAATTTGTAGCAAGGTAAGATAATTAATTTAGGGAATTAAAATTCACAAGAGCTAATAGGAAGATACACACCACTGCAAATAATTGGAAAGGCAATAACTGGTTCTCATTCAAATGTAAAGCCCGACAAAAATTGCTTCAACACTTATTACATCCAAAAGTCCTCCTCTTGTGCTTTGCCAATGCACACAATATATAGCAAAATTATTCACCCAATCCCCTAAAAATAGACTTAGTCATGCATGATAATTTTAGCCTTTTCCTTTCAATAAATAATAAATAAGGCCTAAAATTATACATGTTATTACAAGAGGCAAAAATAGCCTTAATTTCCAAAATTACACTTTTAGTCAAACTGTAGTTGACTCCTTTAATCCTTCAAGCATGAAGGTTTACAGACACTTTGGAAAAGCTAAAGGTAATGGGTGAATAATTAAATTCTATTTTTAAACTTTTGTTTGGTGTGCAAGTTTCCTTGTAAAGTGCATGCTTTTGTCTTCTTACTTGAATATGTCACATGTACCTAATCACTTTATCTTTTTTAACATGTGCATATAAAAAGGAATACTATGCAATATTTGATCATTACTCTTGATCTTTTGAAAAAGTGCTCTCCTTAAGGGTACGAGGGCTACTAAGCAAATTCCAAGGTATTTTTGCAAATTTTAAGTTAAATAATTCATTAGCATCATCAACCCCTCCTTTGTCTTGATCTACAAACAAATCACATGCAAAGCATTTCTTTGTCTCTTTTTGGTCATGCTATGTGTACTTTACCTTTAAAAGCAATGCCACTTGTGCACATGTAAAAGTAATTATCTCTTCTCCATTCTGAAAGGTGATAGCAAAAATAAAAAAGGTCAAATATTATTGATCATGTGCATATTTTCATGTGTTGACCCCTTTCTAATCTTTTTGCTTAACACACATCTTTGGACTCCTTCATATCATGGCATAGACCTTTGTTTTAATCATACTTTGGCACCTTTTTGCGAACATTAAGGTTGTAACCTTAATCACGTGGTCGCCTTTGGTTAATCATGGCACAAATAATATCATTCGGCCCTATTTTTTTATCAACATATTGTGTATCATACTATGGTGGAGACATAATCATTTAATTTGATTCTTTGCCCCCTTCTTTGAGGCTTCAACCCATGAGCATATTGTCGGTGATCTTTAACCATGGTTAACTTTTAGGGTTTTTTGTGGCATGCCACGTGCACTTCTTTGACCCTGTGGTTGAGTCAATTGACTCGATACTTGAGTTTGTTGGAAGAAAGGGAAAAACCCTAATCATTGTGCATTTTCATTTGTGTTCATTGGAAGCGGTGGTTATGGGAGGAACTTTACAAAAAAATTGGTTGATGGCCATTGGTTGAACTTAAAGCTTTTCACTTTCACAGTTGGTCCTCCTCCTCTTCACATGACCTCCTTCGTCATTGTAGTGCCCACTTCCCTTTGACACCTTTTTTATACTAATCATGATATTGTTGATTATATTATGGACTTTATTATAGTATGATGTTAGATGTTAGATCATGGATTATTGTTGACTTGATTCAGTTATGATGCATGATGATTATTAGAGACATTTTGGATATTGATGTTGATATATTGTTTGACATGGTTATACTATGGATGTTGTTCGGACATGTGATATTTGGATATTGTGAGTAGACCTAGAAATGGAAATTATTTGATGATGATATAATTGTTGAGTAAAATTACAAATGATCTTGTTGGTTGCTTGGATGTTGTTTTGATCCATATATCTAGATGATTTTTGAATTTTATTTATATTATTTTGGATGTTCTGATATGGCCACAAGGCGAAGAAGGAGGTATTCATGTTTTGCGGGTTAAAATATCACAACAAACATTGGGGGATTGGAGACCAACCACATTGGAATTCTAGATGAATTCAATAAGGTCACCATGGCAACTAGTATTTGTTTGTGCGTGTTTGTGTGTGTTAGGGATTCCCATGGGGGGTCACCTTTAAATGTGACCAAAGGGTTATGTGTATTTATTTATTGGTTCATTTGTTTATGTTTGCATGTGTTTATTTTGTGGTGCATTGATCCTTTCATTATTCATTAAATGGTGTGTAATATTGTGAGTAATCATGTTGTTAAGTTAATTAATTAAAATATGTCATAAGAAAGTAATTAATAGAGTTGTTGGTCTTGAATTAAAGTGTTGTAAGAGATGTGTAAGTTAACTTTTGAGTGTGAAACACTCCACCTTCTTGGAAATTCAAATTTGTTCTTGGAGGTTGATTTTGGAGGCTTGTGGGACAAGTTAAACTTGTCACATACCTCTTAAATTCATTTACCAACCATACCTATGGTTGGAGGGTTGATTTTAGAATTTTATAATGCATTTGTGTAAGTCAAATTGTAAGTTTTAATTGCACTTTTCTTACATGGTTTAATTTCAGTCCTTTGGGGTGTGGGTTGGATTTGAGTATGTAAGTAAACTGTCATATTATTCACCCACCTATTTATTATGCATTGGAGAATGAAGTTGACTTTTGGGTTGGGGTTGAGGATGTGTGATGTGGCATCCTACATGGATCCACCTCATCCTCTTCCCTTCCCTCTTCTATAAAATTCAAATTCCTTGCCTTGTTTTGGGGTTGCTTCACTTTGGAGACTTCATTCTTGGGTGAATTCCTTGTTGTTTTGGGAGCTCTTACTTTTGGAGAAGTTTGAAGATTGTTGCATGCTTGTTGTTTGGTGGATTTTTGGATTGTTTGCTTGGAAACAACTATTGTTTGGAACTTGGGAAACTCCATCATGGAGAGGTAAGAGCTTGGCTCTTGAAATACTCTTCTTTTATGAATGTAAATGTTAATGTGTGAATGTTTTGGCATGTTTGTGGGTTGTTGGGTAGATGGCCTAGGAATGGTGTAGGAGAAGACTATGGGGTTTATTTTTGTGGGAGGCATAAGTGTGTTTTAGGGAGGTATAAGGGTGGAGGGAGTTGGGATTTGGGTTCCACCTTACAAAGAAAGAGCTTGCATTTCTTTACTCGTTATGGGGTTCCATAAGAGGTTGGGAGGCATAAGGAAATGTGAGGAATAAGGGGTACTTAGGGGAGGCATAAAGAATGTCGGGGATTTGATATCTATATTTTGGCGGTTTGTAATTCAAGTGGTGATACCCATTTCCCCTTTTGGGAGGAATAAGAAGCATCCTCCATAGTTTCTTGCTCATTTGGCTTGCTTGATGAAGCCTCGGTAATGTTTGTCATGCTTTAATGTAGTTGTAAACTACATTCTGTTTTAGACTGTGTTTTTATTGTGAAAATGTTGCTTGTGTGTTTGTGGAGGCTGTTGTTGCCATGAGTTGGATCACATCTTTTATTGCATTGTGGTTGGGGCTCGAGGGCCAATGAAGAAGGATGGCTTCTCCTTTTCATTAGATGTCTTGGTTGGGTGGAGAGCATTGCCTTTCCCCTGCTCTTGTGGTGATCAAATTAGAAGAATGTGAAATCTGCATGTTGTTGTTCTGGAGCTGAGAAAAAGACAGTTTGATAGTTCCTTGTGAAATGAAACCGTATTGTAACCTTTCCCACTTGAAGTGGATGAACTTGTAAATGTTTGTAATGGAAAGATGTTGTATTGATTTGAAAGTTGTATATTGTAATGTGAAAGAGATAAACTCTGTTTTCAGCGTTTGAAGGAATGTGAAAGAATTGTATTCTGTATGATGAATTTGAGGAATGAAAGAAAGAAGTTGTAAGTTGTCTTTTGGAATCAATAAATGAATGTATTACCTTTCTCAAATTGCATTGTTGTATTGAATCTGATCATTTCAATGTATTTGAAATCTCTGTTTGAAAGGAAGAAATGCGTGTGAGAAAAATACAGAATTTTGTCTTTTGAAATGTGTAAAATTTGAAATCAGAATTACATTTGGGTTTGAATAGTTTGATTTGAATCAACTAAATGTATTAGATTGGAATTGGAACGTATTCTAATACTTGGAAGAAGAAAATGGCAAATAGACCCTTTAAAATTTGATCTTTGTTTTATATTTTCAAACTAGCAATTATTTAATCCAAAATACACAGACCAAACCTGCAACAAATAAATAACAAATGAAACATTAAATTGGACATAATAAGATCTAAACGAATTCATCTAGACATTAACACTTAAGGAATTTCTTAGAAAACTTAGCAAAATCGGGCTTAAACCGTTTTCTTTGTCAAAGTTAGTTTTAAAAATTGGGATTCAATAAAACAAACTTACCTTCCAAATCCATCCTAAATCCATCTAAGAAAAATTCTCCATGTTTAATGGACAAGTTGAGGGAGGAAGAAGATCAATTGATTAAAATTTCATAAGTTAAAATTTACCAGTTTGCCTTTTAAAAGCCTGTAGATCGTTTTCTTGAAATTGACTCCTTAAACTTTCTTAAAATTAAAATTTAATGTTTCTTGTGTAAAGAGGATGTTGAGAGCTTTCTAGAAAGTCCTCGTTTTCCCAAAACCGAGTTCTCTATCAAAAGTTATGGCCTTCTGAAGTTTTTCTTCATTTGGCGTATATATATATATATAAAATTCTAATTGTCAAAAAAAAAAAAATTGGGAAAAATTTCCTTGGCGGACCCGCGGGCCCGAATTTTCCCTTAGCACTTTTGGTCAAAAATGCCAAAGGAACGAATTCCCAGTTGCTTGGCTAACTCCTGAGCCTTTCTTTTTGTCAAAAATCGCCTAAGTCTGAAAGAAAATTTTGGAAAAATTTCCCTCGTGGACCTGCCGCCCCGCTTTTGCCCTTTGGTTGTCTTTCACGGGTCCACAACATTAAACTTAGCCTTTAAAAATTTTTGGGAAAATTTTCTTAATTTTCCTCGTCACCTCGCAGCCAATTAGAGGCGCCACGTGGCACCACGAGGCGTTGGCGGAGGAGCGGATCCCTTTTTAACTTAGCGCTTGAAAAAAATTTAGAAATTTTTTTCTAAGCAACCAATCGAGCTCGACACATGATGCCTTGGGTGTTAGTGGAGGCATGGACCATTTGATCCCTAGCACTTTTTGGCCGAAAAGACATAATGTCTTAAATCGCTCCAATGACCCGATTTTTGTACGCGGGGTGTTGTAAAGCCGACACGTGTCCTCTTCAGGCTCACGGGCATGTGGAGGTAAATCATGCTTTTGCCCGAGGAAGGAAAATGTGCCAAATTTTCTCCCCAACTCCGCCGACCCAAACGCCCTTGGGGAAATTTGTTCTCTCACGTGACTGCGTACATGCATAGGAAAATTTTCTCCCTTAGGCTCATGGACCAGCTCTTGGGAAAATTTTCCTCCCAAGGTCCGCTGGACCATAACTTGAGAAATATGAGGAGTTAGGAGGACTTATTTATATCATTGGAAAGGTGAGGAAATTTCCTATCAATGGGTATTTTTAGGGAAGTTTTGAGAGCGTTAATTCGAGAAAAATCAAGTTGAAGCTTTTAAGCCAGTTAGAGAGTGGTGTAGTGTGAAATTACCCTCTTAACCTAATTGAACTTTCTAACCCTAAATTTTGACCTTGTGACCTTTAATAATTGTTAATAAAGAAAAAATATATAATCTAGTAAATTAGTATTGATCTGGAACCTTGTTTGTGACAACTGTTGTCTTGTAACCTAGTTGAAGACACTTTTAAAAAAAAATTTATTCCATAATTTTCCTATCTAATCCTAGGTTGTTTCTTGGGTCTCAAGTGGGTTGTTTTACGGGCATTAAAATCATACTTCTCTTTGTGATTCTTAAGTCCCCCTTTCTTTGCGGGACCTTCTTTATTAATCATCCGATTCGACTCTAAGTCGTGGTCCTACCTTTTTTCATAGGGGACCTTCTTTACAAAACATCTAATGTGATTCTTCGATCGCATGATCCTCCCCTTCTTCACAGGACCTCTTTTATCAGTCACCTCAACGAACCCTTCCTCCTTTGAAGATTTGTGTGACTCAAAGTCCTTCTAGTCAATCATCTAAGTCGACTCCTACATCACAATCTACAGAATTTTGGATATGAAATCCTCCTATTCTTCCTCCACGACATCATCTTATAGGGAAACCTATACCAACCAATTCTAAATCCACATCTTCTTCTACTCATGAGACATCTAGCCCTAAGTCTACTTCATCTCTTGAGTCATCTTCTTTTATCAATCATCATCAAACATCTTCTAATTCTTCCACATTAGTTAGACCTTTTTCTTCCAATCAAACCCATGTGGTTGATCAACAACCCATACCGATTGATTTATTTTAGAACGAAGGAGTGATCATGGAATTTATAGGGGCACATGAATATATCCCTCTAACAAATTATGAGCAAGGATTATCTTTAGACCTCGATGCGTTCGCGTATTGTGGGGAAAAGGTTGATTCATTTTATCAAGAAATAGAGGAAGAGCCTAAGAGCATGCAACTTGATCCTCCTCTTATTCTTCCATCCTCACATTCTTCATTCTGTGATGAACTACCTAGGTCTAGTATTGATCCATGACCCATCTTCTCATCACCCAATTCTTCTTTACATATCACAATTCCTTAATCGCAATCACACTTTGGGTCATCGCCAAGTAGCCCATCACCTTCTTCTATATATGGGCCACCTCCAAGTAGCCCTTCATCATCTACTTGTGGGTCTCCTCCAAGTAGCCCATTACCTTCTATTCTAGGGCCACGTATAACTAGCCCCTTGTCTTATATATATGGGACACCTCTAGGTAGCCTCATCTTCTATTTTTGGGTTGCTTCTCTAGTATCCCTTCTTCCTCTATACTAGGGCCACATCCAAGTAGCCTTCCATCTTCTGTTTGTGGTCCGTCTCACAGTAGCCCATCTTCTTCAACTCTTGGACTACATCCTTTTCATCCTTCACATTGTCTTATCAATGATTGTGGAAGCCACCGTCATTCCTCTCATCAATTATAAACGTCCACGTTCTTCTCCCACTTCTTGGGATTAGACAAGTCAAGCATTAGCTTATAAGAAACCTAGAAAAGTTCTTTATCAAGCTAAGATCAAAAATTTGAAGAGCTCCAAAGCTCCCAACAACTCAAACGATTATAAAATTCAAAATCAAACGTGATTCCGAATGCACACCAACGTACCCATCAAGTATGATCACAAAGTGCAAAAACCTATGGATAGGGAACTCAAGCTCCCACATACGAAACCCATGTTTCAAAACAAATCACAATCATTTGTTGAGTGTGAACTCACCATGATCATCGAGATCAAGGATAATATCACTCTTGATAAACAAACATGCTTAGTCTCCCTTATCAAGGAAATTGAGAACATCATTTTTGGATCCTATCACGTAGAGTGACATGGTTGGTCCCAATCTCCCAAAACACTTGAAAAAATCTAAAAAAATTAACAAATTTCTAAAATACAAAAAAAAAAAAAAAAAACATTAAAAATCAATGGTACAAAGATCAAACATTGTAATTAGGTATTGCATACACATGGATGTTCTTTCTTCCCTTTCTTTCATATTCCTTTGTAAGTCATCCACCATTTTCATCCCTTCAATGATATTTTGGTTAGCTTATTTTGTACACATTTTGCGACATTTATCTCTATGGTATCCATTTGACCTTGGTCTTTCATCACCTTGGTAAATTAAAGAACGACTGACCTCTTAGAGATCCTATCACTATCTACATATAATAAACTTGTTGGGAAGAATTTTTGGGCATATTTTTTGACACTAGCCAATGTCATCATCACAATCACTTCCACATCCTTCCATCAAGCCATCAGTGGTTCTTAACCCCTTGTCAAACAAGAGAGCTGAAATAAGTTTTTAGAAAGCAAAAGAATCAAAATCAATCAATCAAAAAATCAAAAGCTAAAATAAAAAACAAATTGATATATAACTCTCTCTTGGGGTATTTCAATAATCTTTACCGAGGCTATGGATGCATGATTGGCAATAAATGAATGTTGTGATTAGAATCAAATGCATCTTTTATCGGGGGTTATGGGCCTTTGGTGGTAGCGAAGTAATGTACGACTCTCCTTCCATAATCAATTCACAAATCACCTTTCAAATTAATTCATTCCCACACATTGGCTAGTGTCTTCACATATTGTCTATCAACTCTTTCCTTCAAGAGGTAATTCATTTCCACATGCACATCTACAAGATCTCGCGAGTAAACATGATTAGTATGTTACCAAGTGTTGTTTTTGGACCTTGTTCAAACTCTTGCTTTAGCGCATGTCTTGTCTCATGATTTGTGCCTTGGGCTAATCACTTTTTCATCGACCGCCTTCTAAATCTTTTCATAGCATCCTTTGTTCTTTGAAAATCATTTAGAACATCCATGTGTATAGGATGTCCTCTTTGCCATGTTTGCAAACACTTTTTCCCCTTTTAATAAGACAATTTTCTACTTCCTTTCTCTCATGTGTTTGGCAACTACGTTGGGGCATCCTTGTTCCCTTGTGATTGAACCTATTTTATATTGTCCTTCGATCCCCCTTGATGCGTGAAGATTTTATCGTTGAATAATCCCACCTAATTATTGGGGCATTTTCACATCTTCACTTTCTTGTGCATACGCATGGCATTTTGCCCTTGTACATCCCATCTATCGTTGGGGGAATCCACACTTCTTTATCTTCCTGTACATAGTTTCAAAAAACTTTCAAAATAAAAAACATTCAAATATGTTTCTAAAAATAAAAAAACAATAAAAATCATCCTACAAAATGTCGCTCTTTGGTTCTTTTTGTTCTTGTGCGTGAATCATGGATCATCTTGATCTACCTCCATTAACAAAGCTGGTTTGCTTACTATGTTTGTACTCTGGGGCACAATGAGTTGTTTGGTATTGTTTCATAGTGCACTACTTTTCATAGGACCCAAGTGTCCTCCATTATTCCCCTTGCATGTATCCTTGCTTGGGGCACCATATTTTAACCCTTGTCATTAATTCACACAGGTCGGAATCAAAGCTTGATAACAAAAACATTGCATTATGTTTCTCTATTAGGTTAGTTTGTTTACTTTCTTGTATTACATTGCATTATGTATGTTGCAGGAGTTAGGCATCTTTTACTTTCTCGTATTGCATTGCATTTTTTATGTTACATGAAGTTGGTGTTTTTAGCTATGGAAATTTGTTCGTATATGGATTTTCATGTCATACTACACTTTTGTTCATTCTTTTTAATAAGGACCGATGACATCAATCATAAGCAAAATGATGAAATAAAGTTGGTTTTTACATCAACAAGATGATAGCTATATCCATCTCTTTTCATCTTCATTTTTCTTCCATATCACTCTCCTTCTATCAACACTTTTCTTCAAAAAAACTTGGGGCAATAGGGATCAATTCTTCTACTTCTTCTATTTTGTTCTTTCATCTTTTCGATCGTCAATCACCCTCTTTCATCACCCCATCAACACTCGAAGGGGCATCCTTCATTCTATTAATTTTTTCTTCTATCTCTTCAAAAAGAATATTTGTTTGTACTTGTCTACTATCTTTGAAGTGGCATCACTTATGCCACCCCAAAGAGGGGCAAATGTAGACACCTAAAATATGCTTACGCAGGCTTTAATGCTAAGATTGCACTAATTATCCTCTTTCTTGTCATTTCCGTAATAATTAGCGTTTTTCCGCTAATTAGCTAACATTCCTCTTCATATTCATTAATTAACGATCTTTCGTTAATTAATTAGTCTTCCTATCATTAAGGATGCCAATTAACGACCTTTCGTTAATTAATATCTACTTCTACTTGGGTTAATTAATTATTATTAATTAATTACGCTCGTAACTCTAAATCAATAAATTACCATTTATTGGATCAAATTCCTCTCTTACATCCCACAAATCATACTAATTTTCTTCTAATTAGCTTCTATAAGCTTACCTCTACCTATTAATTAATCACCTTTGATTAATTAAAACATCCCCCAACTCCCATGACTTACTAATGAAAAATTAAACTCTTCTAAATCAAGATTACCTTTTATAAATCAACCTTATCCATTCCTAATCTTGTTTTTTGTTATCTCACATTCATCAACTTGTTAGTCTTGCCTCTTCATGAAAGCTATATAAAGAACCCTCATTCTTACCTTTCTTCTTGCACCATGCTTTGAATAGTGAAAACTATAAGTATTTTGATCTTGAGTCATTCTCCATTGTTGGAAATAGTTTCTCCATCTTGCATCCTTTCACTCAAAATTGAGTAATATGGGAAGATCCAAAATGGCCTTGTATCCATTCTTGGTGAGATTCCATTCTCAATCCTTGAGATCAAGCAACAATCCACTTTGATTGCTTATGTTCTTCATAGGTTCATAGTTTAAGTTAGCAATCATAGAGAGTAGGAAATAGTTTAGCATGTAGTTTCATTTATGCATTGAAGAAGCATTTCCTTTAAGCTCTTATCTTGATGGTTCATTGTTTAATTAACATTTGATTTTGAAGTTATGTAGATATTAGTTTCAATTTATAACTTAGTTAATTATACATGAGCACAACGCGTAAAAAAATATGATAGATAAAATATACCTGTCACTCATATGACTAATCATTGGAAGGGCTCAATTATCAATGACTATTCACGCATTACATGTTTTAATTCAAGTAAGCTAAAGACGATACAATGGAATACTGATGCACTTCTCCTCCCTCGAACCCCTTCTTTCTCGCCCTTCATCCTCTCCCTCTTTCTTACTTCCTCAAGTTTATTTTTTCACTACACCCACTTGACGTTTTTATCATACACTTGATCTGATTGCTAGTATTGTAACATGTAACATTCAACGTCAAAATCCAAAGCACTAACCTCTCCAAGCGAATGAAGTATTTTTGATAATTGAATTCAAATTTGACATACAAAGCACATATGAAAAAGTGAAAAAGCCACATGTCAAAAGTGAATAACATTGTCATAGATGTAAACTAGCAATCATACGCGAAAGCGAAGATGATGACAATTTGAAAGGGATTTAGCGCAAGGAAAAATTAGTGGAGGGCTCTAAAATAAAAATTAGAAATTATAGAGGGGTTGGAGAGAAACTATAATTGAACAATTAGCAAACATTGAAGAGAAACGTTGTGAAACACTAAAGTAAAATAGAAGGAAAACATATGTAGAATTTTGGAGAATGGAAAGGTTATTATATTTACAATGAAAGATAAAATGAAATTACAAACTAAAATATTATAGTAATAGGAAACAAGAAGAACTTATTTGTTTTGCAAGGGAGGTTTTTATTTCTAAAGTGCAATGAAGGGCGAGGAATCTAGTCGAGCCTCCTCTTTTTATCATACATGATGCGAGAGGCTCACAAACCATTTTAAACTATCGTTCGAAAGAGAAAGGAGGAGAAACGTGTAGGTTTATAAGGGAGGGGACTCTAGAGATAAAAATGAAGGTAAGACCTTGTCTTTTAGTTTCACCAATGTCGACGATTGCTTTTACAAAGTAATACCAAGTGAGACTTGTGGATAGTTGAAACTCAAGGTAAAGAAATTACGTCGAGCGTTAAGGAGTCTTCGTAAACAATGTTGACAATTGTACATGTTGAACAATTTACAAGGCCAACCTCTACCCACAAGTTAGTTGTAACCATAATTTTTTTGTTTTAATGTATAGCGATTGATCATCATCGAGTCTCCACTTGAAATAACTCACTTAGTGTTATAATACGAGCGAGTGATTGGAACATTCTTAGATTTCAACATTTTGAGATTTTGGTGGTCGAATATGTCTTTCTTTGAAAATAAATGGGGAGTCATTAAAGGTTTTAATTCCTTGTATGGAAAGCTAGGAATGCATTCGAGATATAAAGAGCTCTCAAAGGTGCCCTAAGCCCGGAATTGTCACTTATGAATGTTGAGGATTAATTGGCAGAAGGAAGTCTATTTTTGAGTGGAACCACACTTAACGGAGAATTTTCGCAACGTGATGGAAGTGTGAAACCCCCTCCAATGGGTGGTGTCATAAGAGTGGCTACACACATTGGAATGTTCATGATAGGTGGAAGTTGGCCAAGGTCACTGACGAGGATGATTGATCCACCATAGAATTTTGATGTGTCTTGAAATGGGAAAATGTTTCACGGAGACAAAATTTGATTTTAGCAAGCAACTTAGTCCGAAGAAATTCATTTCATCAATAAGAATATAGTGAACATGCTTGAGGGAGTCTTGAAGCACGTATGCAACTCTTTAGAAAAAGTTGTGCATTTGTTGCAAGTATGTAAGCCTTTAGACAAAATTGTTTTCATGCTAGTATAGTTTTCTAAATAGATAGAGCAGGTGTGGATCTTGGACAATAAATCTATCCTTCTTCAAAATGTTTGTTGAGTTTCTAATGAGGAAGCCAAGCTAGGGTATGTAGAAGTTGTCAGGAAGGGAATAGAGTAGTATTGCCAACAAGGTGGTGGTTTGTTTGGGGAAAAGGGAAGGAAATTGTAGGAGAAACAAAATGCAAATATTTTGTATGAGGGTTCATGGTGTATTCACATGTTGGGTGAAGGTTTTGGTTGGAAGTATTGGAGTGCAAAGTGGAGGTTGCTTGGAAGGAGGGATCCAAGTAATAGTTTGTTCTAGTCTCATGGAACAAAGTTTTTAAAGGTTGCAAGTGGAAGCAAATTTTCAAGTTCTTAGCCAAAGACATCGAAGGAAGGCAAGATTAAATAGATATGTGAAAATCGGTCTCCATATATTCCTACTTGGTGGAAATTTAGTTGTAAATTTCCTTGCGTTAGAAGTAGAATTAAACTTTGGTAAATGGGGAACAACCAACATTTAATGGATAGAATTGTCTCCGATTATTTTCAAGCATGGTAACGATAACATTGAGCAATATTAATGTGGGACATACAATATGCGTTAAGTTCTCGCCGACAGAGTCGGGTTTCAAGAGTTGTCATCATGGTAAAATATTAGCCTTACAAAAAGGGCAAGAAGTAAGGACCAATGCATTGTTAAGATTCTTGCATACATTTGAATAAACAAAAAAGCACACTTTTTTCACTGGAACTACTTACTTTAAGAGAATGTTAAACAAACGAAAGACATACTTTTGTTCAAAGCTATTAGAGATATGGAGAAATAGTAGACCAAATCTATATCAATGCAAGTTTTATTGGTAATAACAAATGATGATGGCCACAAACTAAAAAGATTGGAAAAGTAACCACAAAAAACATAAATTACATTTTTTCTTCTTTTTTACATAGTAGAGGAGGACAAAAAAGGTCTTTTTTATTGTGTTGTAGCAGAACAATATGATCCCACAAAGTAGTAATTGATGAAAATAGTTGTTTAGATACAAAAACAAGGAAGCGAAATTCCTACCAAATATAGTTAGTCTTTAGAGAATGAGACCAATTTTGTTGCACACGATCCGCGATAGCTTTCTAGACAACAAATGTTAGCTTCCTCAACAACTTTAAGGAACTACAACTTGTCCGGTGTTTTATGCATTCAATTGCTATCTTTACAGTTTGTTTTGAAATTATACTAAGTTTCACAACAAACAATTATGCATCTAATAATGGGGGCAATGGACCTCCATCACTACGAAAACATCTCCCATATAGCTTGCTTTCTTAACTACCTTCGAGTTCTATCAGCTTTGACAAGTTAAAATGTTGTAAAATAACAACTATTCCTATAAAGTAGCCAAATTGGTTTTTAGAGCCCTTGAATTCAATATATAATAATGACTAATTTAATCAAGTTACGTGAGAGATTTTACTTGCATTTCATATAATTCATTTGTATGTCTTATTATAATATGAAAAATATGACCCCCGATTACTCAGCTCAATAACAAGCTCATTTATACATAGGATAATACAAAATGGCAATATTTAGAATATTTGATTTGTCACTTGTGTATTATCAGGTGGGAGAAGCCAAGGTAAATTCTACACCTTAAGTTGTGTTTGCGATTGCAAAAACATCCTTTTGTTACTTAAATCCTAAAATCATATAAAATTAATGTGGGGGATGACTAAAACTAAGAATTAGGCGGGACGAGAGAAAATAGAGTGCCCGAAAACACGCAAACCTCCAAACAAAATTTCAAGACTTAATCACGAGACTTGCCACCTCCTCAAGAATCGAGACCACCTACTTCATTAAAAGCACACACCAGTTTGACACACATCATCACCAAACAATGCACACAACCGAAACAAATGCAGCCTCATCATCATCTCCATAATTTATTACCTATCTCTCGCCACCACCACCTATATATTCTCAAAACAATGCTCTTCCCAATAATTGTTATGTTTGCTAAGAAAAAGAAATACATTTACTAATTTTTTTATTTCCTTACATGATAAATGTCTATTTTTTGTTTACTGGTTACATGGAGATATTCGACAATACCTCAAATATTACCAACATTAGTCTTTATATAAGATTTCTTTATTGAAAAAACAAAGTAGAAAAGCCAAATAAACAAAACATGTAAATTAAAACAACACTCTGTATATACCCACAAATAAAAAACCCATTGTCTAGAATATAGATGGTAGAAATTCATGAAGGAATAAACAAAATGAACAAAATAACATGTAAATAAAAACAACGCTCTGAATATAGAAAACCCACATAAAAAAACCATTGTTCAGAGTATAGATGACAAAAATTGGCGAAGGGCATAGATTAAGATGGCGGAAATTTTAACCACGTTATGGGAGCGAAACAATTTTTTATACGAAACGGTGTTCTAAACTGAAATAACATTAACGTGAAAGCTTTTAACAGTAATACCAAAAAGGGGAGGCTTACAAAGGCCCTGCAACTTTCTCCCCAAAATCAACCACCACAGACCACATCCTGCATGCTTCCACCACAACAAAAAATAGAGGGTTTCAGGAAAAAATAGAACAAACAACCATTTTCTCTTCCCATAAAAGAGACTATATAGCCACTGTTATGCCTCCACACGAGCACGCAACCCTGCAAAGCAACACACTCCCATGAAGGCTCCACATATGACACATAAAAGAGCTTCTACTGCTGCTGCTGTAACCATGTGGGCAACTGTAACCTCCAGGGGATACACAGTTTCAATAACCCAGTGAAAAATGAAAAACATTTGATAGAGAGTATAAGAGAAGGGTTGGGTTACCTTGAGCTTAACATTTAGGAAATGGGACTTTGCAGGTGGCTGCAACTCTTTTGGCATCAGGAGTATCGATGTATTTTGCATATTTACACATGCAACTCTGCTGCAGCTTGAGCTTTTTGCAGCAATCAGGAGTGGGATTTGGCTTTGGGTTGTCTGGCCCAAACATTGCACTCCCACAGGGACTGAGCGCAATCGGGTCGCAAGTCACTCCACTCGCAACACATGCCTCTGCAACATCTTTTCCATGACCATGACCATCCCTGGTTTTGTGAATCTAAATTACAGATTACATTCAAAAATTTGATTGAACCCAATTTAGAAATCAGACCCAACATGTAGATTGAAAACAAATTACAGTTACAGATCGACCCAAAATTATAGATGGAACCAAAAATACAGATTGAACCCAGAAATAAATATTGAACCCAGAAGTTAGACCAGAATTATAGATTAAGCCCAGCTTACAGATTGAAAAAACTTACGGAGAGCTGACCAGAAATAAACACATCTGTAAGTTAAATTTAAATAAACTTACGGATTGAAATAAACTTACGGACAAAGAAAAATCCAAATAAACATGTGTTGCATTAAATCTCCCTTCAAAGACGCCATCAGGGTTAAATTTGACGGCCGTTTAGACATTTTTTGTGATTTTGGATGTAAAATACTTGTAAATATTTGATCTAACCATCACAGGCAACCTGCATATTTAAAACGTGACTATCATTTTTTATATAGATTTGTATAAATATTATAAAACATATGTAAATTTATATTATAAAAGATATAATAAATATAGAATAATTAGTAAAAATAACATTATTTTGTGTTTTTGAAGGGTGGTATTGAAAAATTACCGTTGCTGAAAATTGTTTGACAGGCATAGATGGGCATCAAATTTAACCCCTGGGACTCACGCCATTCTTCACGCATACACAACACACTCGTGAAAACCATGCCAAATGGATGGCGTAGAATCCACTCAACGTCGTGTGCCCGCCGATTGCAGCCATTCGATTTCCTCGCCCGTGAGAAGCGGAGGCATCTACCCTCCACTCAATATGCACCACTAGGTGCATCGCAGCTGTCCGTGGTGCATATTGAGTGGAGGGTAGATGCCTCCGTGAGAAACATGACACACAAATTCATTTAAGGAATGCATTTCTGTGTAAAAACACATAGATATTCTTTTAGCAAATAATAAAAATGGACGGCTGCAATGCACCCCACGGAGGGTAGACATTGCCGTGAGAAACATGGCACACAAATTCTTTTAAGGAACGCATTTCGGCGTCAAAACGCATAGATATTCTTTTAGCAAATGAAAGCTACGTAACCACTTTACACTCTAGTGAAGTCATGGAGGTGGAGCATGTCAAAACAAAGACGGGCTCCACGCGTTTTAATTTTGTTTCTAATTCACGCAGACTTTGAAGTAGGTAAATGGCGGAGCGAAATGCGTGACATTCTTTTTAAAGCATGAATATTGTCGCTGCATAAAATAATTGCAGGTGGGAGCCATAATAATTTAATAATAAAAATCAACGAATATCATTAAACTGTAACAACAAATATCTGTGTCGTATTTTCTGTGTGCAACCAGACCTACAGTGCCATGATACAAATCGGAATCTAATGTAAACAGTGTATAAATGAATCACAGGAAACGTACGGAAAATAAATGAATAACAAGCTTCACCTTGCATTTCTTCGTACTGATATTCACACTGCTGTTGGCAGCGAGCTTGTCGACCACAAGATCACATCGCACGCGGAAAGTAATCTTCATCGTTTTTAATTTACCGAACTTTACCTTCACTGGAACATCCGCCTTGAGACGCAGAGAAATATTTCCTGCTGCTGCTGTGGATAGGAATGTTTCGGCGCAAGAGGACTTTGTGTCCATCTTCGTGCGCGGCCTTCTCGACGTTCTCTCTGCGCGTCTGCCATGACTACTGCTGCTTCAATTTATAAAATAAACAGAACTGCGCGAGACTCGATCCTGGGTGCAAAGATAAAATGCTTATCTGGTGCTTCTGTTTTAAGAATGAACAGAAGGAGGCGGGACTCGATCCTGGGTGGAGAGATAAAACGCAAAATGTAAATGAGTGTCATTTAAAAAGGCAAGATGCATAAGAAGGAATAAAGGAAGTCTGAAAAATTGGGGGATTAACAACATTTGGAGAAGGTATAAAAATCTTATAAGAGGATGTTGAGAAGTAAAAGGAATGTTAACAATCTTAAGAGATACATCAAGAGAAATGTGAGCATATTAAAGAATATGAAGAACAAGATAGCTGAAATGATCATGTATCATGCTAAAGGTGAAAATTGAAATGATCTCATAGGAGGCGTGGTGGTTGCATTTAGAGAAACACAAGTAGTTGGCAAGCGGTGTCCAAATGTTGGTTGGTGTAAGGATTCAAAATATATGTGGAGCGGTCAAAGTTGTGAATTATTTCACAAGTTTACCTTAATTGTGTGTTGAATAATGTTTGGTATAGTGAAATAAAACCAAAAAAGGCAAATAGTAATTGTCAAGGCAAGGGCTATCCTCCACGCAAAATGCACCACTT
Organism: Taxus wallichiana var. yunnanensis; assembly: GCA_018340775.1. Taxonomy (NCBI): domain Eukaryota; kingdom Viridiplantae; phylum Streptophyta; class Pinopsida; order Cupressales; family Taxaceae; genus Taxus; species Taxus wallichiana. The sequence continues at coordinate 132,582,618 of CM031241.1, forward strand.
TTACAAAGGGGCATTTTTATACTTAGTGTAAAAGTGGTGCATTTTGTGTGGAGGATAGCCTCCTGGTCTTGTCAATGGGCAAGTACAACCGATAAAGGAGTTGGGAGAAGGAACATTTGGATGTGTGTGGAAGGGTGTTAAGAAGGGTGCAGCTCATAGCGATCAAGAAAAAGTGGTGGCGGTAAAGAAATTGTGTGACGTAATGCGTGATGATTGGAAAAGTCTTTGTTCCGAGAAGAAGCAATGTTTACGATCACTGAAACATCTAAACATCGTGAAATTGTGCGACACTTACACTAATCAACGTAGGGATCTGCATATGGTGTTGGAGTTCATAAAAACCCAATGTGTTCAACATGATTGACAAAAGAATGAAACCATTCTTGGAAACTCAAGTGAGGAATGTATGCCATTAGGTTCTCAAAGGCCTCTCGCACATGCACGACAGAGGGTATTGTCACTGCGATCTCAAGCCTGAAAATTTGCTCCTTTGCAAAAAAAATTCGTCAAAATTGCAGACTTTGGTCATGCAATCAACATGTGGGAAGGTAAGGTGAGGGGAGAGCCCCTGCATCCCTACTTTGTTTCCCTCCCCTACCGAGCTCCCGAGCTGCTCCTAAAATCGTCCTCCTATGACTTTTCCATTGATATGTGGTCTGTGGGCATTGTTCTTGCTCAACTTTACAGTATACATGCAATTTTCTCATATTCTTTTGACCCACAATAACAACTCTACAACATTTTCTCTGTGATTGGATCTCCTAATCGAGACTGACTCAACGCCTTAGGCTTGTAAATTACATGGATTACATGTTTCCCAAAGAGTTTGAAGGCGCGGATTGTGACCATAGTTTGAATCCTTGCTTGAAACCGTAGAAGAAGACGATAATATTCCCTATGATTATGCGATTTCCTTGTAGATTTTCTTCGCTGCTATACCTCAGGCGCCGAAGGGGGGGTTTCATTTTCTGAAAGGCTTCTTGACTGGGATAAAATGACCTTGGTTCCAATGCTTGGAGAGATCGACAAGCAGTTACAATGCAAAGGCATGGCGGTAAAGGACCCCCTCAACTTCCCATGTCAGGAACCCTTCTCTACATATCCAACGACAGAATTTCGATTGAAATGTTTTGTTTTTCAACAATAACATCTCAATGTGTAGGTCAATCAAATTGAAATAAATGGCATTTTGTAATTATTTTGTTAAGAAATGTGTAAGTTTAATAATATTTACTATGGATGTGAAAATGATAACAAGCCCTAATTAGTTGAAAAGTGTGAAACCTATAGTTACGTTGCTTGGCAGTACTAATAATAACACCAAAAGCATCGATTGTGAATATGAGAAAGAAAGCACTACGAGAAATACAAAGGACTTCAAAAAATATCATGTCGAGGAATAAGAGGAACATCAAAAGCCTCTAAATCAAAAAGAAATGATAGAGTGTTGGATAGGAAGAACATTTGAAGAAAAAAAAAACCAAGAAAAGATATTATTGAGAAATTTAGAAGGGACATTAGAATCAACATAAATATAAGGAATATTAAAAGTAGTAAAAACAAAATAAGTATTAGAAATTTCATATGATTTTGAACCATCATAAGATTAGAATAAGCTAGGGAATGAATAAATTAAGAAGTGAATTAAAATATTCATAAATATAGGGTGTTATTAGGACTTCGAAACTCTAACCTTATGTTTAGTTTTATCTTGAAGGTTTAAGTAAGCATCTTGTTTAGTTTCACTTTTATTGAAATAATCACCTTAAGATCTATTAACATTCACACTATCATCATTACTATTCAACAAAGAAACTTTGGTTAAGGCATGATAACCCACATTTTAATCAACATTGTCCCATGTATTTTGTACTAGCAATTGCATATGAGTTACAAATTATGTGGAAGGATTGTCGAGTTGTAGTTAGTTTGTGATTTTATTTTGATGTTAATCAATAAATGAAAAAATGTATTCCATGAGATCACATATCCTCAATTCATTTTTCATATGGTTCGTGATTTGTGTGTGCTTATAAATTTCATATACATATCTACACCAACATTAAAAAAATGATTCCATGAAGAGATGTAAATGCATAATTCTCTTATAATGAAAACATGTCAATGGGTAAATTTCCTTTTTCTTTTCAGGTGATAAAATTTTGGGAGCTTCATTTTCCTTATAAACGAGTTTCCTCGGTTGCAAATGCGGCATTGATCACTGTGAAGGGGAATACAAGTCAAGTTTTGGTTTAAGAAACATGTCGTGTTCACCTCACCTCACACAAATATCTCTTTGCAATAATATACCCTTCCTTTCACTTCATTTCTATTGCCCCTTCGTCTATCAATAAGCATCATAAGAACAAAACTATGGGAGGCGAATCATGTATCGTTTATCTGATACATAATAACCTTAATGTAGCCATGGGAAGTGAAAATGAGGTATTGAGAATAAATATGTCAAGTTCTACCATACTAAAACCCCATTAAATATTATTTTTCATAGCGAGGATTTTACATTTTATATGATGAAGCAAACACGATTTTTTAGCGGTGGTTGCTATAGTTGAGACCTCACTTGTTATCATAGATTGGACTCACCATCTATCATTTTTTATACACCCTAATCTCATGGAGTTGTTTTTGTACGATATATGCGGTGGTTGGATTTCATATAGGAGTAAAAATATTCCATGACATTTACATGAATAAGAGGGATTTTACCAACATATATTCTCGGTTTGATTACCACATATGAATCTCATAAGATGAAAAACTCGACGGTCATCAAACACCGTCCCAAACCAAGAGAGGGATTTCCATGCATGGAATTTTATGAATTAATCACTTCCAAATGGAATGGGGATGAACATCACATCAAAATTAAAAAAACATTTATGCACTCAACAATGTACAACTTTAATTCTCAACATAATGGGTGATATTTCATGCCCATATTATTATACCTCAAGATGAATGAAAATTTCAAACTTTGCTTCAAATTTTCCCTTATCTAATCAATTCTAACCAAGAAAAATGATATGATTTGACCACTTTATTACCAAAAATGCACCCAAAACTACAATTTTACTAAACATGAGTACATTTTCCTTCAAATTTATCATTAACATCAAAATTTCTTCTACAAAATCAAGGTTTTTCATATTTATCATAGGAAAAAAATGGAAGGGCTCCCTTTTTGTTGTGAAATGAGTTACCTCAATTGTAAATATGGGACGTGGTGAACCACCAATTTAGAAATTACAAGTGTTGCTTTAGTGACTAAATGTCATTCAATTTTTTTTGGCTTTGTCACAACAATCAAGAGCAAGGTAATTGAAAATCTAGCATGTGGCAAATTATCTATCTTGAATTTCACGCTCCCTCTAGATTCAAACTCTCATATCACCTACTAAGAGAAACTCTTTTCCTTTAAATATTATTCTTATAAATTTTCCATTATACTACATCCCTCTATACATTTTACTTCTTTCACAAAAAATTTACATGCATAAACTAGGAGGTTTCTAGGAAAGGTTGTCAAGTTTGGCTTTATACCTTCCAACTGCATTTACCTAAAAATACCGAGACAAGGCCTTTTTAATAATCGCATTTCATGTATATACATTTTGTGCATATCCTACAATCATTGCATTCCATGAGACCGTGTATTGTTGATGCATTTTGTCAAAATATTTACGTGTCTTTTGTATGCTTCCACTATTTGAGCATGTATACATACAGAGTCACAACTATGATATCAAACAAAATATTCTTTCAATTATTCCTTGAAAGAACACCAAAACCTATTCTAAAACACTCATTGTGACACAAGTTAGCAAGATGGTGCAATGCTAATAAGAATAAGTGAGTATAATCTAATTTCAAGTATTCTTGGATGGAATTTCATTCCCTAGTCCAAATCTCTCATTTTTATACATGCTTGGTTCATTTGCTAGCAAATCCTAGTGAGGTGGGGTTTACATCAAGTAATTGCATTTGTTTAAAAACCTTTGATACCTTCTTACAAAGCTCATTTGCACATTTCCAACAATGATGAAATTCCATGACACTACATTTGGTTGAGTTTTCTTTTTTAAACATACAAGCCTCATCGAGAACACCAATTTATACATCCACTACAATCATCATGTTTTTGAGACCACACTCCGTCGAAGAATTTCTTTAAAAATCCTTCAAGCCATGTCAGGAACACCATTTTGTGCATCCCTATAATTTTCATGGTCCATGAAACCATGTTTGCAGTATTTATTTTGTCAAACAATTGGCAAACATGTTGAAACTAAATGAATTTTAATTATTTTTGATGGATTTCCATCCCCTGTCCCAATTCTCCTAGTTTGGCACAAGCCAAACGAATGATGGTAAGAGTGAAGTGATTAGGTGAATTTATTTTGGTAGCATTTGTAAAACAATCCCATGCCTCTTCACGAAACCCATGTTTTCTTTAAGCTTCTCTTAACATATTAGCATGTCAAGTCCACTAAGGTTTGGATGGATGGATGAATTGGGTGTAAACCCCAAGTAACTTTGACAGAGTAGTGCTCTTCTCAAAGGAGCTCAACTAAGTATGACTGATGCAGTAGTGCTCTATGATGGGGTAGGTCAATTTAGCGAAGGAAGTTGAACTACGTACAAAATATATCTCTCCAACAAATGTTTTTCCAAAAAAACTCCATAAACATTTCCTCCAAAAAGTATACACGAAATTTTATCATTAAACCATATAAATCCTCCACTTGTTTCAATGATTTTAACTAGAACTGATCAAGTTGAACACTTGTTGATTGCATTTGGTGAAACAATGTCAATGTTACATGAGCAACTTTCACTGCGTCCATGCCAGCCTCCTCCCAACCTCTGCCAAAATCCTTCCAAATGGTGTTTCCTCTACAGAATTTCCGAAAAAAACGCTTGAAAAAAGTAGTGAAGAAAAGGGTCGCTAGAAAACATGAACACTCACCAAAAAATGATTTCTCACAATCGAATGCCTTCGACATAAAAACAAGTTTATCATGTTATATGAAGAAATAAATTGGTTGAGAAGAAACAATCTTTTGTGCAATTTTAATCCAAATCTATGTTTCTCCAACTTATTTTATATGAGGGTAAGACCCTTTCCATCTACAATTTAAAAACCATCTATTATTGTTGGTTTATCTTTATATATTGCTTTGTTTCTTTCCCAACAAAATCTATGTAAAGAAAGTCAAAAGATCAAATGCATCAATATCGATCCTATCATGTTTTGTTGTAACTATTGGAATAAAATTCAATTATAGTTGTCATCAATTTCATCGTCACCATCATAATAATCACCATCCTCTACAAATGGACATGACATTCATAAAAGATTTCACATCATCTTTAAAAACATATCTAGAAAGGTGTCATGGAAAACACACCAGGGTAAAATGTATTTAAGAAATTAACTCACAAATTGGGAGCAAACAAATAAAATAAAATAAAAATCTACAGCTTTTAAATATAACCCAATAAATCTTAGAAAAATTAATTATAGAATTTAAGTTCGACAACATTATGGACAAAATCCAAACCTAAAATTGTGTACGATGGCTCGAGTTCCACCAAAATGTAATATGGATAAGCGAATTACACCTAAGTGCAATATAATTACATTAATTACTTTCAATTTAACATCATAAATGTGCAAGACAATAATAAGTTCTATACGATATTTTTCAAACATAGAAATGGGCATATAGGGCATATACATAGCATTTGATATTTAATTGTAATAACACAAGATATGACAATATTCATATAAATATGAAAACATGCACCCCACGATGTTAACGATATTGGGAAACTTGCCCAAAATGTGGCTTTGATTAGGGGCAACCATATAAAAATGTTGGGGTGTTCTTTGGTCAATCCATGCATTGTAAAACACGTACTTTGTAAAATAAAATTTCTTCTTCTTGCCTTAAGGAAACCCTCACATATTTTGTAAAGAGTTACAAAAAAATAAATCAAGCTTTAGGGGTCTATGCTAAGAGTTGGCTACGGTTTTGAGCACTACCACTTTTCATGCTTCTAAATATTGGATATCGCTTAACAAAAACAAAAAGTACGTTGAAAATATTAAAGTGTAAAAATGAAAAAAAAGTTATTAATATACAAAACTCTTAACTCTGTGCCAAAAATACTCCATAAAATATACCAACTTCAAAAATGATAAATGTGAGGGCCCAATACAATACTAAATATATCATGTGTAACCTTTTCATGTCAATGAAGTATTTCTTGGCAATTAAATTCAAAAAGATAGGATCTTACTGACATACAAACTATATATCGAAAAGTGAAACGAATGAATGAAATATTTTAATAACGTCCAGAGATTGAAGAGTCTATAGAACTAAAGGTGATTTCAGAGCGTGTTCAATATCACATCTTCTACTATGAATCTTGAGCACAAATAACTCATTTAATCTGTCCACTACTACTTGATAATATGAAAAAGCAAAAAAAAAAAAAAAAAAAAAGAGGGGGATGGATGCATTCTAACCCAAGGAGAGAAAAAACCACGTGTCAAAAGTATATAACGGCGTCATAGGTGTAAAAACGCACGGATTTTTAGCAAATGAAAGTTACCTAGGTAAACAACTTTACACTCTATAAAGTCATCCAGGTGGAGCAAGTCAAACAAAAGAAACGGGCCCCACGCGTTTTAATTTTGTTTCTAACGTAAACTTCGAAATGCGTGACATTCTTTTTTTAAGCATGAATTCTGTCGCTGCATAAAATAATTGCGTGGGAGCCATAATAATTTAATAATAAAAAATCAACGAATATCATTAAACTGTAACAACAAATATATGTATCCTCTTTTCTGTGTACAACCAGGCCTACAGTGCCATGATACAAACCGGAGTCTAAATGTAACAGTGTATAAATGAATCACAGGAAACTAACGGAAAATAAATGAATAACAAGCTTCGGCCATGGCCGTCTTCTTCAAACCCTCAAAGCTTCACCTTGCATTTCTTCGTACTGATATTCACACTGGTGTTGGCAGCAAGCTTGTCGACCACAAGGTCACAACGCACGCGGAAAGTAATCTTCATCGTTTTCAATTTACCGAACTTTACCTTCACTGGAACATCCGCCTTGAGACGCAGAGGAATATTTCCCTGCTGCTGCTGTGCATTCAACGAACTAACCATTTCGCTGGTGATCTGAATGTTAGAGCCGGTGAGAGTGACGTCTAAATTTGTAGTATTTTTGTGCCCCTGGTAAAAAGGCGGTAGTTTGCCCCTGCAGAGCTCCGTGCCGGTGTAGAAAACCGCAAGATAGCTGTCGTCTAAATAATATATGCCGATCTTTTTATTCGGATTCCTCGCTCTCACGTCCACCGAGAACTGCGAAGAAACGGTGGCGTCTGTGCCGACGGCGAAGCTGGTGATCTGAATATTTTCCACTGAGTATTTCGGAGCCCTGGGCTCGAAAACGGCGTATAAAATTCCGGCGGCGATGGCTATGGCGGCGATGAGGAGGATGAGGAGGCAAAATGACCAGAGGAAGCAGCGGCAACAGAGATTACGGCGAGGGCGGTGTGGAGGGCGGGAGTGATATCTGGGAGCTTCTCGTGTGGGAAACATTTGATCTTTGGGAAATTGAATGTGGATAGCTTGCCCTGAATTATCCGCCGGATCTCCTTTCTCCGACACCAGGCTCGATTTCGGCGCAAGAGGAGCGCTCGGCGGCGGACTTTTTGCGGCCTTCTCGACATCCTCTCTCGCCGGATAAATTCGCTGCGCGTCTGCCATTACTGCTGCTGCTTCAGTTTACAAGATAAACAAAAGGGGGCGAGACTCGATCCTGGGTGGATGAGATAAAATGCTAATCTGGGGTTTCTGGGGCTTCTGTTTTAAGAATGAACAGAAGGGGCGGGGTTCGATCCTGGGTGGAGAGATGAAATGGTAATGAGAGCGTGGTTTAAAAAGGCGGGATGGAACGCGTGGTGATGTAGTTTGTGAAGAAAATGGTAACCAAAAACGTGTTTGCTTTTGGACAGGTGGCGTAAGCCTCCGTGCATACGCATTGTCGACGACCCGTCGGATGCGTATTTCACTCGTTTCTCACCTACTGCAACCGGTTTGTAATTTGTAGTAGTAAGTTTCCCCCGCATAAACCCTGGTTTAAGAAATTAAATATACTATGATTTGATATTTGCGCCCTTTTGCGTGTGGAATTTTAGACGTGGTCTACTATGCTTACGGATGCCTACTCCCAGTGGTGCGATGCTGCTGGATAGTTGTCGCCATCGCTAGATCAGCATCTTCGCCGATACTAACCCTTAAAAAAAAATTTGAAGTAAAACATTCGTTTAACTACTCTAATTGAACGAATTTTAAATTGTAACACAATCTACCTACTAATATGAATGTATTCTTTATGAATAAATGTATAGCAATAGTATCACATGGTTGTAATGGAAACTTAGATGGATACAAAAGAAATAAATGTTTTTTTGGGTGTATGGAAGGGATTAGGAAGTCAAGTAGTGAGATATGGAAGGGAGTGTAATGAAATGTTATTTTGTAAAAGAGGGGAGATCAATTATAGAATCTAGAGAGAAACAACCATTGAAGAACAAGAACAAGATAATGTTCTATTATCTCGAAGGTAAAACACATAAGCAACAACTTAGAGGCATAAGTATTTGAAGAAGAGTAGGAGGGTGCAAAGCCAAGATGTGATAACTTCGCTTTTGCCCTATGGTGGATGCTGAGACTCTATGAGACATCTTGGACTACCTTTTGAATGAAAAAGTTGGCTATTTATGCATGTGGGTGTGTTGTTTGGACTCTGAGACATGTGCGATTGTAGAACATATATGGCGTTCTATATCTCAATGTCAATAATTTCGCATATCCTTATAACAACGATTGATAGAGCAAAGGCCAATAAAGAACACATGTTCAAAAGATAAACTTGATATTTCCAATTATCATAAAAGAAGGTGAATGGAATACAAACACTATAATCAATGATACGTTTTATCTTTCCATTTGCATCGTTGCTCAAAATAGCAAGACATGACAAAAATACTAACATGAAGCCATTAAAATTGCTTGTAGATTTGGTTGTCTATTTTGGAAGCAACCTTCTGAGAGGATTCATGGTAGACACATGGAGAGTTCTCGATTCCTTGAGGCTTGGAAATAGGAAGGAAAAGGATAAGCAAAATGGAATTCTTATTAAAGTGAGATTTCAAAGGAGGCGTTTGGTTGTTGCATCAAGTACTATCTAATGCAAGAATTGAGGAGTGGCATGAAGGAGGTGGTAGGAGTTCTCACCCATGTGAAAACTTGTCAACGAGTGTGAAAATAAAATTGGTTGAGGTAGTTCTCGCCATGTCGAGACCTCAAACACCTTGAGCACCAAATGAAGGAGCAATGAAGGTCTCACCCATGTGAGGCCTTATTGCGAATGGAACTTAAGTTTGATTTCCTCCACCCTAATCATGAAGGTGTCACACCTACCACTCACTAAAATTTAACCATTTGATATGTTCAAGTAAATCCATGTGGGTTGTCATTGATCATCAAATTTGAATGCAAATTTGATAACTAAAAATATTTTGTAATAAATTATATGCCCTATATGTTACTGAAAGGAGGGGGCATCAAGAATTAAAGCACATGCTCTAACCTACCTAGAAGATATCTTTGAAAGCAAGTCAAGGAACATCGAAGCAGCCATCACTAACTATTTTGACGTGGTGGTTGACATGGGTAGCACATGAATATTGTGAAAATTCTCTTAGCCAACAATGAGATGCAAAACATAGGATGACAATAAAACAACATGAACGCAACAAATATTTCATCTTAGAAGACAAATGGGTGGCCATAGATAGTTCAATAGGTTATATCATGTTACAAATGGGGAAATTAGTTGAAATGATGTAGTACCTAAAGGTGAAAGATGGAGAGGTGAGAACATTCCATGAGCCACGTTGTTGTAATTAGTGGAGGATGCATTTGTAACAATTCCTTCACCACCCCTGTAAAACCCCATGTCAATATAGTCTTGTTGAATTAAGAGGCAAAGTATGCATTCTTGGCGTCCATGTCATCGATGATGTAAGGCATATGTGGTAATTAGATTTAACCAATAACTTATTATAAATCGTTCTGAAAAATAAGAAATAATTTCCACAAGTTAAGAATATGAGATGACAAAGATTAAAAACTAAAGGGGCTCATACTTCTCCAAAAGAAGAAATTATTTAGATCGTCTGATTAAAACATTTTCTATATGGAGGAGTTAATAAAGGAGAATTTATTTCAAGGGTGGATTTGATGGAATAAGTATTGAGTAACTAACATGCGTCTCCTTGATAAAAAATACTTTAAGTTTAAGAATAAAGTTGAGACCTATGACTTTCATTTGTAGTCAAAGCAAACAATTTTGTTTCTAGTCGAGTCAACATTGATAACTTGACCATTAGTTTGTGGCAGATAATGTGAAAATTTAAGAACATATAGGAAAAAGGATTTGTTGTGTATCTAAACACAACTTATATATTTATGTGTGTGTGTTTAGTTAATATTATTTTTATTATATTATATTTTTGGATAACTTAGAGTTAGTGTTGGGCTAGGTCATGAGTTACTCATGGGTAAATTAGGGTTTCTAGGGATTGAATACAAATGAGGAGAAAACCCTAAAGATTGTAGTTTTTTTACCATATCATTTTAATGCAAGAGATAACATGACCATTACGTGTGAGATCTTTTGTTATAGTCATATTTGTCAGTGCAATCCATCCTTCTCAAGCAAGTGCTTTGCTCATTTTTTTTGTTTATCAACATTTTCTATAAATTTTCAGTTCTAATTTCCATTTTATTTTCAAGCATAACAAATGGTATCAAAGCACAGTCAATTTTTTTCTCCTTTAGCTGCTACCAAAATGTGTAGGAGTCTACCCATGAAAATCCTCAAATTTCATGACCAAAGAGGAGATGAAGGGGTTATTTGATGATTTTTTAAAGAGGTCGAAAGGAGATACATTCATTAAGAAAAATCTAGGTCAAACATTTGTGGATAAAGAGGAGAATGACACCCTTTGCGAGAAATTAGATCCAGATCCACCAGATGATGAAAAGGAATAGTAAGGAGCTGAGGATAAAGAGAAATGGAGATTTCAACACCCTTATTTTAACTTACAAATGAAGATCATGTTGCATGATTTCAAAGGTAAGATGGAGGCCAACACGTGGTTAAGAAAGCTCAAATTGGATTTTAGGATACAAAGGATTAGGACTTATGAGGACAAGTTTGATTGTGTCTAATCAAAATTTGGATGGTGTTGCCCACATTTGGGGAGAGCGATGGGTTTCCATGAATTTAGAGGGAGATTTTTCAAACTTTTCCAAAGCTATGTGTATGCCTAGATTTAGATCACATATAAGATGTGCTAGTTGATATTAAATATTTCAAATCAATGCTACTAAAATAAAATGGGCTTATGCTTCCATTGTTAAGAGAGGGAAAACTGTAGTTTCTTTCATTGAATAAAGTGGGTAAAAATCTTCCAAATATAAAAATGTTAGTTTTTAGTGGTTAGGGGACCTACCTTAGTCAAATCCCTAACCCTTTTAAGGAGATAAAAGACATTTTATTGATTGAAATGACAAAATAATAAATGAAAATAACAAATATATGTGACTTGGATCGCATGACAATCAGATTGTGATTCATCAGAAACCGCAAGAAGATTGCAAGCCAATCAAAGTTGTGATTCCCCCACGTGTAGGAATTCTCGCTAAAACAATGATACAACAAGTAAGATCTATCCTTTGTGCTTCACTTTCACTTCTTCAAGATCTACAAAACCGAGATATGCAAACAAGAATGATCTGTAAACTCTTCAACTTTGGAATTATCCACAGAATCACAAATTAACATTGTTGTTCTACTTTCTATTAGAAAATGACAGAGATAACTAGTGAATGAATTTTGCTTATGCTTAGAATCCACAATTGTAGGAAAGGAAAGAATATAAACTCATAAACACCAACAAGTTTTATCCTGGAAACCTCCAGAGGAGGAAAAACCAGTCGGGAAGGGAAATTGCTCTTTCTTCCCACTTTTATTGGCCAATTCAAAACAATAAGTACAAAAATTACAATAAGTATGAAAGAGAAGTAGATAATATCTCACACTTCCTCCCAATTACTTTCTTGCTTTGTCTCAACACTCATTTCTTCTACAAAACACAATTCCAGCACTAAGAACTTACTCACTTGCTTTCATGCTTGGATGCCCTTATTCTCTTCTACAAACATGTATTTATAGCCTTTTTCATGTCCTCCCATGCACTGGAGAATGGGAAAGGTCATGGAGGAGAAGAGACACAAACAACCTTTCAAATTCTAGGTTGTTTGTTTCATATTTTTTTTTTCTATCCGAAAGAGCCAAGACCACCGCCCAATGCAGACTAGCGGTCTTAGGACCGCCGCCCTAGTTGGGTGGCAGTTATGTAACCACCGCTCTGCACAGCGGCGGTCCTGTTACTATAAAGACAAAACCTTCGTGTATTATTTTTCCTTCTCTCTGTGCTGATTGATTTGATGAAGTAGAGTCATTTTGGATCCCTATGGATCACACCTCCCCTACTTAGGAGGATTTTGGTCCCACAAAAGCTTAGTGGGGGAGTAGATGAGGAAATAATTCCCTCACTTGCTCCTTCGAGTACCACCGAGCCTGCCTTGGTGTCTTTCCTTTCAGTCCAATCTACCAAGAACTCCTGCGGACCTCTCCTAGTCTCTCTCGACTTCGCTGCAAAGCACTACATCCTCCTCCAATTCACCTCATGAGTCCAAGACGCAATCCTCAATGGAAGGTAGAAACGTAGTCCTTCATCTTCATCTAACATGGATGGCTCATATAGGTGCAAGTTCTCATAGTTTACTACAGAGTACATCCTCATAAATGACGGTAAATCAAGTCGAAAGACATTTTCTCCAACTTGCTCCAATATGGTGAAGGGCCCTATCAGTAGTGGTTTGATCTTCCGTGCTTGACCTCAGTAGTCACTCCTTGCTCAAGTAAAGCCAAACTCTATCTCCAACATGAAGCTAATGTTCCTTCCTATGCTAATCGTGCCTAGATTTATACTTGGCTTGAGATTTCTCTACTGTTCTTTGACTTTGAGATCGATTTTCCGGATCCCTCTTAATGAATTTGTTTGCTCTAGTCACCTTTGTGTCACGTGTCTCCTCCTCATCATGTTGTCCAACCGCTATGTCCAGTGGATTCAGTAGGTACATATCCCAAGCATGCTTCAAATGGTGACTTCATAGTGAATGTGTGTACTTCCTGGTTGTAGGAATGTTGAATGTAGGCTAAGGACTCATTCCAAGTCCTTGGGTATTTACTATTATACGCTCCGATCAACTATACCAAAGTCATGTTCACCACCTCTCATCTACCCATCAATACGTCATGGATGAAAAGTTGTGCTCCTCTGTAACCTAGTATCCATCTTGTCCCATAAAGTAGTCTAAAACTTCCCTAAGAACCTGGAATCCTGTCGTAAATATAGACTTTGGCAAACCAAAATGCACCCATACATCAAAAAGAAATATCTCATTGCCTCATGTGCTTTTATTATCTTTTTACATGCCATAAGAATACACATCTTACTAAATCTATCAACAAAAACATAGAGATAGTCATGGCCATGTTTAGACATAGGTAATCCTCATACAAAATCCATAGAAATGTCCTCCCATGGACGAGTAGGTACTGGAAAAGGCATATACAAACCCTCCTTCCTAGTCTTAGGCTTGTTGGTACAACAAAGTTTACATCCATGTATAAATTTTGATACTTCTTCTTGCATATTGGGCCAATACACGTACCTTTGCAAGTGGGCTAGGGTCTTACCAACACCGAAATGTCCCACTACTTTGAGGTATGTGCTTCCCTCATCAATATAAGTCTTTCTTCTTTAGGCACGCAAAGCTTCCCCATCGGTGAGAGTAGCTTGTCCGAGATAACAATCTTCAATCCTTGTCCTTTTAGTCCCTTGGGACTGCAACTACCGAAATGTCACCCCGAAGTCTTTGTCCTGGGAGCATGCCTCTCTGTAAGCTTCCTTCGTGAAGGGATCGATTTGAGAGATAGTGGCCAAACAAGAGAACTTATCCTATATGGGTGGCCTAGACAACATGTCTGCCACCAAGTTTGTACTACCCTTATTGTATTTGATCACCAGATGGAACTGTTAAAGGAACCCCATCCATTTGTAGTGCCTTGCCTGCTACAATTTAGATTGTGCTTGCAAATACTAGAGAGGTTTGTGGTCAGTGTGCACAATAGTTTCTTTACCCAACAAATAATGCTTCCATTTTTTAATTTCTGAACTAGTGCATACATTTCCTTATCATATACTGAATATCCTTTAACTGCTGAAGTGAAAGTTTTAGAATGATAGCATACGAGTTTACCTCCTGAAGCAACACTGCGCCCATAGCATAATCACTGACATCTGTCTCTACTTCAAAAGGTTACTACAAATTAGGAAGAGAAAGTACTGGAGCATGACTAATCTTGTATTTTAATAACTCAAAGGATTTGTCTTGTTCCTTACCCCAGTCAAAACCCTTACTCTTTGCGGCCATTGTGTGTAGAGGTGCTACAATCATGGAGAAGCCCAGAATGAACTTCCGCATGTATTGTACTACTCCCACAAAACTCCTAGTCTCGTGGCTCTTGTTGGTGTTGGCCAATTAGTGATGGCTTCCACCTTCTTTGGATCCACTCGTAGCTCTCCTCCTCCAACCACGTGCCCAAGATAGACAAGTGACTATTTGGAAAATTCACATTTCTTCATATTACAAAGTAGTTGTTTCTCCCTGAGAACTTACAAGACTTGTTGTAAATGAGTTAGATGTTCTTCCCATGTGGCACTAAAAATCAAGATATTGTCTAGATATACAATGACACATGAATCTATGAAATCCCACAATACATCATTCATTAATCTCATAAATGTAGCAAGTGCATTGCATAACCCAAAAGGAAGTACTAACCATTCATACAAACCCTGTTTTGTTTTGAAGGCAGTCTTCATATATCCTCCTCCTTCATTATGAATTGGTGATAACTTGACTTAAGATCCAACTTTGTGAAGAATTTGGCATGCTGAAGCTGGTCCAAGAGATCATCTATGCGGGGAAGTGGATATCTGTTCTTTATGGTGATCTTGTTCAAAGCGCGGTAGTCGATGCACATTCTCAAGAACCATCCTTCTTTGGCACCATCACAATAGTGAACCACATGGTGAGGTGCTCAGACGTATCACCCCTTAGTCTAGTAGTTCTGGAGTTGTTTATTTACTTCAGTACTCTCAAGAAAGGATTTCCTATACAACCCGATGTTCGGTAGAGGGGACTCTGGCAATAGCTGAATCTCATGCTTTACTTCCCATTTTGGTGGTAACCCACTGGGAGCTTGAAATACTTCCTGAAAAGACTGAATAATACTATCCAAATCATGCTTTCCCTGGTTAGAAATCTTTGAAACTTCTACCCCATCTTGTTTATCCTTTAACAAAAGTAAACAAAATTGATTATGATTTGCCTGAATAAGTCATTTTGCTTGGTTAGCACTCACCATAGTAACCCGTGTCTTATGCTGGTGTGCCCAGATGTTGTAGTTGATCCCATCCTTGACCCATCTATATCAGTTTTCCCTTCTCATAAATATAACATCCTTAATATACAAGTAAGGAATCCCAAATACAACATCAAAAGCATCAAGTGGAATAATGTCAACTTCCAAAACATCAATATATTGGGAATTTATCCCAAACTTGACCTTACATCTTCTTGTTACTTGAATTTCAACACCCTTCTTCACCCAACCCAAAGGATAAGGGTGTGGATGCTCGTAAGTCTCAAGACCAAGCTTCTTTACAACTTGCTTCAAAATCAAGTTAGATTGAGAACCGGTATCAACCAAAGCATTTACCTTAGTTCTCTTGATCTGGATTTTGATCGGAATAGTCTACTCATCTCCTCTTCCTGGCTGTCCATGTTGGTGGCCGTGCATCCAAGCCTTTCATCTACATCAGAGTCATCTTTGATTTCCACCTCCCCTTCTATTTTTATAGCTATCATGGACTTCTTTGAGTCCTTGGTTTGGTTCTTTAGATGTAACTCCAGATGCAACTTCCAACATGTAGCGTCAGTATGACCATTGATATCACAGTTCTTGCAAAAATTCTTGGGATCTTTACAAGTATTTAAAGTAGTGGCAACTTGTTTACCTTTCCCTTTCCACTTACCCTTGTTACTTGTTTTCCCATACTCTTTTTTTTGCTGATTTGTCAACTACTTTACCCTTGGCTCTGCTTCTCCTTTCTTCTTTTCATCATCTATGTAGTATTCCTACACACATGCCTCATTGAGATCTTTGGGCTTTGTGGAGATGAATTTTCTTTAAAGGTGAGTGTGAAGTCCTCCCAAGTACTTAGTCAGAATATCCTCATCCTCCAAGTCCATGTTTAGCAACATGGCCTACCTCTCGAAACTCCGTAGTATAGTCTCTCGCACACTTTGACCACCGCCTTGTCTAAAATACGCCATTTAATCATTTGGTCAGTCCAGGGCCAATAGGATAAAAGTTAGCTCTAAGTAATTCTTTAAATTCTTGCCAAGATTTCAAAATAGGATGCTTCTTCTTTTCACAAGTGGTTAGATGGGTTTCCCACCATACCAGAGTGTGTCCCTCCATTTTGAGACATGCAAAGGTGATCCTCTCTGTGCCTCGGTGACATTATTGAAGCTAAAATAGACTTCTAAGTATTTTAACCATTCATCAAGAAACTCGCATCTCTTGTCCTTCAAAGCTTTTAATCTCAAATTTCGTCTCAACTTTAAAAGGAGTATGGTCAGATTTTACCTTTTCTCTTGCATTTGAAGTCTCTTCTTCATGCTCTTCCCCATAATCTTCCTCATGGTGGTTCTTCCTATTTTAAACTTTTCAGCTAAGCCTCAAACCACCGAGTCCATGGAGTCTTGCTTGATAGAAGCCGTCTTCTCGCAAATCTGCAAGTTCTTCTTGCCTTCTAAACATCCTATCCATCATGGTCTTCAACATCTCGATTCTACGAACCAAGATCTCTTCCTCCATTTGTCCCCAATTCTCTATTTCCACTTGTTTGTAGAAATTTTTCAATCTCAAGGTAAATCCTCTTCGCCTTTAGATCTCATCACCTTTGTCATACAAATCTAAGAACCAATACCACAGTCCTGATACTTGTTAGCTCGATACCAAAATGATCTCAGTAAACTCTTCAACTTTGGAATTATCCATGTAATCACAAATAAATGTTGTTTTTTACTTTCTATTAGAAAATGATAGAGATAGCTAGTGAATGAATTTTGCTTATGCTTAGAATCCATAATTACAGGAAAGGAAAGAATATAAACTCATAAACACCAACAAGTTTTATCCTGGAAACCTCCAGAGGAGGAAAAACTAGTCAGGAAGGGAAATTGCTCTTTCTTCCCACTTTTATTAGCCAATTCAAAACAATAAGTACATAAATTACAATAAGTATGAAAGAGAAGTAGATAATATCTCACACTTCCTCCCAATTACTTGTTTGCTCTGTCTCAACACTCCTTTCTTCTACAAAACACATTTCCAGCACTAAGAATTTATTTCTCACTTGCTTTCATGATTTGATGCCCCTATTCTCTTCTACAAACATGTATTTATAGCCTTTCTCATGTCCTCCCATGCACTAGAGAATGGGAAAGGTTATGGAGGAGAAGAGACACAAACAACCTTTCAAATTCTCGGGGTCATTCGTTTTATATTTTTGTTTTCGTCTCGAAAGATCTAGATTGCTGCCCAACGCAGACCGATGGTCTTAGGACCGCCGCCCTAGTTGGGCGGTGGTTCTGTAATCGCCACTCTACACAAAGCGGTGGTCCTGTTACTATAAAGACAAAACCTTTGTGTATTATTTTTCCTTCTTCGTGTTGACTGATATGATGAAGTAGAGTCATTTTGGATCCCTATGGATCAAAGAGAGAAAGAAAATTCAAGTATAGCCTTAGTGCACAAAGATTCAAAGGTATCAATAGTGCTTAAGAGTCCGAAATGATGTGGGAGAGGGTGATTTTATAGATTTTGAGTGCATAGGGGAATGGGACACATATGGGTGCAATGATAAGGTCCATAGTGCATTGGGCATGCACATGGGTAGGTGGGATGTGTTATGATCCTCATGTGCGGATTTCACTAATGCCTCGAGGTTTTGGTGTAATGGTTCATTACATTTGGTATCAGAGTGACCACCTAGGTTCGAGTCCGGCACGGGTAGCTACGCTGTCGGCATTTCGGTGTTTGTCGGGGCTTGTATAAGGCAAGGTGTGTTCTTGCTATATAGGTGCAAATCTAACCCTGGTCCAAGCTACAAAAGCGTGGTGGGATGTTATGATCCTCATGTGATGATTTCACTAATGTCTCGAGGTTTTGGTGTAACGGTTCATTACAGGATGGGACAAAATTAAATGTGAGTGGGTGAGGGTTAGTAAATGAGTGGGAAGGTGTCATTTATCTCCATTTTTATGGGATGTTATATTTTGTAGGGATTATTGTGTTCTATGATTTTTTAGTATTTTTGAATAGAGACCTTAGCGCAAGGTGCATTTTTTAGCATCTACATTTTCCCCCTTTTTGGGCTACATGTCAAAGCATGTAAGATTTAAGGAAAAATTGAAGATGAGATGGGGTTCGTCTAACCCTATGACGGTGGTTTCCATAGTTACGGGCTTATATGGTTGAGTGGATAAATAATAACCGTGAAATACGATCGATGGGCCACTTCAGCTAGAGTATGTGAAGAGATCGATATGTTTATTTTACGAGGCATGGACTATATAATCAATTGATTAAGATGATTATTGATTGGGTGTGGTAGGATTGATGAGAATGGTTTTTTGTATGATTCCCACCTTAAGTGATAATTTTTGAGCTGCACATTGCCCCAACATAACATGGGATGAAAAGTGGTAGTTGAAGATGATAGAAAAGGGACCATGGGGAAGGCATCTTTGAATGTGAGCTAGGAAATTGTTTCCCTAGTTATGTGCATCTAAAAATGTGATGAAGGAATGCATAAAAATGAATGCATAGGATAAGATGTGATAGGGGTAAGTGAAGAGACTCGGTGGTGAGCAGAGTCGGGTGACAAGTTATGTGGTGAGCTAGATGATCCTGGGAAAGTATGGACATCTACATGAAAAGCTATGCAAGGAGGACACTAGAGTGGACAAGCGACCGAGCTACGTGGTGAGCAAAGCAGGTGGGTGAGCTAGACATGTCAACTAGCCGGGAGAGTTGGTTGGGCATCCTGAGTGGGGTGAGCAAGTTGGGTGAGCTGGGTGAAGCGAGTTTGCTAGGCGAACTAGGTGGGGGCAAGTTAAGTCCGCAAGCCGAGTAGGGACGAGATATGCCACCGAGTTAAGTTGGTGGCCGAGTTGCTTATAGTGAATCAAAGAGGTCATGATGAAGGTGGACAATGAGTGAAGGGAAATATGGATATGCGAGTGGGCCTAGGTTGGATCGGGGTGTGATAAGGGGGTATTGGGAGTGGGTAGAAGAGTTAGGATGAGAGGATCTTGGTCGTTATTATGACTGCATGTTGAGTAGAGGAGAAGTGTAGTGTGGGAGAGTGGTGGGAGGGTGTTTGAGGAGAGGGATTTGGAGTAGCAAGTGTTGAGTGGGTCTGCAAGTCGCAGGGTGACTCACCGACGGGGTGAAAAAGGGTGGTGAGTTTGGGGATGGGGTTGTTAGGTTAGTTGAGTCACTAATGCGACTTGACGGGGGTTGGTGGGGTGGGGTAGCTAGGTTGGACAAGTTACTAATGCGATTCGGTAGGGTGGGTGTGGTGGGGTAGTTAGGTCGGCTAAGTTCTAATGTGACTTAACAGCAGGTGGGTGGGGTGGGGTAGTTAGGTTAGTTGAGTCACTAATGCGACTCGGACGGGGAAGGGTGGGGTGGGGTTGTTAGGTTGGTCAAGTCACTAATGTGACTCGGTGGGGTAGGTGTGGTGGTGGGGTAGCTAGGTCGGATTAACAAGTTGTTAGGAGACTTTCGGGCGATTTGAACTTGTTGTGGGGTATATGAGTCAAGTTGGGGAGAGTTGAGTGATATAAGAGGTGAGAGGGATGGTAGAGGTAGTGGAGAGGCAGGTGGAGATAATTGAGGAGAGTGAGATGAGAGAGGAAGATGATACGAGTCATGTAGGTGACTCACGAGGAAGGTTATGGGGTGTGGTGGAAGAGATGTAGTGAATGAGAAATGACATAAAAAGAGAAAAATGGGGCAATGCAAATGACATAAGAAGAGAAATTGAAGAAAAAGTAAAGTGATGAGAAAAATTACATGATGAAGCAATGTAAAATGAAAATTGATGAGGAAATGCAACATGACATGGAAAGTGATGGGGATACAAAAAGTGTGTAGAAGGCAACAAATTCATAGGGATACAAGTGTTAAATGAGGTCAATTGAAAACATGCAAATGCCATGGTTGCAATGAGAGAGTGCAAGTACTATGTAGGTGTATGAGTGTGGTTTGTAATAAAGTATTGGTAAACCTATGATGAGCCCAAAGACACAAGATATGAGACAACAAGTGAGATAAAACAGTAGTTTGAATAATGTCTAAACAACACAAAGTGAAATACTAGTCTAGCAACTCATTGAGATCCCATGTGTGTGCATGAGAGTTAATTGCTTTTCAAGTGAAGACCTGTGAGAAAATGAGTGAAACATAATCTAATGTGTAGGTCCTGACTAAAACAGTAATTGGTGATTAATGAAATGGAAGGAAATTTTAAACCCCGCATTTCTCCATTGCTAGCCAACTATCCATAGCCTCGATAGGGATACATTTGATTCTAGTCGAACATTGCTCTACTCGGTTGAGTGTCCATAGCTCCGGTAGAGGTATTACAAAGACCCCGAGAGTGAGAGTGTTTGATATTGCGCTTATGTTTTTTGTTGCTTTTCTTTTGAATTTTGAATTTTTCTTGATTTTTCTTGAATTATTATTGACATGATATGTGATTCTCTTAGTTTGGCAAGGGGTTTAGAACCACTAGTGGCTTGATGGAGGGAGTGGGAGTGACGATGGAGATGACATTGGAAAGTGTCAAAAATAATGCCTGGGGTCTTCAAGACAAGTTGTTAAGTGTGTAAGCGTGTGTGGATCTCAAAGAGGACAATCATTCTTAATTCACCAAGTAAGGAGAGACCAATTTTAAGCAACTATAGTAGAGACTATTGACTCCAAAATGTGACAACAAGGTAATCAAGAGTTCACCAAAAGCTATGAAACAAACCAAGACATGGAATGTGAATGAACTATAAATGAAATATGAATGAATGGAGAAAATTCAAAAGAGCATCCATGAGCAAGTGTTGTTTATTGTAATTTTTGGGATATATTGATTTTTTTGGATTTTTGAAAGATGTTTAACTATGTGAAAATTTGTGTTTGTGTTTGTGTCACTAATGATAGAAATAAAATGTAAGGATAAGTAGGTCCTGTTTTGGATCCATGTCGGATGACGAGAAGTGGAATGTATGGAGCATGCAGAATGTGGTAGTGAAGACAAATAAAATCCCCCTAGTCCATATAGGGACTAGGTGAGTGAGAGACATGATGTATAAAAGCAAGCGATAAATGAGATAAATAATTAGAGTGGAGGGGATGATATGGATGATGAGTGAAAAAATGCCAAATAGAAACCATAAAATGGTATTAAATGGAGGATGTGATGGTGGGGATGATGCGATAAAAATGGATATTGGGTGTGGAGAAAGTGCAATAACGATGAGTAGATGAGGACATGAAAATAAATCAATCATGGAAGATGAATGATAGGAAGCATGGAGAGAGTGACGCCTGTCAGTGTGGACAAGGAGTGGAGAACATAGTGATGTCTAGAAGAAGCATGAGAGCCAATGGTTCCACCTGGTATGAAGGAGTGTGATGATAGGATGATTGTATGGAATAGGAAGAGGTATGTAAGAAGGAATGTTGAGAAAATGATCTAGTGTAGGAGAAAATTAAAATGGGACAAGCGTGTAATGAGATGTGGAGGAGGTTTTTGTGGTAGATGTAGAAGAACAAAGGGCCATGTGATTGTGATAGATGATTTGAACGAAGGGGAGGAGCTGATGATAAAAAAGTTCCCGAATGAGTGGTTTGGAGGTAAGAAGGTGGATTTGGAAGAATGCTCCAAAAGAGGTGAGGCAATGTGAGAAAGTGTAGATGATTTTGTGAGGAAGAGATGGAAGAAAAAATGAATATAAATGATGGGGAATAAATGCAAGAGGAGTGTGATTGGATGTAATAGGTAGTATAGGTTGTGGTGGAGGTGAGGGAAGAAATAATGGTTCTTGAATGAGTGGTGATGAAGAGAGCGAGATGCATGTGGAAGAGGGATCTGAATGGGGAAAATTTTAAAGCAGGATTATTCATAATTTGGTGAATAGTAGGAATTTTGGATTATGAATTTGGCTATTTTATGATAATGGAAATGCCCATGTTTCACCTAAAAATTCCACATACAATATTTTCCCCATGCGAATAGCCAAAATATCTCCAATCCCAATGTATATGTTTTAATGAATCTCCGCGTGATCGACTAGTTGAGATTTCAAAACATTCTTGGATTGCCAAGAAATCTATAGAACCTTCCCGGGTCTTTGGTCTCATTCATGAGACATGTTTGGGATTTTTTTGAAATTTGGTTAAATTTTCCATACACACACATGCACGCACGCACGCACACACACACACACACATATCTAAATTGTAGAAACTAATCACTAAGCAAAGTTCAAACATTGTTTTATCTTTTCTAATTTGCCAATTTTGTGAATTTGCGAAGTATAAAAGGATTCAACATATTACTATTTTATTATAAAAATAAAATAAATCAAGATCTTTCCACTACTATGTTGCATTTTACATCCTATAAGCACTTAGTACAGGTAAGTCTATTTAAAACCTATTTTTTATAATGTCGCATTGCTTTATCTTCTTTTCTAAGTTAGACTATTAATAATGCTATAATATATTTAAATATGTCATTTTTGATTTTATGTTATCATGAGTGTCATTTTTTCCATGTTACGTGACACTGTAATGCCTTAGTTGATTTTCATCCCATCGTAGCCAACTCAAAAATTATCCTTACAGGATTTAAGAAAATGGAAACTAAAAAGGGAACCTCGTGAAAAAAACACCTTCTCGGTATTGGCCTACGAAAAATCACATCTTTTTTTTAAAACCATCTATAGAGTCCCATCCTTCTCCAAAGCAGACCAACACAATCAAGGGATAATGATTACATTCGAAATGAAACTCGAATGATTTCATTGATGATTTGATAATTGATGTTGTCAATGACGATAAAAATGAAATGCCTCCTTGAAGACATCCCATTGAATGAAGTTGAAATTGCATCATTGGATGATTTAAATTTCCACTCTAGTGATAGGACGTCATCACCTGCCCAATTAAATGTTGGAGGTGAAACTTATGGCATCAACGAGATTTAAAGTCCACCACGAAACCTATTTTTGGAAGAAAGAGAAAGGTAAGAAAATGGGACTTGGGAAGGAGTTTTAGGTTAGAGTGGGTTTCTAAGTTTCCATTTATTGAACCTATTGAAAATGAAAATAAAGATGAACCTCCCAAAGAATGAAAATGTACAATCTGTAGTTGGAAATTAGGTAGGGACAAGACAATATAACTTAAATTGGATACTATTGAGAAACACGTAGGAAAGATATATGAAAAACAAACTGTAGATGGAGTTGTGAAGAATGTTGCCGATGGAAAACTGTAGATGATTATTTACATATTAGGTATGAAAAAGAATTTGAGGAGCACAAAAGAACTGAAAGAATAGTTTCTTGAGAATGGAGGGACAATTACATCTCAATTTAACAAGGTCATTCAAAATAGTCTTTTAGGTAAAATAGTTCAACTAGCTCTCGTTTTTCATATTTTGAAAAGAGGTTGTCTTTAAAAATATTTTCTTGAAAAAAGAAGATGTTGTCTTTTCTTGGTGTCCCACACTTTCCTCATTCTCACTGGTTTGAAATTAGTGGTTGGGATTGGGCAAAATGCATAACTATGGTTGAGAAAGAAGACTTGAAATAGAAACTTAAGTTTGCACGATACATGTCTTTGTCTATTGATGAGGTTACAACAGTAGATAATATTGCTTGGGTATGTATGCATGTTTATACTATTGAGAATCATGTGAGACAACCTCACTTACTTTCTATTCACAAGATGAGAGAGAACTCCAATGTTGAAAACCTTTGTGAATTGGTGATAAGAAGTTTGAAGGAGATCAATGGCATGGATGATTTTATAATTGCAACAAATATGGTATGTGTTGGGCAGTATGGGGCATCTGTAATGCAATGTCATCGTAATGGTCTGTGTGTAAGAATATAAACATCTCATTTCCGTATATGATTTGATTCATTGTATAGATTATAGAATACATCTAGCTTACAAAATAGTAAGCAAATCTAAACATGTAGCAAAATTTGAAAAAATTGTTCACAAGATTTATGATTATTTCATTGTAGTCCTAAAAGGTTCATGGAATTCCAAATATTTGTAGAAAGAATAAAAATGGGAATAAACTATTAAAATATGTTGACACTAGGTGGATCTCATTGTATTAACCGGTTCGTAGGGTGTACAACGAGTATCAATCCTTATTGGGAGTAATGTGGCAGAATCACATGGAAGTGGACAAGGATCAAGATTTGATATATTGTTTGATCTGATTTAGAGACATTTATAATGTCGTGTGGTTTTATTTTAATGTTGGATGAAATGCATCATTTAATTAAACAATCCCAAGAAAGAACTATATATATTGCTGATTTTTCTAGTTTGAGGAAACATGTTTGTCTGGCAATAGAATATTTGTTTATCAATGAGACTGATTTTTTGGGTCCAAAGTTTGATGGTTGGAATAATTTGATAAATATTGGAAATACAAGTAGCTTTATGAGGTTTAACTTGTTTGGATAAGTATGTGCTTTTGTATGTGAATATGAGATACCAACACACCGTTTCAAATAGTAGTCGGCAAGGTTGAGAATTTAAATGTCATAAGGACGTTCTTTGATGACATTATATCTTTAACAAGGGTAAAGTTAAGAGAAATTTTAGTTTCCCTACTAAAATAAATAAGGGAACATGGTAGTACGTATTCTTTACTTGAAGTAATGGCTTTAGTAAATCCCAATGTAGACACCGAAATTTGGTATTGCTTTACCCTTTTTGCCCCGCATTCACTTATTTTACCACGGTCACCTATCTAGACCCCCTTTCTAAATTAATTCATGTTCATGTTAACATTCCCATATTTCCCATATATTATCCTATCCATTTTAATTTATTATTAATCCTCATCATTTATCCTCTAATCCTCATCTCATTATCTAATTAGTCTTAATCATTCATATTTTCTCTTCTCTAAGTTATTTATCATCCCTAAAATCCTTAGTTTTTTATCCCTAGGTTCTCCTATCTTTTATTTAATCCATTTTACCTCCCACCTACCCATGTCACTAACCCACCTACATGCTTCAAAACACTTATCCCAATCCATAAAAGTCCCATCTCTCAAAAAAAAATGTATCTACTAACAATTGTATATAAGGGGTGTAACAGAAACCTCGATAGAAATAAAAGAAAAAAATGTTTCTTGTGCACTAGAGGATTTGAAAGCCAAGTGTTTTAAGGTCGAGTGTAAGAGAGTGAAGATATGGAAGGGAGTGCAATGTAATGTTATTTTGAAAAAGAGGGGAGATCAATTATAGAATCTAGAGAGAAGAAACAATTATTTAAACTCAAGAAAAAGATAATGTTCTATTATCTCGAAGGTAAAATGCAGAAGTAACAACTTGGAGACATAAATATTTGAATAAGAATAGGAGGGTTGCAAATCCAAGACGTGATAGCTTTGTTTCTTCCTATGGTAGATGCGCAGTGTCGCGAGACATCTTGGACTACCTTTTAAAGTCAACTATATATGTAGGTGGATGTGTTGTTTGGACTCTTGAGACATATGTGAATGTAGGACATATTTCGTTCTTTGTCTTCAATGTCAATAGTTTCACATATCCTTATAAAAATGATTGAAACAAAGGGAAATAAAGAGCACGTGTTCAAAAGATAAACCCGATATTTCCAATTATCATAAAAGAAGGTGAATGGGATGCAAACGCTATAATTAACGATACATTTTACATTTCCATTTCCGTCATCACTCAAAATAACAATACAAGACAAAAATGCTAACATGAAGCAATTAGAATCACTTTAAGATTTGGTTGTCTATTTTGGAAGGAACCTTCTTAGAGGGATTCATGGCAGCACATGGGGAGTTATCAATTTCACGAGGCTTGGAGAAAGGAAGGAATAAGATAAGCAAAATGGAATTCTTATTAAAGTGAGATTTCTAAGGAGACAAGTTCGTTATGCACAAGCACTATCCAATGCAAGAATTGAGGAGTGACATGAAGGAGGTGGTGGGGGAGTTCTTTCCCCTGTGACAACTTGTCAATGAGCATGAAAATAAAATTGGTTGAGGTAGTTCTCGCTCCGACGAGACCTCAAACACCTTGAGCACTAATGAAGGAGCAAGGAAGGTCTCACCCACGATATCCTCCACCTTGATCAGGAAGGTGTTGTACCTATCACTCACTAAAATTTAACCGTTCGATATTTTTAGTAAGTCCATGTGGGTCGTCATTGATCATCAAATTTGAATGCAAATTTGATAACTAAAAATATTTTAATAAATTATATGCCCTATATATTACAATGCAAGGGGCATTAATAATTGAAGCACAAGCTCAGTCCCTACCTAGAAGATATGCTAAAAACAAGTCAAGGAATGTCAAGTAGCCATCACTAACTATTTCGACGTGGTGGGTGACATGAGGCACACATGGATATTGATGAAAATGCTCTTAGCCAACAATGAGATGCAAAACATACGATGACAATAAAATAACATGCAATGTAAAGATGTCATCTTAGAAGACAAATGGATGGCCATAGATAGTTCCATGGGATGAATCCACATTACAAATGGGGAAATTAGTTGAAATGAAGCACGACTGCACTAAAGGTGAAAGGTGGAAAGGCCGAGAACATTCAATGAGCCATGTTGTTCTCATTAGTGGAGGATGCATTCATAACAATTCCTTCATCACCCCTATTAAACCCCATGTCAATGTAGTCTTGTGGAAGCAAGAGTTCAGAAAGTATGCATTCTTGGCATCCATGTCATCGTAATGTAAGGCATAGGTGGTCATCAAATTTAACTAATAACTTATTATCCATGTTGCAACAAATAGGAAACAATTTCCACAAGTTAAGAATATGAGATGACAAAGATAAAAAATTAAAGGCTCATACTTCTCCAAAAGAAGAAATTATTTAGGTCATTTGATTAAAAAAATTTCTATATGGAGGAGATAACAAGGAGAAAATCTTCCGGGGGTGTGTACAAAGGAATAAGTATTGAGTACCTAACATGTGTCTCCTTAATAAAAATTAGTATAAGTTTAAGAATAAATTTGCACTATAAATTTCGTTTGTAGTTAGCCAACAATTTCATTTCTAGTTAGTTCTAGGGAATAGATAATGGAAAATTTTAATAACTTAAAAGGGATTTGCTATTTTTAATTTTATCTTT
Organism: Taxus wallichiana var. yunnanensis; assembly: GCA_018340775.1. NCBI lineage: Eukaryota > Viridiplantae > Streptophyta > Pinopsida > Cupressales > Taxaceae > Taxus > Taxus wallichiana. The sequence goes on from CM031241.1 coordinate 132,610,459, forward strand.
ATATGTTGTGTATCTAAACAAAAATTATATATTTATGTGTGTGTGTCTAGTTAATATTATTTTTATTATTTCTACAAGAGTAAACGTAGGAGGCTGCATCACTAGAGGGAAAAAGTCAAACAAAGAGGAGAAAAAAAGAATCACAAAAAGAAATAGCAACAGGGAATCAATCAACCTTGGACCATAAAGGGCCAAGGAAAATTTCTAAAGTCTAAATGGAGATCATTACTTGGAATGTAAGAGGTTTCAACAGTGTAATGAAGCAAAAACTTTGAAAGATCTTATCTTGAATCATAAAGCTACTATTTTGGAGCTGCAAGAGACTAAAATGGACGTGAAAAATCTCAAAGCAATGGGAAACAAAGTCTGGATAAATGTTGAGAGTAGTTATGTTAGTTCTAGTGGTGCTTTAGGTGGAATTTATGTCATGTGGAATAGTGATCTTGTCAATAGTGAGACCATCTTCGAATCTCCTAATCACCAGGGGATCCTTTACCTATCCCAATAATGTAATAACATATGGATTCAACCAAATATATATGCCCCTGTCACCACAAAAGGTAGAAGGCATATCTGGAAGGAGGTACATTTTGTTAGAAGTAATTATAGTCATTTTGACTAGCTCATTTTAGGTGATTATAACACCCCTTTCTATTCATCCAAAAAGAAAGAGAGAAATCATGAATTTTATTTAAGCAAGGAATACTTTACCGCTTATTTAGTTCATGAGGTTTTGGTTAATACTCTATCTTTTAGGCTCATTTATGATGGTGCTGCTTAAGGGAAATACATGTAGAGCTAGGGATGGTGATATGATTGCAAATCCCTTAAAAAATTTGATTTTCCTTGACACGTTTGGCATAGAAATTTGGGTACTGATTGAGTTAGTTGTGGAGAAATGTTTTTCTCTTTGGATGCATTGTTAATGGTCACATAATGTGAGCTCGAAGAGGGAAAATGGGTGGTGATATGAACCAAGTTGAGCCATATTTCAATAAGAGTCTCAAGGAGGATGAAAGGTTATGGGAAATCCTTGGTGCTGATAGGTTCAATTCATTCCTTGAACGTGTTAGAGGGCATGACCCTCATATCTCCATTGAATTCACACAAGCCTAAAAAGATAGTAGTAGTGCAATTTAAAGGACATAGACATCTTATCTCAGAGGGACTCATTTCCCACATCACCAGAATGAGTATGTAGGGTATGAAATTTTATAAAAACAAGTGCAACCGGGTGGAACAAGAAGCTATTTTTGGGAGATGGTGAGAAGTTAAAACATGTCCCTAGGGGTATTCACAGAGCCTCATTTCCTAGTCCATTTGATGAAGTTTCCAAGCTCATTATCAGGTACCTGACACTGGAGGGAAGGCTACACAAGATCAATACTTACCACCTGGTCTTTCTCAACCACTTCAAAAGGAATATCTTGGTAAGTCTCCCATTTTACATCCTCATGTCTCTTGAAAGTTCCATAAAAGAGGTTTAGTGTGGAAAGATAACCTATCCCCTTCATCAAGTTGTCATCTTTCTCATCTACTTCCATCTCAAATCCAAGCTTCCTAGTAGAAAACCCACCCCTACTCCTCCTTCTTCCTTTGAGCCCAATTCCACTCACGTGCTTAGGAGTAATTCTAAAAAGGAAAATTTATTGAGGGGCCTAACACCAAACATGAAGGCATAGAGGGGGATTTGGCTGTTAAATTCCTTCTTAGTTTGGGAAAGAAGAAAAAAGAGATAGCGACCTTGGTAATCTAGGTGCAGGTATATAAGGGGAAACCCTAAAAGGGATCAAAAAAGATATCACCAACTTGAAGGGAAGCATCAACAACCTTCAAAATGTCAAAATTGATAAGAAATTCTGGAATGGGATCAATGACAACCTAGAAAAAGTGGAATACAAATGTAACCTCATGGCTGATGGGTTTGTCATTCAAACCGGATTGCTGAAATCTATTGTTAAAGATCTCAAGAATATTGATAACAAGAACAAAGGTAAAGAGGTCGACAAAAGAAGAAGGAGATTGAGGAGAGAGACAACCACATCAAGGAGCTTATCAAGATATCTTCTCAAGTTCTCAATCACTAATGAATTTTACTTGTTAGTAGTTTCTTTCTATTTATTTTATTTTTGTGGACCTGTGGGCCACTCCTATTTTGTATTTTTGCTAGTTTTGACTGGTTTAGGGCTGGTTTGTGCTGCTTGCACTAGCTCCTTTTGATATTTGGCCTTGTTTTGTTTCATGAAATGTTTATGGATGTATCTAGATTCTATATCCTTTGTTGTAACAGGGTAGGGTCCCTGCCAAAACCCTCCTTTTACCAAATATCAATATTATTTTTATTATATTACATTTTTAGGTAACTTAGAGTTAGAGTTGGGTTAGGTCATGGGTTACTCATGAGTAAATTAGGGTTTATAGGATTGAATAAAAATGGGGAAAAACCCTAACGATTGTATCTCTTTTTACCATATCATTTTAATGCAAGAGATAACCACCATTGTGTGAGAGATCTTTTGTTACAATTAGATTTGTTGGTGTAATCCATCCTTGGGAAGAAGGTGCTTCACTCAATCTTTTTTGTTTATCAATATTTTCTATAAATATTTGCGTTTTAGTTTCGATTTTTATTTTGGGGCATAATAAATGGTATAAGAACACAAGTCATTTTTTTCCTCCTTTGTAGTTCTTTGCTAAAATGTTGAGGGTATTCTACCCATGAAAATTGTCAAATTTTGTGACCAAAGAGGAGATGAAGGGTTATTTGATGATTTTTTAAAGAGGTTCAAAAGGAGATACATTCATTAGGAAAACTCCAGTCAAACTCTGTGGATGAAGAGGAGGATGACACCCTTTGAGAGAAATTAGATCTAGTTCCACCGAGACGATGAAGAGGAATAAGTATGAGACGAGGAAAAGAGAAGGAGATTTCGACACCCTTCTTTTAACTTACAAATGAAGATCATTTTGTATGATTTCAAAGGTAAGATAGAGGCCAACACTTGGTTGAGAAAGCTCAAATTGGATTTCAGGGTACTAAGGATTAGGAATCATGAGCACAAGCTAATTGTTTCTCTTCAAAAATATTATGGTGTTGCCCACACTTGGGGAGAGTGATGGGTTTCCATTCAAATCCATAGGATATTTTTCATATTTTTGTAAAGCTATGTGTATATGTAGATTTGGATCACTTATAAGATGTGTTAGTTTATATTAAATCTTCCAAATCAATGCTACTAATACAAAATGGGCTTATGCTTGCCATTGTGAAGAGAGGGATAGTTGTAGTTTCTTTCATTGAATAAAACAGTAAAAATCTTTTGAGATATGAATCTAAACTTGCACATAAGCACACTTGAAAAATGTTAGTTATTTTTAGTGGTTAGGGACCTTCCTCGAGTTATATCCCTAACCATTTTAAGGAGATAAAAGACATTTTATTGATTAAAATGAAAAAACAATAAATAAAAATGAAAAATATACCTGACTCAAATCGCATGACAATCATAATTGCGATTCACCAAAAATCACATGGAGATCTTAAGCTAATTGTAGATACGAATCCATCATGTGTAGGAATTAGACTAAAACAATGCTGCAACAAGAAAGATCTATCCTTTGTGCTTCACTTTCACTTCTTCAAGACTTGCAAAATCGAGATATGCAAGTAAGAGAGAAAGAAAAATCAAGTATAACCTTAGTGTATAAAGAGTCAAGGGTATCAATTATGCTTAAGAGCTTGAAATGATGTGGGAGAGGGTGGTTTTATAGATTGTGAGTGAATATGGGAATGAGACACATATGGGTGCAATGATAAGGTCCATAGTGCATTGAGCATGCACATGGGTAGGTAGGATGGGACAAAATGAACTATGAGTGGGTGAAGGTTAGTAAATGAGTGGTGAGGTGTCATTTATCTCCATTTTTGTGGGATTTTATATTTTTAGGGATTATTATGTTTTGCAATTTTTAGTATTTTTGAATAAGAGATCTTATGCGCACCTTTAAGGATTTTATAGTGTTTATATTTTACCCTTTTTGGGCTACATGTTGCATCTTGTAAGATGCAACACAAAAATGAAGATGTGATGGGGTTCGTTTAATCTTATGACAAGTGGTTTCCATAGTCACGGGCTTAGATGGTTGATAGATAGATGTGAACCTTGAAATTCAATCGATCGGCCACTTCAACCTGAAGTATGTGAAGGGATCAATTGGTTTATTTCATGAGGCGGAGACTATAGAGTCAATTGATTAGGATAATTATTGATAGGTGTCATAGAATTGATGAGAAGGGTTTTTGTATGATTCCCACCTTAAGTAACAATTTTTGAGTTGTAGGTTGCTCCAACATAATGTAGGATGAAAAGTGGTAGTTGAAGATGATAGAAAAGGACCATGGTTAAGGACTGATGAGTGAGAGCTAGGACAATGTTGCTCCAGTCATGTGCATGTGAAAATGTGATGGACTGGAATGCATAAGAATGAATGCAAGTGATAAGACATGATAAGGGTAAGTGGAGAGACTCAACAGAGAGTGGGGAGAGGTGACAAGCTATTTGGTAAGTTGGGAAAATGTGGCGATGTATACAAAAATGTATGTGGGGAGAAGTCTAGAGTGGACAAGCGGACCAAGCTAAGTCGTGAGCCGGGAAAGGTGAGTGAGCTAAACAAGCAAGATAGCTAGGTGAGATGGCTAAGTGAGTTGGTTGGGAGAGCTAGGCTTGGATGAGTTAGTTGGGTTAGCTAGGTGGGGTGAGATGGTTTTACGAGCTAGCTAGGTGAGAAAGGTAAGCGAGATGGCTTGGTGAGATGGCTAGGCGGTATGGATGAGATGGCTAGGCAAGTCGCCCGAGTGAACTAGGCGGGGGCGAGCTAGGTCACCGAGTGAGTGCAAGCAGGTGAGCTAGGTTGCTAAGATGAGTTGGTGGTGAGTCTCTATAGTGACTCAAAGTGGGTCATGGTGAAGGCGAGGATGATATCAAGGGTGAGATGGATATGCGAGCGGGCTAGGCTGGCTCGAGAATGGGATAATGGGGTCTTGGAAGTGGGTAGATGAGTTAGGGAAGATGATCTTGGGTCGTTGTTGCAATCACATGATGCGTCAAGGAAAAGTGTGGTATGGGAGAGGGGGTGGGAGAGGGGTGGGAGGGGTTTGAGGAGAAGAATTTGGAGAATAGAGGAGGGTCGGCGGGCTTGATGACTTACTTAGGTGACTCACCGGGTAGGGTGAAAAGGGTGGAAATTACAGGATGGGTTATCTAGGTTGGTCGAGTCACTAATGCTACTCAACATGTTTAGTGGGTTGGGGTAGTTAGGTCAGCCGAGTCGCTAATATGACTCGGAAGGGTGGTGGAGTAGGGTAGCTAGGTCATTTTAGACGCTAATGTGACGCAATGAGGTTGTAGGGGTGGGGTAGGCTGGGTCAGCTAAGTCACTAATGCGGCTTGATGGGGAGGGTTAGGTGGGGTAACTAGGTCGACCGAGTGGCTAATGTGACTTGGTGAGGGTGGATGGAGTGGGGTAGCTAGGTCGGATCGAAAATTCACTAAGGAGACTCATCGAGTGAGTTTAGCTCATGGTGGGGGTATGTGAGTCAATTTGGGGAGAGTTGAATGATATAAGAGGTGAGTGGGATCATAGGGGTAGTGGAGAGGTGGTGCGAGGGAATTAGGGAGAGTGAGATGATAGAGGAAGATGATAGGAGTCATGTGGGTGAATCGCATGGAAGGTTACAAGGTCATGGTGGGAGAGATGTAGTGAATGAGAAATGACATAAAAGAGAAAAAAATGTGGCAATACAAATGACATGAGAAGAGAAAATGAAGAAAAAGTAAAGTGATGATAAAAATTACATGATGAAGCATTGAAAAATGAAAAGTAACGAGGCAATATAAAATGAGGCAATGCAACATGACATGGAAAGTTATGGGAAAAAAAAACACCGTGTTGAGGGAAATGAATGCCAAGGGATGTAAGTGCTAGATGAGGTTAATTGAAAACATAGAAATAACTTGGTTGTGATGAGAGAGTGCAAGTGCTACATAGTTGTATGAGCGTGGTTTTCAACAAAGTATTGGTGAACCTATGATAAGGCCAAAGACATAAGATATGGGATAGAAAGTGAGATAAAACAGAGTTTGAATAAGGTATAAACTACACAAGGTGACATACTAGCCATGTGACTCATTGAGATCCCGTGTGTGTGCTTGAGAGTTAATTGATGCTTAAAGAAAAGACTCGTGAGACAATGAGTGAAAACACAAGCCAACATGTAGGTGTGACTAAAATAGGTAATTGGTGATTAATGAAATGGAAGGAAATTGTAAGCCATTAAGTTCTTCACTACCCGCTAACCGTCCATAGCCCCGACGAAGATACATTTGATTCTAGTCACAACATTGCTCTATTACCACTCACACGTCCATAACTAGATGAAGAGAAAATTGTTTTTGTGTTTTTGTTAGTGATAATAGAAAGAAATTGTGCTAAGAATCGAGTTCGTGTTTTGAATCCAGGATAGATGAAGAGAAGCTGGAATGTATGGAGCATGCAGAATGCGGTAGTGAAAACAAATGAAAGTCCCCCCAGTCTGTATAGGGACTAGGTGAGTGAGAGACATGATGTATAAAAACAAGTGATAAATGAGATAAATAATTGGAGTGGAGGGGATGATATGGATGGAGTGAAGCAATAATGCCAAATAGAAACCATAGAATAATACTGATTGGAGGATGTGATGGTGGGGATGATGCGATCACAAAGGATGTCAAGTTTGGAGAAATTGTAAAAACATCCGGTGGATGTGGACATGAAAATAAATCCATGATGGAAGATGAAATGATAGGAATCATGGAGCGAGTGACATTGTCAGTGGACAAGGAGTGGAGAGCATAGTGATGTCTAGATGAAGCATGAGAGAAAATGATGTCACCTTGGGATGAAGGAGTGTGATGATAGGATGAATATATGGAATAGGAAGAGGCATGTAAGAAGGAATGTTGAACAAACGATCTAATGTAGGAGTAAATTAAAATGAGATGAGGGTGTAATGGGATGTGGAGGAGGTTTTTGCGGAACATGTGTGTGTGTGTGTGTGTGAGAGAGAGAGAGAGAGAGAGAGAGAGAGAGAGAGAGAGAGAGAGAGAGAGAGAGTCATATATTTGTATTTTGGTGAATAATAGGAATTATGGAATATAAATCTATCTCATTTTTATGACAATGGCAATGCCCAAGTTTCACCCAAAAAAATTCATAGACAATAATTTGTCCCATGTGAATAGATAAAATGTCTCCAATCCCAACGTATAGTTTTTAATGCATCACCACGTGATCGATAGGCCGAGATTTCAAAACATTCTTAGATCACGAAGAAATCTATGGAACATTCTTGGTCCTTCGGTCTCATTTGCCGACATGTTTGGGATTTTTTTGAAATTTGATTAAATTAGCCATTATATATACATAGATATAAATTGTAGAAACTAATCACTAAACAAAGTTTAAATGTTTTTTAGATTTTTGATTTGCCAATTTTGTGAATTTGCAAAGTAGTAGAAAAGGATTCAACATATTGCAATTTACTTACAAAAATCAAATAAATCAAGGTCTTGTTGTCAAAATTCCCCCAAAGGGTAAATTTCGATAACATGCATCGAGTTTTGCGTTCAAGCATGTAGATTGATCCAGAAAAATCATAAAAATGACTAAGTCCTAGTCCTAGGGGCGATCGGGACATTTGGGAAATCTAGGCGCGGATCGGCGAAAAGCCTCCAGCGGCCCGTGAAGCAAAGGGACATCTGGGACGGGGCAACGCGGCGGCGCGAGAAGCCGATCCGCCGAAAGAGGAAGAAAACGACTAAGCTTCTTTGGCGGGACGATTCGGGACAAGATACGCGAAATACGCGAACCGGCCGGATCGGCGAAATGAGAACAAAGCGATCCGGAAGCAATTGGGACATTTGGGCCATGATAGCGCTTGAAAGCGGTTCACCAAAGCGAGAGAAAGTTAAAGTTCAGATCTTGGGACACGGGACCGAAGGCGCCTTGGCGGGACGCGGATCGTAGGAGCCGAAAGCCAATCAAACAACGCCACACGTGTCATTGGCCAAATGAGTGGACGAGGAAGCCCATTTCAGGCGGATCGGAAGTTTTTGGCCCAAGCAGTTTGGGACATCCGGGACATAAAGACGCGAAGGGCGCGAAGGAGCCGAAAGGGCCAAGAACCAACCAGATCACGACACGTGTCGCAGGGGGAAGAGTCCAAAGGTCAAAGGGTGAATTTTGAGGGTCAGCCGAGCCAATCAAAAGAGGACACGTGTCCTATGGAACAGGGAATGCGGAGCTCGGGAAGGAGTTAGAGAATTTGGCATGAGTTTTGGCCGAAAAGCTAAAAGCCAAGGTGCGCCCGCGCCCCTGTCGGCCAATCAATGCATGCCACGTGTCCAAGTTTAAAGGGGCCCTGAGGAAATTTCAAAAGAAAGCCCACTGAAAGGTAGAGGAGAGAGAATCACGTGACCAATCAATGCGTGCCACGTGTCATCCAAGTGGCAGAGCGCGGGAAAGATTTCAAAACACGTTTTCGCCTGTTTTGTGCCCTAAAACTTCAGACCTCCATAACTTTCGATCCAGAGCTCGGATTTGCACGTTCTTTATATCAACGGAAAGCTTATGAAATTCTCTACATGATTCTGGGATCAATCTCGAATTTTGGTGTAGTCTAGAGAGAGAAAATTGAGAAACGGCTCTGACACGTGATCATGGCCAGAAGCGACGTTTCAACAACCAGTTTTAATGCACATGGGTCGCATTCTTCTTCAGCATGGCCAGAAGTGATGTCTCAACCACCGATTGTAATGAAGAATGTGTTTTGGTCAATGGTTGGGCTGCTTACACGTTTTCCTATGTTTTCTGTCTCCTGGGCTCGACCCATGCATTGTATAAAGCCAGATTTGGCTCATTTTAAAAGGGGACATAACAAGTTGTTCATCTTTTCTGCTCTGCCCTCCCTTCTTTTCTTCTCTAGGGTTGAAAATGGAGCTCGAACCTCCTCCCTGCTCTGTAATGGCATTTTTGCCTTTTACTAATGAAATGATGTTCTGTGCAAACTTCTGGAGCAACAAAAAACGTGTTTTGTGATGCATCTGTCCATCCTTGCTCGTTCTTCGCTTGTTTTCCTCTTGCCTCTCTTCATTGCAGGTATTTGTGCATGTTTGAATGTTCATTGCAGGTCTGGAGCTGTGTTCATGGAGTTTTGGGACATTTTCTGTGTGAAATCTATCCTTGGGCCTGTGATGCATCATCCATCCTTCCCATTGCTCACCTCTCTTTGTCCATGGCGGTTTTGATAGAGGTTCAACATTCTCCTTCTCTGGTGTATCACCGTTTTAGTGTAGGCTTTTGCTTGTTTTTCCCTTCTCTCTCTCTCTCTCTGTCTCCTTGGCATGGTTAGATTAGGATTAGATTAGCTTGCCTGCACCGGAATAGCTTGCAGGTGTAGTTTAGGAGCGAGAACCAGCCTTCTCTGGAGATTCCTTTCTCATTTTACAAGTCCCACACGGAGAAAGGATTCAATGTTGTGCAATCTGCTTGGATGCCGAGTGATCAACCTAGAAGCGATCTACGCATCCGGGGTCTTTGTGATTTTTCACTAATAGTTGCACTTGCACGCCGGTGGGACCTTAGAGGTCTTCCACTTCATCTTTCGCAGGTTGGTGTGTTCCTGTGAAGATTTCAGCCTTTGGAGGCACTTACAAACACATCTGGCGACTCCATCTGATCAGCAACTCATTTCTGAAGTTGCAGACCCGTTTTCCATCCATTCCCTTCCATATTTCTTTCCATCTCTTTCATTCTTTTCCATTCCATGAGGTTGTGCAATCATGACTTCGTTTCCATCATGGAATTCACATCAACAACAGCAGTATATCACACCTCCAACATGTTTTACAAATCTTCCAAATCAGCATTTTGAGCAGATTCAAGATCAGTATGCATACCCATATGAGCAGCTGTGCCAAAGTCAGTTTGGCTATGGAGCTTTCCAAGAGCAAGAGTATGCATATAATGAAGACCATGAGATCCGAGATGCTGAGTACATTGGAGAAAATCCAAAAGATGGAGGTAAAGATGGTGCAGTCCAGAGCAACAACTCAAATGAGAGCTTTCGGAATCGGTTACAGGACTCCTTGTCCATGGGGAGGCCCTTTTCCAAGACACTTCAGCCCTCAAGAGAAGCTGGACTTCATGATAAAGATGCTGCCCCAACTTGCACAATGGACAGCAGAAATAGAGGCCTATACATTCGGTGTTGAACAACCTTGTCAATGGGTAAGTTCTACGCCATCATCCGGTTTTTCTCTTCCCATTACTCAAGCAGCATCATCTCATTTGGACTTGCAAATTTTAAACTCTCCATCTGTTGTCCCAAATGTTGATCCCATGTCTCCACCTCTCAGTCTTCCAACACACCTCAATTCTTCTTTCCTTTTTCCTTCTAAACAGTCATCCCCTCCACAAGAGCTAACAGAAATACCCCCTCCTCCAAAGAAACAAGAGTTTCTACCTCCACCACCATGAAAAATTGCCAAGCCATTTGAGTTACAATCCACTTCTCCTCTTGCATCCCCAATTCCATGTGGGGAAGAAGAAATTGCAAAAATCAGCCATGAAGGACAGCAAGAAGAGGAGCCCGACAGAAAAGAAATGACAGACAACTTGAGGAGTTGGGCTGCTAAATCTGGGATAACAAAGATCCCCTTAATGGTTAAACCTACAGAAGAGGCTGAGGTTGAAAAAATGGTGGTCAGGACTGATTTTGTTGCACAATCAGCCATAAAGGAAGAAAGCTCAGAAGAAGATCTTGCAGTCCCAACTTGTCCTCTAGAGCAGCAGATCGAAGAGTTTGACTTGACAAACTTCATGCTGGAGGAAGAGTTCAATCAAAAGCAAGATTGTCTTCAAACATTGGAGGAAGGAGAAGCTGCTCTAAATCCAAAAGAAGAGGAGCACATTCTAGTTGTGGGGGAGAAAAGTGCAGATCCAAGAGCTCTGAGCACAAAGCAGGCTACAGGAGAACCTTCAGTTCTTCTTTCTACTTCACCTCTCTCAAGTTCCAGTGCTGAAGAGGAGTTTGACCTCTCAAACTCAATGTTGAAGGGAGAAAGAAACCATGGTGGTCAAGTTACAGATCAAGAAGACACCATGGAGGAAGTTGAGCATTTGCAGCAGGACAACAATGAGGTAGTTTATCTGTCAGATTTGGAGGACTGTTTTGATGGAGAAGAGCCGGTTGAGTTTCCACCATTCTCTCTTTCATCATCCACATTCCAAACACAAGAGTCTGCTGTCCTGAAGGAGAACATTCATTTGCAGCAGCCTGCATCTTATAACAGCTCTTCGGAATCAAGATTGGAAGATTTTAATCTTTCATGTTCTTCATTGGAGGAAGAGAAAGGGCAGAAGGGTTCTACCATTGCTTCCACACCATCCATTCAAGGTCTACAAGAAGACTCCATTCTTGGAGTTGAAAATCAGAGCTATGGGCATATCAAACTGATCAGACCTTGCCCAATCAGGTATTTGGCTTCATTGGAGCCAAAGGAGAAGTCACAACCAGTCATGCTTGCTTCTGAGCATGAGGGTGAGCTACAAAGTATCAAGGATCAGCTGTCATACCTCTTCAACCCAAATGCGAGAACAACTAAAAGAGGTATTGAATTTTCCTTGGTGATACCTTGATGATTTGGGTGGAAGATCAACTTCTTGTTGATTTCCCACTCATCCTAACAGCCATGATCAGCTCCAAATCAATTGCATGGCTGCCACTTTTGAGAAAGGAAGCTATTTCTCACAACCAATTGCGAGGTTTGTTTAGCTTGCCTTTGCTCCGATTAGAGTAGAGTAGGTAGGTTTGCTTTCAGTAGAAGAAGTGCTTGTGCACACTCTGCATGTTTCATTTTGGAGCATGTATGATTTTCAGTTTTGTACATAGTTTTGTTGTGCTGGTTTTGCTCTTGCACAGTTCGTTTCAGTGGCATTTTGGTGAGAACAACTCCATGTCCGGTGGGATTCAAGTGGCTCAGAGGGAAGTTTTCAAAGTTCAGATCAGTTTTCAGGCTTGCTTATGACTCCATGCCCAATGGATTGCTTCAGGCTACTGATCATTCATCTAGCAGGCAGATGACCCCACTGAGTCGCCAAACTGTTGTCAAAATTTCCCCCCAGGGTAAATTTCGATAACATGCATCAGAGTTTTGCAGTTCCAAGCATGTAGATTGATCCAGGAAAAATCATAAAAAATGACTAAGTCCTAGTCCTAGGGGCAGTCGGGACATTTGGGACATCTAGGCGCGGATCGGCCGAAAAGCCTCCAGGCGGCCCGTGAAGCAAAGGGACATCTGGGATAGAAGTACGTGGCGGGCGCGAAGCCAATCCGGCCGAAAGAGGAAGAAAACGACTAACTGCTGAGCGGGACAGTTCGGGACAAGAGTACGTGAAGTACGCGAACCAGCCGGATCGGCTGAAATGAGAACAAACGTTCGGAAGCAATTGGGACATTTGGGCGTGATGACGCCTTGAACCGGCGGTTCGCCGAAAGCAGAAAGAAAGTTTATTGGGACATCCGCGAGGGGCGGGGGCGGGACGTGGATCACCGTAGGAGCAAAAGCCAATCAAACAACGATACATGTCATCGGCCAAATGAGGGACGAGGAAGCCCATTTCAGGCGGATCGGAAGTTTTTGGCCCAAGCAGTTTGGGACATCCAGGACATAAAGACGCGAAGGGCGCGAAGGAGCCGAAAGGGCCGAGAACCAACCAGATCACGACACGTGTCGCAGGGGGAAGAGTCCAAAGGTCAAAGGGTGAATTTTGAGGGGTCAGCCCAAGCCAATCAAAAGAGGACACGTGTCCTATGGAACAGGGAATGTGGAGCTCGGGAAGGAGTTAGAGAATTTGGCATGAGTTTTGGCCGAAAAGCTAAAAGCCAAGGTCTGCCCCGCGCCCCTGTCGGCCAATCAATGCATGCCACGTGTCCAAGTTTAAGGGGCCCATAAGGAAATTTCAAAAGAAAGCCCACCGAAAGGTAGAGGAGAGAGAATCACGCGACCAATCAATGCGTGCCACGTGTCATCCAAGTGGCAGAGCGCGGGAAAGATTTCAAAACACGTTTTCACCTGTTTTGTGCCCTAAAACTTCAGACCTCCATAACTTTCGATCCAGAGCTCGGATTTGCACGTTCTTTATATCAACGGAAAGCTTATGAAATTCTCTACATGATTCTAGGATCAATCTCAAATTTTGGTGCAGTTTGAGAGAGAAAATTGAGAAACAGATCTGACGCGTGATAATGGCCAGAAGCGACGTTTCAACAACCAGTTTTAATGCACATGGGTCGCATTCTTCTTCAGCATGGCCAGAAGTGATGTCTCAACCACCGATTGTAATGAAGAATGCGTTTTGGTCAATGGTTGGGCTGCTTACATGTTTTCCTATGTTTTCTGTCTCCTAGGCTCGACCCATGCATTGTATAAAGCCAGATTTGGCTCATTTTAAAAGGGGACATAACAAGTTGCTCATCTTTTCTGCTCTGCCCTCCGTTCTTTTCTTCTCTAGGGTTGAAAATGGAGCTCGAACCTCCTCCCTGCTCTGTAATGGCGTTTTTGCCTTTTACTAATGAAATGATGTTCTGTGCAAACTTCTGGAGCAACAAAAAACGTGTTTTGTGATGCATCTGTCCATCCTTGCTCGTTCTTCGCTTGTTTTCCTCTTGCCTCTCTTCATTGCAGGTATTTGTGCATGTTTGAATGTTCATTGCAGGTCTGGAGCTGTGTTCATGGAGTTTTGGGACATTTTCTGTGTGAAATCTATCCTTGGGCCTGTGATGCATCTGTCCATCCTTCCCATTGCTCACCTCTCTTTGTCCCATGGCAGTTTTGATAGAGGTTCAACATTCTCCTTCTCTGGTGTATCACCGTTTTAGTGTAGGCTTTTGCTTGTTTTTCCCTTCTCTCTCTCTCTGTCTCCTTGGCATGGTTAGATTAGGATTAGATTAGCTTGCACCTTGCACCTGGAATAGCTTGTGGCGGAGGTAGTTTAGGAGCAGGAACCAGCGTTCTCTGGAGATTCCTTTCTCATTTACAGAGGTCCCACACTGGAGAAAGGATTGATATTCTGCAATCACACTGGATGCCTGAGTGATCAACCTAGAAGCCCGATCTACATCTAGGTGCTTTGTGATTTTGCACTAACAGGTCTTGCTAGCTACTACATTGGAGTTTTCCTCCTACAAGCACTTAGTGCGGTGTAAATTTATTTAAAACATGTTTTCTATCATGTCACATTGCTTTATCTGCTTTTTGTAAGTTAGGCTTTTAACAATGCTATAATATATTAAAATATGTCATTTTTGATTTTACGGTATCGTGAGTGTCATTTTTTTCCATGTCATGTGACACTGCAATTCCTTAGTCAATTTTCATCCCATTGCAACCAACTCAAAATTGTCCTTGGATTCAGGAAAATGGAAACTAAAAAGGGAACCTCGGGAAAAAAGTAATTGCAACACCTCTTGGTACTAACATACAAAAAATCACATCTTATTTTGAGAAACCATCTACAGAATCCCATCCTTCTCTAACAGGACCAAAACAATCAAGGGATAATGATTGCATTCAAAATGAAAATTAGAATGATTTCATTGATGATTTGATGACTGATGTTGTCAATGACAACGACAATGAAATGCCTCCCCTTGAAGACATCCATTGAATGAAGTTGAAAGCGCATCAATGGATGCTTTCTGATTCAATATAGTTCTTGGACATCATCACCAACCCGATTAAATGTTGGGAGGTGAAACCTCACGGTCATCAATGACATATAAATTCCACCATGGAAAATACTCAAGGGACACCTATTTTTGGAAGAAAGAGAAATGTAAGAAAATAAAGTTTCACTTGGGAAGGAGTTTCATGTTAGAGTGGGTTTCTAAGTTTCCATTTATTGAACCCGTTGAAAATGAAAATAAAGTTGAACCTCTTAAATAATGTAAATGTATAACCCTGTAGCAATAAATTAGGCAGTGGACAAGATAATGCAACTTAAATTAGACATTGTTAAGAAGCATGCAGGAAATATATATGAATAAAAACCATAGGACGAAGTTGTGAAGAATGTTGCTAGATGGAAGAATATGGAGGATTGTTTACATATTAGGTATGAAAAATAATTTGAGGAGCACAAGAGAAATGAAATAATAGTTGCAGAATGGAGGGACAATTACATCTCAATTCAACAAGGTCATTCAAAATAGTCTTTTAGGTAAAAATAGTTCAGCTAGATACTATTTTTCACATTTTGAAAAGAGGTCATCCTATAATAGATTTTCTGAACAAAAGAAGATGATTATTTTTCTTGGTGTCCCAAACTTTCCTCATTCTCACTGGTCTAAAAGTAGTGGTTGGGATTGGGAAAAATGCATAGCTATGGTTGAGAAAGAAGACTTGAAAGAGAAACTTAAGTTTGCACGATATGTGTCTTTGTCTATTGATGAGGTTACAACAATAGATAATATTGCTTGGGTCTATATACATGTTTATATTTTGAGAATCATGTGAGACAACCTCACTTACTTTTTATTCACAAGATGAGAGAGAACTCCAATGCTAAAAACCTTTGTGAATTGGTGATAAGAAGTTTGAAGGAGATCAATGGCATGGATGATTCTATAATTACAACAAAGCTGGTATGTGTTGGGGTAGATGGGGCATCTGCAATACAAGGTCATAATAATGGTATATGTGTAAGAATCTAAACATCTCATTTCCCATATATTATTTCCATTCATTGTATGGCTCATAGAATGAATCTAGCATACAAAAATAGTTAGCAAAATTTAAACTGTAGCAAAATTTGAAGAACTTATTCGAGAGGTGCATGCTTATTTCGTCGTAGTCCTAAAAGGTTCATGGAATTTCAAATCTTTGTAGAAGGACTGAAAAATGGGCATAAACTATTAAAATATGTCAACACTAGGTGGATCTCATTATATCAACCGGTTTGTAGGGTGTACAATGAGTATCAATCCTTATTGGGAGTAATGTGGCAGAATCACATGGAAGTGGACAAGGCTCAAGATTTGATACATCATTTGAATGATATAGAGACATTTTTGATGTTGTGTGGTCTCCTTCCCATGTTGGATGAAATGCATCATTTAATTAAACAATCCCAAGAAATAACTATATATTGCTGATTTTTCTAGTTTGAGGAAACATGTTTGTCTAGCAATAGAATATTTGTTTATCAATGAGACTAATTTTTTGGGTCAAAGTTTAATGGTTGGAATAATTTGATAAATATTGGAAATCTAAGTATCTTTATGAGGTTTAACTTGTTTGGATAAGTATGTGCTTCATGTACGTGGATATGAGATACCAATGCACCTGTTTCAAATAGTAGCCAATAAGGTTGAGAAGGTAAATGTCACAGGGATGCTCTTTGATAACATTGTATCATCAACAAGGGTAAGGTTAAGAGAAATTATAGTTTCCCTACTAGAATAAATAAGGAACATTTTAGTAGGGATGCTTTACTTGAAGCAATGGATTTAGTAAATCCCACCTATTGGAATAATGTCCAAAATGAAAGATATTTATAGGAAGACTACCACAAGAGATTGACTACATTGATTCAACATTTTTGTAAGCTTGTTAATATCAATGGAATGAATATTCCAGGTATTTTAAGCAAGGACAATTTTATTGATCAATCCCATGAATTTTCCTCTACAATGATTGAGCAATTCAAATGTTTGGATAATCCCTTAGAGTGTGGAGTAATAACCTAACTATGGAAAAAAATGGGTTAAGTATTATTTTATAAGAAACCATGTTCGAGTTTTCTCATTGGATGAGATATGTCAAACAATGATTTTGGGTTTAGTTGAAGATGAGAGAGTTTTTAGTGCCTTGACCTTTATAAAGTCAAAATTATGAAACAAGCTTGACAAAAATTTGGAAAATTGTTTGAGAATTTACACATCACGATACAAAGTGAATAAATTTCCTATGACATGGATTTGGCAATATGGAAGTCGATTAATGAAAGGAGAGGGGATGATAACAATGCCAAAAATATGACAGATGACCCTATTGGAGATGGGGATGGATCTATTGCACCAATTCACTGTCAACCAAGTCAGATAATTGGTCAATAAAATGATAGAGATGATCCACCATCAATACATTGGAAGCTTCCATTCATAGATATGTGATATAGATGTTCATATAATATATTCAAATAATTATTACATTATTTTGATAATATATTTTTCCTTATTTATAATTGATGATAAAATTCAAAAAACTTAAGCAATCTGTAGATATGTAAATTTCTTAATCTCTTAAAATAACAATACTCTGTTTTGCTTCATAATTGCTTGAATTTGGAATCCAAAATCTTTGTAATAGCTCAAATATCAGGTGCTTGAGTATGAAATTTTTCATCTTATTTGAATCATGTATTCCCATGGATTTTTCCAGTCTTTTCACCTTTAAAATTAAGTCTTGTTAATTCCACATGGCGAGATTTGATAGCTTCACATGTTGTTTTCCTTTGTAAGAACCATGTCAAAGTGTGAAAGGTGATCCAGTAAGAAGGCTCCACATATATGCAGTTCTTGGACTAATTCAATTATATGTAATTTATGTCATGTATGTTTCATGACAAAGTGTGAACCAATAAGAAAACACTACGTATGTACAATTTTCATAGTGTCGACTTTACATAACTTCTAGTAGTCACCCATAAGCATAAACCAATAAGAAAGCTCCATGCTTATAATGATTTCCCAATGTCGAGTTCTTTGGTGGGTCTTGTCATTTATTCCAAAGTGAAAGCCAATAAGAAATATCCAAGTTACTTTATAATCCACAATGCCAGTCCTTTGATAACTGCTTTGGGTGTTAACAAAGAAGAATATTCAAGCTACTTTGATTTTTACATAACCAATCTCTACTAAGACTTTATCAAAAATAGTCAAAAGTGAGCCAATAATACATCTTCACGTTCTTTTGCATGTTGTTTTCCTTTCTAAGAATCATGTCAAAGTGTGAAAGGTGAGACAATAAGAAGGATCCACATATGTATGGTTCTTACAGATCGTTTATATTATATGATCTTTCTGTTAGGTATGTTTCATTGCGAAGTGTGAACCAATAAGAAAACACCACGTATGTACATATTTCATAGTGTCAGAATCTACATAGCCTCTATTAGTCACCCGAAGTGTAAACCAATAAAAAAGCTTCACACTTATAATGTTTTCCTAATGTTAGTTGTTTGGTGGGTCATGTCAGTTATTGCAAAGAGCGATCCAATAAGAAAGATCCAAGTTACTTCACAATTCACAATGTTAGTCCTTTGATAACCTTGTTGGTTGTTAACCAATAAGAATATTCCACACTACTTTACTTTTGCATAACCAATCTCTACTAAGACTTTTTCAGAAATAGTCAGAAGCGAGCCAATAAGACATCTCCACATTCTTTCACATGTTTTTTCCTTTGTAAGAACCATGTCAGTGTGAAAGGTAATCCGGTAAGATGACTCCATGTATGTATGGTTCTTATAGACCATTTCTATTATATGAACTTTCTAGCAGGTATATTTTACTAGGATTTGTGAACCAATAAAAACACCACGTATGTATGGATTTCATTGTGTCAGACTCTACATAACCTCTTTTAGTCATTACTGAAGCGCAAACTAATAAGAAAGATTCATACTTATCTTGTTTTCCTAGTGGCATTTGTTTGGTGGGTCATGTCTATTAGGTATATCTTTATAGTGCTCACATATTTAATATTTATCATATGGTAAATGTTTAGTTATAAGGTTATTTAGTATAGTATATTGTAGAGTATGTTCTACTGTGAATATTATTTTGAGATAATAGTTGTAACACCTCCTATTATTTTGGAGGTTGTTTTGGCTATATCGTTGGCTATATAATAGCCATGTATTGTACGTTTAAATAACAAGAAGAAATAATATATGGTGAAATTAATAATTTGTTGTGTAAACTTGTTCTTTGTGTCTTTATTTGGTATCAAATTGAGATAGTTTTTCGGTGTATACGATGGATTTTTGAATATTATGCAGGGTAGTATTATTTCTATTCTCCTTGAAAATGAAATTTTGTTGATGTGAGAAACGTGCAGATCTATCATATCCTTATCCTTAGATCTCCTATACGTAGTCTCATACACACTCAATCATTGTGTTCCAGGAGTAGTCTCAATAAAAAAAGATTAAGATCATTGAAAGAATCCACCAAGGAATGACTCATATACGAGTTTGAGTATTACAAGGCAGATATATCTCAAAATGTTTTCTCAAGGGTTCGAGTATTAAAGGTGTGAGACATTATTTTTGTGCCTGGTGGAGCTTAGAAGAAGGCACTGTGGATAAGTTTTGAGGTGTGTTAGAGTTTTGCAATCTATGTTAAATTACAACTACGATTAGTCAATTTTTCTTTTATCTTTGCATAGACCATTTTAAATCCAATTCGATATGACCATCTGCTTTATCATTCCAATACTCCTTTGATATGTTCTTATTGGTCCATGCAACTTTTTCCTTTGCTTTGTTCATTTGTGCCATGCTCAAATCCGTGCACCCATATTTCATATGCAGTCCCTGAGTTCTAGGAAATATTGGTCTTGGTTTCCCTGCATATCTACAAATTTGCAAATCTTTGTACATTTGTCACCATTATTCACTTGAAAAAACTGTAGATCTTATCTTTAGATTTGGCTTCAATCAATGTCCCGTCCATTTGAGTCATTTGAGGGATATTAATCCTCAATTAATTCATGATTGTGGATACTTGGAGTTCTTACTCAACGCCATACGCAGAGGGTTTGAGATTATATTCTGTGCACACTTTAGAATGTGGAGAAATAATTTTCCATCATCATATCTACATGTGGTTTAAATCTCCTCGTGGAATATAGCTTCATCTCATCTTCTTGTCTCTGAGCGGTGTAACAAACTTATCTTTCTTTCCACATGTTTTCAAAAGGAAAGTCTTTTTGCCTTGAATTTACAACTATGGAAGCCTAATCATTAGCATCTTGTGATTATCGTGCACGGATTTGATTCTATCCAAATTTACCTCCATCGGTGTTCCATTTTCCTTGAATCTCGTGAGGGTGAAGTTCATCAAAGATCAACAGTTTTGGTATTTAATATTTGTTTAGTTTCTGTCTCTCATATTTAAGATTTTTTTAGTTTGTGTGTCTCTCATATTTTGTGAAAATATATAGTCTTTAAAAATACCTTCGACCCATTTGTTAAGTCGATTTATTATGTTTAAGTGTGTATTTTCTAGGTCCCATTTTATTATAATAAGTTTATACGAGGAGTATAAAGAAAGTTCATTATTAGAAATAATCCTAATGTTAGTGAAAGAAGGTCTTTTTATAACATTTTAAGTTGTAATCTTGTTGTCATTGTCATCAGTAGGTCTTATGTCCAAAAATCATTATTATTGTGTCAACTATTGTTATTGAGTTAAATCAATGTGTATTGTAAGTTGGAAATCCAAGGTCATATAGGTGATTTTAGGTTTTTTTATTGTGGTGTCAAGAGTCGTCGTTAAATATCATAAAATTAAAAAGTTGGAAAATAAAAAAATATTTTACCTTACGGATGCATTTTCGGTGTTACCCGACGTCGAAAAATAACGTGTTTCACATTGTGGGCGAGAAGAAAAGAATAATGACAATGTGGCAACTATTGAATGTCCAAGTCAAATCCAGTTGAGTTAGTAACATGTTATTGGAGGTCGGAGGTACATGAGGATGGAGGACAAACATCATCCTCTCGCTTAGCCGCAGCGATGGGGCCGCAAAAATGAGATTGTGGCATTTGTTTCTATATGCTTTCTTTTAGTTGCAGTGTACCTACTATTTTTTGTATTCAAGTATGTCCCCTGTTGTAATAAAGTGAGTAGATTCCTATGTACTTTCTGATGTGAAAAATTAGTGGAAAGATGAAAGCACAATGAGCAGGGAGCATCATGATACTTGAAGAGGATGTGCGAGGTTCATACCTCGAACAGAGCAGTCCATTTTTTTCGAATATGGGTTCTTACAAGTGAACATGGGTTCATATCAAGGTTGTTGGTCAGCCTTTGCAAAACCATAGGAGAGCGATATCATGAGCACACACGGGCTATACGCTGCGAAGGAAGTGTGATTGTTTTTCTCCCATGTTTGCACTAAGGGGGAATGTTAGGAATATATTTATAGTGCTCACATATTTAATATTTATCATATGGTAAATGTTTCAGTTATATTGTTATTTAGTATAATATATTTGTAGAGTATGTTGTACCCGTGAATATTATTTCGGGATATTTGTTGTAACACCTCCATATTATTTTGGGGGTTGTTTTGGCTATATCTTTAGCTATATAATAGCCATTTATTGTACGTTTTAATAACAAGAAGAAATAATATATGGTGAAATTATTAATTTGTTGTGTAAACTTGTTCTGCATCTTTACTTTTAGTTATTGCGAAGTGCAAGTGAATTAGAAAGCTCAAGTTACTTCAAAATTCATAATGTCAGTCCTTTGACAACTTTATCAATTATTAACCAATAAGAATATTCCACAATACTTTTCTTTTTCATAACCAATCTCTGCTAATAATTTGTCGAAATAGTTAGAAATGAGCCAATAGGACATCTCCATGTTCTTTCGTAAAGTGTATTATCGGCCCTCGGTAAGTGATTTGAAGATGTAATGATGTGAATAGTGAACAAATGAATAACTTCTATGTAGTGTACTTTTTCTAGAGAAGTCGGGTTTGTAAGATTCACAAAGTACTTGTCCTCTTAATTTTCTAATAGAGAATGAATCAACAAGCTCCATGTAGTTTCATAACTGAGTAAACATGGACAATTTAGCTAACATTGTGATGACATTATGCAAACTATCATAGAAAAAAATTCTTATTTCCTTTGCAAAAAAATATTAACTTATGATCAATTACCTTCCAAATTAACCATTCATAATTAGAATTATGTGTTCAAACTTGTAACATTTGATAAACATGAAGTAATTTCTTGAAAATACACAAGAGCAGAGAGAAACATAACTATAGAGGAAAGAGAAGGAATGATCCAAATGTGCAACATAAATAAACATGCAGATCAAAGAATACAAATTATTTGGTACCAATAAGAGGAAATAATATATAAGTACTATATGGTCATGACCTAATTTCTATAGTCTTGACTTGAATCTTTTTAGTCTTGAAACCTTTGACATTATGGATCTGAAACTTCTTGTGTGCTTCACTTGTTTGGAAATGAATTTTGTTGTATGCCACTCTTTCTCACATAACTTTGAGATGACTTGTAATCACCTACAAAAAAATTGGAACCCTATAAATTTTGAGTCTGTTGATATAGTTGAGTGCTTTATACGTTTAGTAGGGCATCATGTAATTGATGTGCACCTTGCATGATTTCGGTAGATTTAGGATTCAGGGACCCTTTTAAGTGATTTTGGAATGATATTTGCAATATGAGGTTGTAAGAGTGCTAGGTGAGTTATAAAGTGATATTTAATTTCTTATATAGCCTTCTATAGGTAAAATATTTTGATAAGGCATACCATAGGAAGATAAAATGAAAAGACAAATGAAAAAAATTAAATTAAAGTAGATCAAAACATAACTATTCTCAATGGAATGCTTGGGAGATTTTTGAATATGTTTCAAATGAATTTTGACATGGTGTAGATAATCTTGCATCACTAAGAATGTATTATAGTGTTAAGTATACTTTTTGGTCATCTTTTTGATATGAGATTTTACATAACCATGAAGGTCCCACCTTTTATAGATATCAAGTTGAATAATGAATATTGGCATAAGGCTAATGTTGTCTTGTAAAAACTTAAAGAGATGGATAAGTACTAAATTTTTACTTGCTAATAGAAAAAGGGAGATATGACCATGCATTTTGATTACATCCCTTGCACCAACCACCTATTCCATGCTCAAATTGATGTACCACATCTATGGATTCTAATATTTTAGTCACATGTTTGGGTAGTTGATAGGGAGGTGTCAAAGCACATTCAAGTTTGATCACATTATAACCTTGATAGTTCTAGTAGGTATCTATAAGTAGTAAAACTAATCAAATTTATGACTATGTAAATAGCTTCTGCATATCTACAAATTTCATGAAAAAGAAAATTATACAATGATTAATCAATCAAAATAGATCTAAGAAACTTTGCAACACAATTGAGAAAGCAATATATAGAAAAACACTCATTGAACAATCCTTGGACTATCAAATGCTTTCTTTACAAACAATCTTCCTCCTTAGAGGGTAAACAATTGGTATACTTACAAAAATTACCACCGCCATGGGGCTTAAAAATAGCTAGTTAAAAATATCTCAAATAATCAAAATATTTGCGAGTGGCTAATTAAAGGATAAAAATATAGCTTCCATGCAAGAAAGATGATACTTCCTATTTTTAAGATTACAAATTTAACAATATTAAATCCTAATAATAGGAAATATTGCTTGTTCAAGCTCTACTTAGGTTCCACTTGAAGTTTCCTGTGTAGACTATGTTTGACTATGTTGAAGTTTAGTCACACATGCTTTGAACTCATTCTCAATATAACCTAGGTCTAGAATAGGTGGCCTCATTAGATTAGAAACTTCTTATATCACTACTAGAACTATGTTATAGATAGATTTAACATTTTCACTTAGAAGTGAAGATTTCTCCACTTTTCCATTTGCAAAAGTCACCAATGCCATAATATTTGATGTCTTCCCAACCATATCTACATGGGAAAAGCTAGCACTAAGAGTAATTGAATGTTTGCAATTATTTCTCAAAAAAGGACTTCGAATTAACCTACCTTGTGGCTGATGTATAGAGGCAATATGAGCTTTAGTTAATAATTTAGATATTTTATTGACTATCCCCATAGCTCTGTCGAAATACTTCCATTGTGGCCATTCAATCACCAAATTATTTTAAAATGTTAACGATACACATATTTCATGTATTCAAGTCCTAGCTTTTGATTCATAATACATTGAGACAAAGACCCTTGTTTATGACAACTAGTATCGTTTCCATCATGTAATTTATCATGTTCATATGTTTGTGTTGGAATTGTACATGTTGTAACCCTAAATATCTTCTAGATATTGATAACTTCATACATAAAATAATAGCTCATAAAAAGTTCTCAAGGACATTTGCACATTGGGAAAGTGTTCTTTGGAATAGTATTTGGATTCGATCATGCAAAGAATCAATTCAAGCCTCTAATATATTAACCAAATCAGCTATCATCTACCGAGTGGAATCAATAACATATTAGGGGTCTACATCCACAACTTCTTCCCCCAAGTGTCCTTTCTTATAAATCTTCAAAATGTTCTCGATTTCCATGTAGATAGGAGTAGCTCGTTGGGAAAACTTCCTCTTTATGACCCTCTTGAGGGTTCTTATGGGAGTATCATACTTGAGTTACACCTTTGGGTCTTCAGTTATGCCATTGCGAAGTCATTTCTTTTTCCCAACAAGAGGAGTCTATGTTCCTTCTAGAGTTGTAGATGCAATTGTTGTATTAGGTAGTTTTTAGTTAATGCTATCAAATGCATAAATTACCTAAAACTCAAAAATAGAAAGGTATACTAATACCTGCTTGTGACGGTCGTAATGTCAAGATGATGAAAAATGAACAATGAAAAAATGCTCCTCCTTTCATCAAGTGAAGAGACATGCAAGAAAAGATAGCTAGATAAAATATATTAGACAAAGAGGTTAACAAGTTTCATGGAAAAGGACGATCCCATGAATCTAAAGGGACTTCCTTGAAGGATGTCAAATTTTGATACAATTAAGTGGATTTTGATAAAGATAATATAGATAGCACGAGAAAAGGAAGCTAAAACTCAAGATGGATAGGGTTGTGGTGAGTTTGAAGTATTTAAAGTAGTCGTACCAATACTCGTCAGTTGTTTCTCATATCTTGTTAAGGATCTCGGGTGGTCTTTGATATATTCGAAGGTTGGTGCAAATCGATGACACACAAAGTGAGATTGTGGAGGATGTCGAACTGCTCCCACACAAGTGGTTTGTGGAAGATCAAAAGATTGTAAATGCTTGTGATTGGATGGGATTGACCTAGAATAGTCATCTATAGGAGACACATCTTAAAAAATATACAAATTTAAGTACATATTGATGAATAAAAGATGAAAAAATGTAATGATTAGTAAAATTAACTAGGTTGACATCAATCGTGGGTGATTTGGGATAATCGTTGATGATTAAGGGAATCGTGGGTGATTCCTGGGAAAAAGTTGGTGTTTTGATAAAGTGCTAAATTGATGGAAAATAGAGATTGAGATGCTTGTTTTGATGTGTAATTAGAATGAAAAATAAGAATAAATAGATAAATATTCTTGTTGATGTGAAAAAGGATGCAAAGTGCTTATAAGATCTTGTTGAGATCTTGATGATGTCTTGTTGAATGTATGATGAGGTGACACAGGAGTCTTGAAGATGTATGGCTGTACAAAATGATGTGGTATGAATTCTAGAGTGATAGTGATTCTTTGTAGGGATTGGAGATTGCTGAAGTGACAAATTTTCACTAGTAAATTTAAAGATCCCTAAAACAAGAGCGATAAGATTCTATTTATAATCGTTGGGAATTTTTTAGATTATTGGTGATACGGGAAATGTGAAACCACTTCCAAAAGCGGGGTTTGGGTATGGGGACAAGGGAAAATGGTTAGGGAATAGGTTATGTGTGGTTAAGGGGTTAGATGGTTAGGATAAAAATGGGGAGGATGGGTTATAGGTGGTTAGGAGGTTTTAGGGAGGTTAGGGTAAGTAAATACAAGTAAATAATATTTATAGGGGTAAAAATGATTTTACTGGGTGAGGGTAGTGACTTAGGTTATGTTAGAATGATATATTAAATGATTTAATGTGTGTGTTTGGGGTGTAGGTGGGTCACGTAGGGCAACCAAAACCTAATGTCTACATTTTCCCCTTTTTATCAAGTGGTTTGTGATGGGAAAATACAATTGAGATGGTTTGAATTGTGCTTGGATGGGTGATTCCCCCTCAAACTAGGGATGATTGTGACAAAGTGCAATAATCACTAGTTTGAAATATTTTATTGAATGAGATAGGTTTATTTGATGTTTGTGTTTCACTTTGAGATGCCCCAAGATGAGGCATGGAAATAAAAAATGCCCCAAAGGTGAGATTTACGCTACTGATGGAGTGAAATGATGGGGAACCAAGAAAGGGTTCATAACCCATGGATGTATGACTCATAGGAAGCAAAGGCATGAGAGATGATCCGATTGGATATGCTATTTGTGATGATGTTGCCAAAAAGGTGGGATTAGAAAACCAAGAAGTCAAGTGATAGGGGGACAATAGGTTTTATCCTATAGGCGTATGACTTCTTGGTGATAAGGTGCAAAATTATGAGGTGGATTTTGATAAGGGCGGCTTCGATTGATTTTTTTGTTGATTTTTCAAGTGGCATGGATCCCTAAAATATATAATTTTGAATATGATGGCTTAATCACAAATTTTAAAATGAATTGGATGTGTAAATATTATGTTTTGATAATTTGAAGTGAATCGTGATGATTTAAGTAAATCACCAATGACTATAGGAATCATCGAGAGAATGTTGGGTGGGAAAATTTGCACCCTATGAATAGATAAAAATTACCATGGTGATTCCATTTACCATGCGCTTTAAGAGAATCGAGGCATATGAATAATATATATTTAGTGAAAAGAGGAAAATGAAGGCCCAAGAGGACCTAGGAGACATGGGAGGCCCACATTGGGAGAGGTAGGCCAATTTTTTTGTGTTTTTATTTAGTTTTCATTTTTTTGGATCTTGGGCACGTGTCAAGAATCACCGGTGATTTGGAAAAATCACCTACGATTAGGATGAAACACCATCGACTATAATGAATCAATAGCGTCTAAGTGAATATGAAATTTAATTTGGTTTGATATTGAAAATTAATAAATTTTAACAAGTGACATTATAATGGATGTTTTTATGTTGTGGATGCGGGCGAGGAACATATTGACTATATAGGATAGGATTCTCGTGATTCTAGATAATGTACGAGCATCCTTGTCAAATGATTATTAGGTTCACTTGAAGGATGTAGGCTTAGGAGTGATGTGTCATTATAGACATATCCATAGAAGCGAGTACATGGTTTGTTAATAAATTTTTAAGATAGATGGGATCACATCACAAGGATTTTTGGTTTTAACGAGAGGAGATGGTCTGTCACTGGAGAATGTACACATGATTTTGAGATTGCTTGTTAGGGGAGCATGTATATTTTATTAATGAGACACAAATGCTTGAGGTGATGAGGAGGTTGTTTGATAATGAGGCGGATGAGGTGGAATTTTCTTTAGGTGGATTTTTATATGGGGCATTGTACATGCTCAAGCAGAGGGTCAAGTAATTATGACCTTGATGATGATTGGTATCAATTGCTATGCTTTTCCGATTCTTAGGAGTTAGTTTTCATGGATGTTGTGAGGGGTGTTAGTGAGACATGATAAGTAGAGAGATTGTTTTTCATGGGCCCCGACATTATTTACATATACCTATAGGAGCTATGGTCATAGAGGGTAGGGAGGAGATTCGGTATCGTTGTGGGATTCTTAGTATAGTGTTGGGATTACGAACACATTGCGGTGGCTCAAGCCAGATGAGTTTACCATTGGGTGGCCAATTGGATTTGTAAAATAGAGGTTAGATAGGGGTAAGGAAGGGATGGTGAGAGGTGAGGAGCATTATTGATAGATTCTCATAGGATTGCAAGGTTACGATGTTAGATGGAGGTTGTATATTGGATTTTTAGTATGGAAAGGCGAGGAGGGTGAGCTCATAGCCACCCAATAAGATACATGGGTGTAGGGTTGATGACCGGGAGGGGAATGGGATATTATCAAATTTGGTCACGTTAGGTGAAAATTTTGATTGGTTTAAGATGTTCTCGAGGTGGCCATTGCTATAGGCGTGATGAAGATGACATGGATACACTACTTCTAGTTGTCACGGGGGCTGCTATTTATAGTGGACAAGGAGGGTGTGATGGGAATAGATGTTCGGGGAGGTATTCCTATGGAGGTGAATGATGATCAAGGTTATTGAGGCTTACACTTTGCATGGTGGTAGGCTCATATTTCTTGGGTTTATAGGTGGGTAAGAGCTTGTGTGGAGGAAGATCCTCGGGAGGTAGGTAGTGCGAGGTGGAGGAGGTGAGGATGTTGGTTAGGGTGAGAACATGGTAGCACTAGAGGATACTATAGAACATCTAGAGGCCGAGAAGGCCATGTTGTTATTTGAGTGAATGACCTTGATAACAAGAGAGGGATACCTTAGTTAGAGGCGTGATGGATTAAGTAACCGAATTGCCACTATACGAGAGAGAGATGACACGAGTTATAGCCAACAAAGAATGGTATAAACAAAAAAGATATGTTTTGTGAAAGGCCCTCTGGATCATTAGTACTTTAGTTTCGAGGAGTTGAGCTATAGGCAGCGAGAGCTTAGGCTAGTGGTCGAGATGGGGCCACTTGGTAGTGTTAACCTTGTTAACTACTAGTCACTATGTGAGGAGTTGAGTTACTACGAGGAGATAGTATGGCGAGAGGCTACGATGATCCTCACTACACAATATATTAGGGACAGAGATAGGAAACACCTACAAGAAATATGATGAGTGTGGGACAACCACCATGGGATTTAGATAGAGTCGGTCTTAGTAGGGGAATAGACGGTGGTGCCGGTGGTTGGTAAGGAAGTAATGCACGAGGGAGAATCTAGTTGACGGATTCTCAATTTACTTTGTAGATGTGATGTTTTTAATTTATGTGGCTCTCTTGAATCCTATATTGATGTATATTTTTGGTACACTTAGTTTTAAGACTCATGATGATGTATATTGATATACCCATATATATGATTATGATTTTAACTCATGTGTTGTTGACTCATTTTAATGTTTAATGTTTATAATGTAATGTTGGCATATATGTGATGATAATTATACATATATATGTTGATTATGATGTTTGATGTGATGTTTACATGTTGATCTTAATATAAATCGAGATATATTTGTTGTGTTATCATATATGATAGTATGGATTTTGATGTGTGATATGTTAATTTTGTTTGTTGATGTGATGTGACTTCAAATATAATGATCTTGATGTATATCAAAATGTATCTTAATCATGGTTGGGAATAAAATGTGAATTTTTTCTTTTAGACTATATTTAATACATATGTGATGGTAAAATGTATAATGAAGGCATTGCACTTTTACGATATGTAACAAAAGTTAACACATAACTAACAATAAGTAGTCACATGTAAGATCTTGGTACATATGGAAATCAATTTTCATACCTTCCTAAGACATGGGAAGGGTTGATATATGTAGTTTGTATGAGAGAGCAGGTTCTTCTTTTGATGGCTTTGTAGGCTCATGCCCTAACTATACTTTATTGACGTAAACTGATCAATACGGGAAGTTTACTTTTGATGGGAAAACTAATCAATATGGGAAGCCTTCCTAGGATGTTTTGATATTTTGATATTTTGAAGGTTGATTGATGCGGGAATCCTTTTTATAATGATATGGGTAGCCATCCTTCGAGGGAGTGGTCTATAATTTTTTAATTTTTGATTTTGAGTAGCTATCCTTTGAGAGATTGATCATATTTTTATAGGCAACTGTCCTTCGAGGGATCAATATATTTTTGATAATATGACTTTATATATTTCCTTTGAGGATTGGTCTATATTTTTATAGGATACATCTGTATATATTCTTGATTTTTATTTTTACATTGAGGCGAGTCCAGTGGCTTGATTTGAGGAGGGTAAAGGATGTGTGCACATACTTATACATATGTATCTCGTAAATGTTTTTAGTTAGTAGAAAAAGGTGGATGGACATAATGATTGTGGGGTTCATGTTAAAGAGGAACTTGTCGATGTGAAATATGCGGTGAATAGATCCATGGTACTCACATTTAAGGATTTGATCATAAGATAGCGGTAGTAAACCACATGCTTTCAAATCATTACAATGCTAAAATGATAGGTCGAGTGAAGGAATGAGATCTTATATATGACTAATGTCATGACAATCGATGTGTTAACAATAGAAAGTTTGCAAGTGAAAGGAATTAAAAGGTTCATTTTCATGTATACCATCAAGGAGGCTACGTGATAGGATCTCAACACATTTTTGTGAGTGATGACATATGGACCGATCCGATTAGGAGAAAAATTTCCCTTTATTACTCCTTT
This sequence comes from Taxus wallichiana var. yunnanensis, assembly GCA_018340775.1. Taxonomy (NCBI): domain Eukaryota; kingdom Viridiplantae; phylum Streptophyta; class Pinopsida; order Cupressales; family Taxaceae; genus Taxus; species Taxus wallichiana. Next base: position 132,640,914 of record CM031241.1, read on the forward strand.
CGAAGTAGTGACATTTTAATTTTCTTTGAGGAAAAAGATCACCAATAGTGAAGTCACGTTATTTGACATGTTTGTTATATGCTCGTTTGATGCATTCTTGATAAACATGATGATGTTTGAGATATGTTAGGTGATGTTCATCTAACAATTCGAGTTATGTTAGATGTTCTTGATGATAATCATTGTCAGAGATAAAATCTATGAGGGATACATGGAGTGATGGGATCTGAACTTCAAGGGGTAAAACCACCTTGGAGCCATAGAATAAATAAAAGGGCATAACACCTGTAGGAGTACGAGATGCTAGTTTGATAATCCTAGAGAGAAAATGGGATTTGGAGATGCGATTCCTACTTACTTGGTCGAAACGGTTTTCATGAGAATTTTGTTGAGTTTTTGTTATAAGCTTGACTTGTTTATTTGCTTTTGGATAATAATGTGATGAAAAACTTAGTTTGATGTTGAATGTGTCACATAATTTATTAACTTCCTTGTTCTTGAAATATTTTCCATTATTAATGATGAGTTTGTGAGGGATGCCAAAGTGACATATGATATGTTGATAAATGAAGTCGACAATTTTGTTTTCTTTAGTAGAGACCAAAGGAATAGCCTTTACCCATTTAGTGAAATATTTAGTAGCTATGATAGTAGAGTGATGTTGTTGTGATGAACAAGGGTTGATGAGGCTAATGAGATCAAGTCCCCATTGTGAGAAGGGCCATAGATCTTGAGTGGGTTGTAGAGCCTGACTGGGAATGTGAGTGATATTGGAATGTTGTTGACACTTAACACATTTCTTGACATATGCACAACAATCTTGATTAAAAGAGTTGGCCATTATGTGTTAGTGTTGTCATTGATTTCAAGTCCATTAATGGAAAAGGGTGTCATGGTGTCATGTGAGTCTCCATGAGGTGTTAGTTAGATGTCAAACATGAAGGTTGATTGGTAGTGACAGGGTTTGGTGACTTGTTATGTTGTCCTAGAGCATGGTTGAGTAGGCCTAGTCATAGTTTGATCTCTCACAAGTTGGTTGAAGGTTGTCATGAGGTCTACCATGGTCCATATGGTGTGTTAGAGGTGTATATGAGTCTGCGTGTGGTCAATGAGGTCAATTCATGGTTGAGTTAGGTCATTCTAGGCCTATTCTTGCTTTAAAAATATTGAATTTGTCAAACCCTAATTTGAGTCACGTATGATAGATTACCCCTAAAGTACGAGATATGACATAAGTAATAAGCTAAACAATTTTTAGTGTGGTAGATTAATTTTGTGAAGAGGAAAGTTGGTGTGGTTTGCACATATGGATGTTTCATGAGACCTAACAAGAATGGATTTGATATATAGGTCAAAGGATTCTAATGTGTGGTTATATTTCATAGTTGATATTTTTGTGTGTGTGCTTGAGGTCTAAAGGTGAAGATAGGGTCCTGAAACAAGCTTTTTTTTGAAGGATATGAGCCTTCTTGAGTGAGTTATGAATAATTTGATTGGTTAAAGATTATGTATAATCATGGATGATTTTGATATGTTATATTTCACATGTATGAGGAATTTGGAATCTTTCAAAGCATGGTTATGGTGTTTGTGGTTTTTTCTCATGAAGGTGATGGGGTTTAGAGTTGTTTTGGGCTTGTTGAGTGTGTTTGGGCATGACTAACCTATATGGGTCCATTATTAATGTTTTATTTATTTATTGCAGATGTTTTAAAGATGTATTGGTTGAACTAAAGGAGGGATGCGACTTGCTTTATGATTTTTAGTTGAGAAGGGTATAAAACAAGGTTTTGAGTTCAATTTTGAACCAGTTCTCTTTGAGGGAAAAGTGTGACCCAAGTAGAAGTGTGTATCAGATATGAAGGCATGATTTGAGAGCTGAAGAAGTGTGTGAAAGGTTGAGGAATAGGGAAAATTTTAAGGAACACCCCAAATGTTTTTATAGAAATCGTGGCCAATATCCCTCTAACTTGATTTTGTAGTTTTGGTGAATATCCAGTAACCAATTTTGTTCTTATGGAGAAAATGGTAAAAATATAAAAAATAGTTGGAAATCTAATGGCGAATATCCTAAAACTAGTTTGGAGAATACCCTCTATCAAATTTTCTCTCTAGTGGCATTCGCCAAGTCAAACTCACCTTGAATCATGTTAGAATTAATGGTGGTTGGTAATCTTGAGCCTCCCGTAGGATTTCAAACTTGTTTTCCTCTCCCCAACCACTTCACTGATGAGCATTAATATATATATATATATATATATATATATATATATAGCCATTATCTTATAAACCCCCCTAAAATCTCTACCATGTGGCAACATTATGATGCACTCCTATAAACTCCCGGTCAGGACGTAAACCATGTGGAATATGCTACATTGTATTATGTTTCAAGTCTGCTCACATTCGTCGAGAATTCAACGTCCTTTCGAATGTCCATGCATGAGAAACATGGAAAAATCCCACCACATTATATAATGACGGGCTTGAGTGTACTTCATGCCTTGGATTTGAGAAATAGGTAAATATTTCAGTCTAGTTTTTGGTTGTGATAGAAGGTCAAAGGTTGATATATGCGGTGAAGAATATAGAAAAAGGGGAATAATCGAGAGCAGGATATCAATAGAAAAAATATATGGAGGACCATAAAATATATAGTGAAGGAGAATATAGAAGATACATGCAACAACACACAAAAGAAGAAAAAGAAGGGAGAAAAAATATAATATAAGGATTTTTAGAGCAGCAACTTGAGAGAGAGACAAATCGGAAAATATTAAAAAACCTTTGAAATTTTCTCAATGCTTAGTGATTCTAGAATCTACATCTACATCTATGTGTGTGTGTGTGTGTGTGGTGAATTTAATCAAATTCTAAAAAAACTCCCATACATGTCGGTGAATGAGCACAAGGACCAATATAAGGTTACGTAGATTTCTTGGCGATCCAAGAATGTTTTAAAATCCCAGCCCGTCAATCACACGGTGATTCAATATAAAAATATACATTGGGATTGGAGATTCATTGGCTATTCGCATGGGACATATTATTATTTGTGGAATTTTTGGGTGAAACCTAAACCTTTATCGTGTAATTTGTAAAATTTACCAAAATCAAATTCTTGAAATCCTACTATTCACCAAATTACGAATATTCGCCACTAAAATTTTCCCTATTGAGGAATGATAGAGAGCATGTGTGTAAGGGTTTGAAGCGAAGATACATCAAGAAGAAGAAGAAAGAGTGAGTTGAAGGAATGAGTGTTTGAAGAAAGTGTGTGAGCTGAATTTGTGATCTCCATCAGTTGTGGTAGAAAAAAATCATAGATCTTCATCTTTAGATGGTTGAGTTAGTGCTTGATCATCTTAGGGGTTGTAGCCTCCTTATAGAGTGGGTGCTTCACTAAATTAAGAGTTGGTGCTCTAGTAGGGTTGGTCTTATAATAAACTAGGGTTTGGTGTTCCTTGTGAAGTTGGTGCTTCACTAAATCTCTTTGATTTATGTAATATAAGTTTTGTTTCAATGGGTTTTCTTCCCCTTGAGGGTTTCCCACTTAAATTTAGTGTTCTTGTGTACTCTCTTGCTTTTGTTCTTATGTATGGTTGTTTAATGGCCTAAGTAAACAAACATATGGTTCATGGTTCATTGTATTGTTGCATAAATGATAATGGATGATGAATTATCAATGGAATAAAATTTTAATAGATTGATTCACCCCCCTCTCGGTTTCTTGTGATTCCAACAATTGGTATCAAAGAATGTCCTTAGAAGCAAGTTACGCAACACACGAAGAAGAACCTATGAAGCACACACGATGGGTAAGTCTTTAGATGTTGAGGCTACATTAAGAATGAAGTATGAGGTTGTTGAGTCAGTGATTCATAGCTTGCAAGATCAGATCAAGTGCATGGAGATAGAACATTGTGAAGCCATCAAGGGTTTGTAAACTCAAGTGGAGAGTGTGTTTAAGGCTCTAAAAGTAAAAGAAGAAACTTATTATAGGTATAAAGAAAAATTGAAAGCCCTAGAATCTGATTTGGAAAGATCTGTTTCGATCCTTTTTACGTATAATACGAGACTAAAACCAATAAGGGTTCAAGGTAGGTTTACCTATTGTTTGGTTGATGGGTGGAATGCACACATGTAGACTTCCGATCTCGGTTGATCGTGTGAACTCCTTTTTGGCTGGGAAGGACTACCCTTGAAATAAGAAAACAAGACCACAGAGAGAGTTAAATAACATATGCAGTGGACTACCTAGTGTGTTAGATCCAGGAAGTGTGGTACTCCCTAGAGGGCTGTCAATCCATCACTGTTTTATAAATTAATATTAAATAACAAAAGCATGTAAATAAACAAAATCTAGTGCTAGTGTTCTGATTTGGGTACCTCAAGTCACTACTAGCGTCGATTCGATTAAACACTCAAATATGTGGGTAAAAAGGTGGTTTGGGTTAGGTTCAGGTAGGTTAGGTAGTCTTTGGGTCATAGAGAGGGTCAGGTTGGGGTTGGGTAGGGTATTGTCAATGGTTTTAGATGAAGATTAGGTGGCTGGTACTTTTGTGTTAGCGAGAAACAACGACCAACATCGGTTGAAAAGCAGAACCGATGTTAGTTAGGTTGGACCGAAATGCGGTTAAAGTAATGCGGTATCAGTCACTATGGAAGTGACAGAGGCTTAGAAGCAGAGAGATGTTTTGGGTTCTCTCGAGGTGGGTACACAGAGTTAGGAGAATATGGGTGAAGTTTGGGTAAAAGATGGGCTCAAGGTCGAGCTAAGGGGGTTTAGAGGGTGTTTTTAGGTGTGTTTAGGTAGGAGGTGGGTAGATGGTAGGGTGGTGACGACGGTCGGGATAGACCGACCATGATTAGGTTAATGTCGGTGGCATTCTTGGTGTTAGGTTAGAGCCTGAAAATGGGGATTCGGGTGTTCTCTATGATTGGTCGAGAGGGTTGATGGGGAGCGGAATGGGGTGAGAGAGGGTCTTAGGTGTAGGTGTGGGTTGAATAGATGAGATTGGGAAGGTAGGAGGAATTTTGGATCCTTGGCGGAGAGAGAGAGGAACAAGAACACAAAATACGAGTGAAGGATATAGGGATCCACTTACTCGAAGTCGATGTGTGTTGGAGTATGGTAGACATTGGTGGGTTGGTTGAAGAGCTCTGCCCGAGCTTAGTCAGTCGGGGTAGCCTTCAATGGTTGCTCTCTCAAAGATCCTTGTGAGTGCATCCACAACTGGTTCTAGCTTGGAGTTCTGCAAGCTTTGTTGTGTTTTTACCAGTAGCCAATGATCATGCGAACTTCAATGCTTGATGCCCCTTAATCAGTGGCGCAAGAATCAACTAAATGTCACTAACCATGAGAATGTGAACCAACCCATTAGAAAGATTCAGAGTGGGTATTTACATGTGACTAGCGTCAGTCCCACCTAACCGACATCGGTGAGGTTGTATCGACAAACCTTTGGTTATGTCGGGGGATTTATTTTTGAAAAGTGGGGAATATGCCTTCCCCACTTGATTTTGAGTGGCGGAGCACATGTGTTGTCGCCTTAAGAATGATTAATAGGACAAAGAGGGGTCCTATGAGGTGGGGTGGCCACTATTAGGGCTTTTCAGGAAGGGTATGGGAAAGGTATTGGCAAGGTTGGGAGTGAAATGGTGAGGTGGAGGTGCGAAGTAGGGTAGTGGGTGGTGAGGTGGTTAGGTGAGGTGGCAGTCCAGTGGCATGGTGAGGTGGCCACGATGAGTGGGTAAAGGGGAATTTAATTAATTGATATTAATTAAATCACGGGTGTGTGAATGAGGTTATTTGTGATGTGTGAAAGGGGTTGTGAGTGATTGAATTAGGGTTAAATCGATCACCCATGTAGAATGTGGTTATTAGGTTATTTTGGAGGAAGATGATGAAATGTGACGTGTTTTTGGTGTCTACATTTTGCCCCTTTTTGTTGGGTAGCTTATAGTGGTAGGTGGCGTGACAAAAACAAAGGTCAATTTTTGCCCCATGTGAAGTAGGGTGAGAAGGTGGATGTTGGGTGCCCAACTAGGGGCATGAGTGATCCCCCCCTCAAAGCGGGCACTAACGATGAAGAATAGAGAGAGTCGGTGGGTGGTTTGAGAAAGTACGGTGAGAGGTGTGAAAGAGATGAGGTGTGTGGGATGGTGATGATGAGAGGTAAGGTAGGTGAGTAGGTAGAGCATTCAAACGTATGCACACGTTGTAAAATGCAATGAGGTACAAGGGTTTCTCAACATAATAAAGTTACATCAGCTAAGGTCACAAGGGTCATCCAAACATGGGTTATTGAGGTCTAGTATCTAGGGTAAAGGATATGGTCCGGGCACTCAATGAGGTAAGATGCAGGAACACATAGGGTGGTTCAGTACATCAAAAAGTCAAGGTTTTTTTGGACAAGGGTCACGACCATAGGTAAGGTAAGGTCATCGGTGAGCAAAACATGTACCATCATTACAAGATGCTGATAAGTGAGGACATGAAAATATCCATGTAATCAACGGGTGGGGTTAGTGGGTGGGTGTGGGTGGGGTAATGGAAATCAAGCATACGCACACACAAAGATTGCAACACGGTACCATGGTGAAGATATTTCGAACTCTACATCATCCAAGGTTGATCGGGTTATCCAAACATGGGTTGTTGAGGTCCGGTATCCAGGGTAGAGGATACGGTCTGGGCACTCAACGAGGTAAGATGTGGGAATGCATAGGGTGGCTTTGGCACATCCAAAAGGTCAAGGTTTGTTTGGGTAAAGGTCACGACCGAAGGCAAGGTAAGGTTGTAAGGCTAATCAATGTGGTAACAACATCATAAGGTAGAGTGAGTGCGTAAGGTCGATGGTCACCCAAGGGGGTTGGTGTGGGTAGATGGGTACGACATAGGTAAAGCCACGAGAGAGGTAGAAATATGCCCCACCTAGTGGTAAGAGTGAGTGATGAATGATGAGATGAGGAAGGTGAGGTGAATGGTTAGGGTAAGCATTGGGTGAGGGAAAAATGAGTACGGGATGGGTAATAGAGGCGAAATTGCTTTGGTAATGTGATAAACAAGTTTAATCGATGCGGTCGAGGTTAAGCGGTGCCGGTCTAGGGAAATAGAACACAATAAGCTAGGGCATGCGGCCGATGCGATTAAGGTAAAATTGGCGTCGGTTAGGTCGAGGTTTTATAAAAAGAAAAATTCCGTGGTTTTGAGAATCATTTGTCTTGAGGCGAAATAGAAGAAAAGCGACATGCAAGAGAGGAAAGTGTGCAAGTGTCAATCGTATGGAGAGCTGAGTTGGCGTAAGCCACATAGTGGGTGATTGGATGTTGATTGGCAGGTCCACTAGATTAGATTATTTGATTGATTGATTGGATACGAGGTTATTGATTGGTGATGGCAGAGGCTAGAGAGGGATCAGGTAGGCCCCTTTGGTGTAGTGGCTAAGCGTACCACCACAATGTGATGGCGTGATGAGGTAAGCATCAAACCTCTTCCATATTTTGTGAGATAGATGAGAGGTCGGGTTTTGAAAAATTAGGTTTGTAGGGGGAAATGAAATTTGAAATATGGGAGGGTAAATTGGGTAAAAGAGGGAAAGAGATGGAGGTAGGTGGGTGCATGAGGGTGAGGAGGGGTTGGGGGAGGTTTAGGTGGAAATGGGTAGGTAGCGGGAAGAAAAAGTGAAGTATTTTGAGAGGGGAGGTTAGGGTAGTCGTGGTTTTCTTGTGTGTGACCGACATCGGTTGAGGTTGAGCCGATGTTGGTGGGGTCGAAGCCGTAGTATCGGTCATGAAATAGGTGACCAATGCCGCTTAAGGGGTGACCGTGTTCGGTTAGAGATAATTAGTCTGGTCGGGTTTTGGGCGAAAAGGGCCGAAAGGGGCCCAGGTCAAGTGGGTGAGATAGGTAAGGGTAAAATAGGGTGTTTTGGTGAAAAACATAGTGTAGGCGGGGGTAAAATGGGTAGGGGTAGATGATAGTGGGTGAGGGTGGGGGTGGGTAGATAGAAATGTGATATGAAGGTAGGTTGGGAAGAAAGAAAGAGGTGTGATAGTGGTTATAGGTGAGGTGTCGAGGGTAATTGCGGTTATGATGAAGATAAATTAATGTGATGTTTGTGTTGGATGTAGGGGAGAGATCAGTGTGGATGAGAGACGGGGTCCCATCCCTGCTCTTGAGAGTGCGAGTGTGGCATCTTGAGGAGTGGCGGCACATGGAGGATGTGGGCACGATTGGGGTCAACGCTACCGGCATGTAGTATGACAGCCAAGTTTGATGGTCACCCTCATCGATAAATGGGATTCGGTGACCAACACGTTCCACCTACCGATGGGTGAGATGACACTCACCCTAGAGGATGTGTATAGGATACTGACGATTGCGATATTGGGGACACAGTGTACTCAATCTCTAAGAGGCCTCTAAGGAGTTGATGTTGACTGTATTCGGTGAGGAACTAGCGAGAGATGAATTTTCACAACATCACGAGATTCTGAGAGATGTACCTAGCCCGTCTAGAGGAGCGAGGCTAGTAGTGCTGCTGATGATGGAAGCGTGTCTTTCACACTTCCAGATGCAAAGGGTGGAAGGTTTCCCGATCGTTGATGGGGGTACTACATGACATGATGATGGATTGGACCTGCTTTTCACTGGTGCCAGCATTCACAGTGCGGTTATGCAGAGAGAGTTATGGGCGTATGGGCATATTCGCAGTACACCCTATGCTACACATTTGTTCTCCACTTGGGCCTATGAGCACATAGTTTGTGTGCACCCAGTGGGTATGCCCCGAGTAGATGCATTTTCACTAAGATTGGTTCGGGTGGGGTATAGGAGATGGGTGCATGTCATTAGAGAGTGTCGATCGAGATAGGGTGACACATGACATAGCATATTACGAGGCATCTATTGGAGGGATTTTCATGGGTGGAAATTATCCGGAGACCGTATGTGGGTTATCCTTCATACGCATGCAGAGATGCATGATGAGCTAGATGACCTCAACTACTTAGATGGATAGGGGCGTGCGGGGAGCACGAGATGATCCCGATTGACAATGTTAGATGGCGATTTGGTCTACCATAGGATATACCCTCACCCTTCCCACATTACAAGAGAGATGACGTGGAGAGGTCATTACATCTACCATAGCTGAAAGTGCCCATAGGGCATGAGGAGTAGGTGGTAGGCGATGGATCGATGATGTCGGGTGTGAGATAGATATAGGCAGTGGTGGGCAGATCATTTACGGCAGATACCACCAGTGGAAGTAGCTGAATTTAGCCACTATCATGGTGCAGAGAGACGCCCTACAGGGGTAGGTGGTGACCTTGATTACCCAATTGGGGATGAGTACAGGACAGTTAGCTAGTTGAGAGGTAGAGGTGGCCGAGTTACATGCACAGGTGGCTGAGTATATAGGCCTAGATGGCCCGGAGTGAAGATGGAGATGGTGATGATGGTCATATGGCTGCTCTACAAGCATAGGTTACTGAGGTTGCGAGGCGATTAGCCACCGCAGTGCAGATTGGGGCATTACGAGGCCTAGATATAGGCAAACCTGCAGGGTAGGGCCGATGACACCAAAGCATGGGCATCGGGACGAGTCCTAGTTCACGGGAAGGGCGAGATAGGGTCTTATAGGATAGGTATAGGGTTAGAGGCCGATGGGGTCACCATAGATAGTACCCATATCCAGATTACGGGAGGCGAGAGATGAGGCTGATATTATCAGGACCAGGTGACAACGGAAGGATAGATTGTCTATTGATGCAGAGTTTAGGAGCTGCAGGCCTTGAGTGAGAGGACTTGATCAAGCACCCATAGCATGGAGAGCATAGGGGGCCATCGAGCCCGAGAAAGGGTTAGGGTGAGGCCACCAATTCATGGAGGCCAGCCCCAAGTGATGTACCAGCAGGGACCTAGCCACCACCCATGATAGGTGGGGAGATGTTAGCAGGTGCTGAGGCGAGGAGTCGAGGAGGCGAGAGGGGACAAGTGAGATAGATATGGAGGATGTGCGGCAAGATGATGCATGATATACATCCCTAATTTTGATATATATTGGCACATGTGTGCTAAAAAGAGATTTTGTATTTTTGATCATATACTAGCCTACATCTTTGAAGAGAGTGAGGATGTATGAGAGTTTTTGTATTTTTGATCATATCTTACCGACTGCGTGTTGAAGATGGTGATTTGTATATGAGATTTTTTTGAGAGATGAATATGATTTTATATAAATGTACATTTTATAGATACAGATTGATATGATGAGATGGATGATTTGCTGATGATGTATTTGTATTGATAGAATTTGATTGTTATGCATAGATGGATGGATGATAGGTGTGTTAGGCATGGTGGAGTCAGGTCATAGGCATGGTTGAGTCAGGTTGGTGTTAGGCATGATGGAGTCAGAGTTGTAGGCATGGTTGAGTTGATTTCTCAGGTATTTGATATGATGAAAAAGAAATGATGATGTATGCATATGTTTTGGTTTAATTTGTGGTATGTATGGTAACATGGATCATGTTGGTATGATCATAGGTAATGTATGATTGTGGTAAATGTGATGAAATGAATGCGGTGTATTAATTTCCACTTATTTGATGATAAATTAGAAACTAACTAGAGTAGAATGTGACAGGAATAGGTAGCCAATGGCGAGAGGTGAATGGTTGCGAATGGGAAAAGGTGAAGAAGGTGATGATGATGGTCAAGCTAACCTCCAAAGGGCCCCATGCCCTTGAAGTGCTGCCTACATAGCCACTGGAAAAAGGGGCCTCAGACCAATGTAGTTCTCCCTTAAGCTAGGGAGGAAAAAGAATAGGTATAGAGAAGGGTTGGTCGGGTTGAGGTAGGTTGTGTTCATGGGTACGTAGGTAAAGTTAAAGTGGAGGGGTCAAGGGTAAAGGTTACGGGTCAAGAGTCGAGATACGGTTGAGTAGAGTACGGGTCATGGGTATGGGTTGGTAGGCACGGGTCATGGGTATGGGTAGGTAGGTATAGAGGTATGGGTGCGTGGGTAAGGATAAATAGATAGGGTCAATGGGTATGGGTAGATGGGTAAGGTGAAGCGGGTGATGGGTCATGGATATGGATAAATAGATATGGTCAATGGGTATGGGTAGGTGGGTTTAGAAGTACGAGTCTAATAGGTAAGGTGAATGGCTATGGTTAGATAGGTGAGGTGTGGTGTGAAATATAGATTGATAGGTGGAGGTAGGTGTGGGTGAGAGGTAGGTGGCAGTGGCTGAAATCGGGGTTTTGGTATGAAGGAGGTCAATAGTTGAAAAGAAGGAACTATAATAGGGTTAATGATGCGTCAAAATTGGCAAGGACCATCGATGTGCAGACCAAGGGTAGGTGTGATGAACCTCAAGTCCCTAAAATACCTTGCAGGTTGGATGGTTCCAAAGGTGAAGCAATGTGTAGGATCATGATAGATCATACTCGTGACATCGTCCCATGGTAGGTAGAAAAAGTAGGATAATGTGGGAAGATGGTGATATGGTGAAAGGTTGGAAATGTGAAGGGGAATAAAACACCTCTTGTATAAGATGGTCGATATCCCAGATAGGTGAGTCCATGGCAAAAAGGGTGTGTTATGTTTTTTGGATAGATTGATCAATGCAAGAAGTCTATGTGGGATGATTAGATAATCTCCTTGAGGTCTTCGTGAAGCTGATTGATGCGGGAAGCTTCGAAATGGGCCTAGTCTCATTTTTCTTTTTTTTTGAGACTAGGTAGAGTATGGCTAGTGCAATATAGTTGTCCTTCGAGGGAGTAGTCTATTTATGGCAACTAGATACAAATGGTAGATGTCCTTTTGAGGGATTCATCTTTATGTTTGGAAGTTTGACTCAAGGAGGGTGATCCCATTTTTGATAGGTGAATTAGTTTTACCAATTAAGCCATGGACAAGGCTATAGAGGAATACAAATAACATAATCAAAAGGTGGAGTGATGGTGGAGGTAGGAGTTGGGTTGTGTGAGGGTATATGGAGTGGTATACGACCATGGGATTCTGTCCATGAGGGGATGAAAAGTATCCATGAGAATCATGCCATGAGTAGAGCCGTGGTACTCATATTGAAGACAAGGTTGAAAAAGTGACGGAGAGTCACATGATTCTTGTTTAATCATAGGTACGTGAGGTGGTGATAAGAGGAGTGGGTGCTCATGGGATGAGCGGTAATAGTCAATGGGTGATAAAGCACTTGGTTCAATAGTAGAATGGTTGAAGATGTAAGATGTTAAGGGGCTTAGGTTTGGGTTTACCATCGAGTGAAGATAAATGATAAGCACCTGATCCATAGGTATGGGTAATGATATAGGGTCTAAGCCAATTAGGAGAAAATTTACCCGTAGATGTTTCTTAGCTTTGGTGACATGTTGATTTTCCTTCAAGATGAGATCTCCGACTTGGAAGGTGCGTGGGTGGATGCGCTTGTCATAAGTGTGTTTGATGTTTTTGGTATATTTGGAGGTGATCTAAAGCATGTAGACATCATTCATCTAACAACTCTAGTTGTGCCAAACGATCTTGGCAAAAGTCATCATTGGTGAGCATGTCTTTGAGTGATATGCGAGAGAGATGGGATCTAGACTTCGAGAGGCAAGACAACCTTAGTACCATAGACCGAGAGAAAGGTGTAGCAGCAATCAATGTGTGAATACTAGTGTGGTATGCCCATAAGGCAATAGGAATGTGCATATGCTAATCCTTCTAGTACTTATTAACCACCACTTCATGAGGATTTTTTTAGGGTTTTGTTGGTGGATTTGGCTTGGCCGTTTGTTTGAGGGTAATAAGGTGAAGAAAATTGAGATGGATTTGAAGGTATCACAAAGTTTCTGGAGGGTTTTGTTTTTGAACTATTTTGCCATTATCAGTGATAAGGTGATGAGGAACACCGAAGTGACATAGATAATGTGATGGTTAATGAACTCACAAATCTTCTCAACTTTGGTAGAGATGAGTGGAATGGCTTCCACCCATTTGGTGTAGTATTTAGTAGTGGTTATGATCCATTGATGGCATTGGGAAGAATGAGGGTTGATCTCACCGATGAGATCGAGGCCCCATTGAGAAAAGGGCCAAAGGTCTTGTGTGACCTGTAAGGCATGACCAGGGGTGTGATGAAGGTTCAAGTGTTGTTGACATTTCACACATCATTTGATGTAGTCACAACAATCATGGTTGAGGGTAGGCTAGTAATAGATGAGGCAAAGGATACGTTTAGCAACAGCGAGGCCATTGATGTGACCCCCACAAATGCCATCATGTATTTCTTTGATGGTATAGGGTATTTTGGAGCTAGTGAGGCATGGAGAAGGATCCCATCAAAATCCATGTTTATAGAGGAGACCTCCCATGATGACATATTGGGAGACTTTTTGGAGGAAAGCACATTGGCCATTGTGGGTAAGGTCCAGAGGAAGAATGGAAAGGGAGAGGTAGTCAAAGTATTATTGGTACCAGATGGTCAAATGGGGTGGTGGTAGGTTTCTCGAAAGATTGACGAGTGTGTGAGAGGTAAGAGGGTGATTGCAACCTTCACACCACGACGAAGATTTGTGAATAGTAGGTGATGAGGGTATTTGTGAGGTGAGACAAGCCATGGTATCTATGTAAACTTGTTCATAGAGTGGGGGATGGTTTGTAGGTTATAGTGGGTGAAGGTGGTTAACAAGAGGTCTACATGGTGTTTGTACCATTGTAATTCCTCATTGCGACATTGGTATAGTCCATTGACCTGATTTACTACCAATTGAGAATCACCGAAGATATTAATGGATTTAACATCTAGGGTTTAGGTGGTTTGGAGACCTAGTATGAGTGCTTTGTATTCGGCGATGTTGTTGGTACACTCAAAGTCAAGTTTGAAAGAAAGTGGGATGGGTTCACTGTCATGTGGAATGAGGATGATTCTAGCTCCACCCCATGTTGACACTTAGATCCATCAAAGAATAAGGTCATTTGATAGTGTGGAGGTTCCTCGGCAGGTTTGTCGAGGGAAAGGGTAGTGATGGATTCATCGGGGAATTCAAAGTTGTTGGGTTGGTGGTTAGAGAGTGGGGCATTAACTAGTTGATCGGTGATAGCCTAACCCTTGATTGATTTTTGGTGGAGAAAGGTGATATCAGATCAGCGAGTAGCATGAGCCATCGTGAAATGTGTTGGTTTTGGAATGGTTTAGAGTACATGTAATGTAAGGGGTTGGTGTTGGTTATGACAAAGGTGGTGTTGGTTATGACAAAGGTAGTGTGGTTAAGTAGGTAGTGGCAAAGTTTGGTTACCATGAAGACTAAAGAAAGGCACAAATTTTCGGCGTGTGTATATCTAGTCTCATAATCCATGAGGGTATAGTTGATGTAATAGACCACTTGTTCCCTGTTTTGGTCATCACGGTGAGCAAGCATGGCACCTAGGGAATGATCGGTGGTAGAAATGTAGAGGTAGAATGGTTGATCATCTTTGGGAGGGGTAAGCACGGGTGGCTGTAATAGGTATGCTTTCAAGGCTTCAAAATCTTTATGACAGTCCACATTCCAATGGAAGGTGATATCCTTTTTAAGGAGGTGGTGAAAGGGTTTGTAATGATCTGATAATTGAGAAATGAAGCGATGAATAAATTATAGTTTTCCTGCGAAAACTACGAAGTTGGCAAAGGTTAATTAGTGGGTGGAGGCATCTCGAGGATGGCCTTGATTTTGGTAGGGTCAACTTCAATGCCTTGTAAGGAAACAATGAAGCAAAAGAGTTTACCGAGATAGGATAGTGAAGACGAACTTATTAGGCTGAAGGCGTACACAATATTGGATGAGATATCAAAAATAATTTTGAGAATGGGAAAATGTTTGGCGTGAATTTTGGATTTTCCCAAAAGGTCATCGACGTAGTCTTCCAAGATGTGATGCATGATGTCATGGAAGATATAGGTCATGGCTCGTTGGTAAGTGGTGCCTACGTTCTTCAATCCGAAGGGCATGATGTGATAGTAGAAGGTCCCCAAGGGGTAATGAAGGTGGTTTTGTGTTGATCTTTTGGTGTGAGTAATATTTGATTATAACCGAGAATCTATCCATGAGAGATAGCATCTCATGTCCGGTAGTGAGGTTAACCAATTGGTCGATGCTAGGTAGAGGAAAGTCATCCTTAGGATAGGCTAGGTTGAGGTCTCGGAAGTTAGTGTAGATAATGGAGTCCCCGATTGTTGGTAAATATGATATGGAGATCCGATTGGTAAGGATGAAGGAGATAGAGAGGAGGTGCACTAGAGCTCTTCTTTGATGAGAAGGGAAATGCATGGGTGCATTTTACGTAGCTTTTGTTTTTGCGGGTTTAGCATCAGGTAAGGTGATGATATTATGGACCATGATATTTGGGTCAATACTAGGCATATCGGTGTATGACCAAGTAAAAGTGTTGCTATGGTCATGAAGGAAAGAAGTGTAGGCTTCTTGTTTAGTGGAGTCCAAAGATTGACCTATCTTTAGAATATGGGGGTCATCCGATGTGTGGATGTTGATGTCGATAGTGGATTTATTCAACATGTTTTGGGTTTCAGAAGGTAGTGTGTGGTGGAGATAGGAGTCTTCCGCACCTAGATAGGTGAGAATGGAGTCGTCATTTTGACATTGGATGACATGAATGGAAGGGTGTCCTCATCGATCATATCAGGATAGAGGATGGGAAAAGAAGAAGGAGCCTCACCATCTCATTGAATGGCAAGAGGGCCCAAAGAAATGGTGTTTATGGAAAAAAAAGTAGGAGGAATAGATCTCAGGTCTATAGACTCCGTGGGTGAAGTGGGTGAATTGGGTGAGGGATCGTGAGGTTGGGGCATGCTCCATGTAATGAGGTTTCGACGAGGATTGTTTAACACAAGCTAAAAATCCCACCCCACTATGGTCCTTGTGCTTGTGAGAGGTGTAAGGAATGATAGTGTGATGGCCTTGTTCATAAAGACCGAAGCCAAAACCCTTCCAAGCACAATGATGTAGGAAGGTATGGGAAAAATGCCGATTGGTTAATGAGGGAAGGGTGGTGGTGAATGGTAGGGTTGGGGTTGGTGGTTCAGGTGTGTAGGTGGGGGTGTTGATACCCCCATAGGTTAGATTGGTGCGAGAGGTGTGGGTCCATAGGTGAGAACTTCACCAATGTGGGGGTCATAATGGGGATGTTGTTAAAGGTTTTCATATTCTTGTGGGGTACGGAGGGTATGCACATTATAGAGGAGATACTCCCCCAATGTCAGGCATTGAAAAATACCTTCTAGTGGATTAGTATCTGGGATATGGGTGGCAGGAATGGACATTTCAAAGGAGTTTGAGTGAGAAGGTTGCGGGTTGTGGAGCGACCATGTGGTTCATCGGGGTTGCTTTATAGTGGTGGTGATAAAGGCGGTGATGTGTAGGGGTTAAAGAAGAAGTGGTAGTAGAGGTGGAGGTAAAGTAGGTGGTGTGTAGGTATGAGGACATCGTTGGGCGATATAACATGTTACATGTTTTGAATGGGGAAGGGTTGGCTTGTATGGTGTAGTTATCCCTCATGTTCAAATTTGAGACAACGATGAAGGGTGGAGGGGACACATCCCATGGCATGAATCTAGGGTCGGCCAAGCAACATGTTGTATTGGAACTCTCCTTCTAGGATGTAGAAGAGTTAGGGATGCTACGGGGACCAACACAAATGTGTAGGATTACTATCCCCAAGGTGGTGGTTATGGCATCGTTGAAAGAACATAGCATAATTGGATCATTATGCATGTAATTGGTGGGAATGCATTTGATTGAATGCATGAGAGGAGATGATGTTGATGTTATCTCCTCCATCGATCATAATACATCAAAAATGTACATTGTTGACACAAGAAGAGATGAAAAGGGCGGGATCTAGATCCTCTATTTAGTGAGGTGCGATCTCCTCATCAGAGAAAGTGAGGGAAGCCACCACGAGATGAGGTATGGGTGTGAATATGGAAGGTGAAGAAATAAGGGAGGCCACGTGGTGTGGCATCATAATGGATGTAATGAGTGTAGGGTCATTGGGTGGTACCTCAATGGATTGCATGACTTTAATGAGGGCCTAGGAATGTGATTCGAGAAGTTTGGATGAGGTGTCAAAGACATTTTGAGCGGTGATTGGTGAAGTTGTTTGATCATGGCGTGATGGGATCTCCCATTAGAAATGGGGAATGCAGATCCGCAGAGGGTGATTTTAGGTGTGGGCATGGGTGCGATGTGAGGTATAGTTGAGGCCGTTTTCATCTGTCTAGTTTTCCCTTTATCATGCTAAGCTCGAGTGGCTATTCGAACCATATTGATTTTGAATATTGGTGGTGGTAGGAAGGGTATGATCTAATGATGATGGTTAAGAGCTAATGGTATAGATGGGGTGATTATGGTTGTAGGAGGGACTAGCTCTGTGTCCAACAGATCATCATTAGTGAAGAGTTATAGTAGGAGTGTTTTAAGAGCTTGGCAATCCTCCACGGTGCACGATGATAGTGCACATATGTGGGAGTCATGTGGAGCCCATTTGGTTTTGGTTTGAGTGGGTCATAGGGTTGGATGGGTGGTAAGGTGATGTGGGAAGAGGCGAGTAGGTTAGCTAGGATAGTCACATAGGATCCTGCCATTGGGTCGCATTGTGTGGTGGGTATGGTTTTGGGTGAGGAATTTGGTAGTGATTTAGAAGTGGGTTCCATTGATCGTGATACATGGGTGGTTAGGTAGTTTGGGTATGTTTAGGTTTGGGTTGGGGTGTGGGTCACACCTTGTTAGGTAAGGGTGTAGTGGATGATTTGGTTTTGGGTTTAGGTGTCACTTTGGGAGGTGGGGTGGTTAGAAATATGTAGAATGGTGGTGTGAAGTCGGGGATCGTCTTGAAGGTGGGAGAGGATGGGTTATCCAAGGTGAGAGTAGGGTACGATGGAGGGGGGGGCATGCGATGGTAGTGGTGTTTGGTGTTTCCTAGTAGGTAAAGGAAACTTCATAGGGTTGGGTAGAAGAGGAGGTGGTGGTAAATGGGGAGGTTACCGACTTTTGGCTATACTGTGTATAATCAATTTGGTCGTCAGGGTTGACGGATGAGGGCCCAAGAGAGAGGGTAGTGGTGAAGGTGATGAAGAGGTTGTAGGTGATGCCAATCTTGGCGTCCACGAGGTGGTTGGGTTTTTGGTTTTGGTAGGGGTGCATTTTTGGTGAAGGGGTGAGAGGAGGTGGTTAAATCAAGTTTGATTGTCAAATGAGTAAGGTTGGATGTGGGTCATACCCCTAGTGCATGAGAGATGGTGGAGGTAGATGGGGGTTTAAGAAGTGATGATGTAGAGGATGTAAATGAGGAAGATATGTGGATGGTTAGAGGTAATGTGGGAGGTGTTGTAGTCACCTCTGTGGGTAGGGTAGGTATGGATGTTGCCACTATTGTAGGGTAAATAGTGGGTGAGTCGGTAGGCAATGTCTACATCTGTGTGGAGATAGGGATTTGAAGATGTTCTTGAAGTAATGAGTGATCAACAACTCAGATGGTCCATCGAATGGGGTGATGAAGAGAGGAAGGGGATGAGGGTGGATTTGGTGGTGATCCCTATAAATGGAATGGATATCTGTGAAATAGGGAAGCCCTATAGATCTGATTCTTTAGGAAGGAGAGATGAGAAGAGATCACTTAATGTTGTTGAAGAGGGTAGCGGGTCTATTGTTCTTAGAATGGGCTCTTTTTGTGGTGAAGTGTTGGTAAGGTAGATGAAGAAGGATCTTCCTCGATGTGTGGTGAGGTGGGGAAGGGAAGGTAGTTCAACTCCTAATGAGTATAAAAGTAGGTGGCGATGGTGATCCATCGAGTATGAGGTGGGGGGTGCAGGACAAGACTAAGTATGGTAGGTATAGCCTTCGAGGAAGATGTATCTATTTGCACTAGATTAACTTCTGCTGGTAATGGTGAAGATGGTGAAGATGTTGGTAAGGGTAAAGGCATATGTTTGAGAGGGTCTTCTATAGGTGCGGTTGGGGGATATGGTGCAATGGTATGGGTAGGACATCAAAGATGGCATGAACCTCCGGATATTGTCACTGTCAATGGAAGAATGGTTGTGTTTGGGTGGGGTGTATGATTAGGAAATGGTTTTTGGAAGATGTGTAGGTTTTGGTTTGTGGGTGCATTGGGGTTGTCTAGAACAATATCTCCTCTATCTAACATTTCTTGGACAATGGTTTTGAAGGTGATGTATTTTAGTGTTGTGCCCTCGAATACGATGGTAGTCGCAAATCTTGTTCTCTCTATACCATGAGGATATCGGGTAGGCAGGATCAAAACCAAGGTGTGGTTTGATAGCTGGAAGAGTGATAGCCCCTACGTTTAAGAGTTTTTCTAAAACAACAAGGTATGGTTCAACAATGGGGGTATATTTCTTTTGTTCATTTTAAAGAGGAATGTTTGCACTAGCGAGAGATTAGGCGGAGGTTTTGGTAGGTTGGATGGGTGAGATGGGAAAGCCTTCGGGGTCACCGCATGGCGGACCCTTTGGCTCTAGGGTTTTGAGAGGAGCGGTTGGTGGTGTCTTGGTAGTGGGAGTGGGTTCTTATGGTTTGAAAGGATCTCCTTTATTGCGCAATTAAATCCTTTTCTCTTCGAGGGCTTAGATTTCAAGTTTGTGGGCCATGGTGAATGCCTGTTAAATGTATGAAATGTTTGGATTTGAAGGGTGGATGAGATGTGGTGGAGTAAGCCCATGTGAATAGTTTATTAGCTCTATTTGTGGTAGGGGAATGTGAGTTGATTGACAAGGCCATGCCAATGAGCAACAAAGTCTATGATTGACTCGTCATCGTATTGACGTGTGGTATACAAGTCAATCATGGTGACTTTCTTGGTTACATTGATGGAGAAGTGATCCAAAAAGGCTTGGGCCACTTGGTTGAAAGAGAAGATAGAGTTCTTAGGTAGGGCACTATACCAATCGAGAGCAGGTCCATTGAGGGACATGGGGAATGTTCACAATAGCAAAGTGTCATCATGAGTAATCATATAGACAAGAACCCGAAAGACCTCAGATGTTGTTGTGGATCTTCTTCCTTGTTGTGGAATCGGTTGAATTTAGGCATTTCCCAGTGTGGGGGTATGGACGAATAGGGATGGAGAAGTGAATAGGCTCATTATAAATATCCTTGTAGGTGAGAGATGTGCGTGAACCGACAAGAGATGCCTCTAATTTGCATCTTATCCATCATCATCTTAATAAGGTCGGGGGTAGGTTGTGATGAATGTTGGCTTCCCAACGAGAGGGAGGAGGAAGAAGTAGGTGGAAGCATCATGTTATGTGAAGGAGCCCCGTATGAAAATTGTGGAGGTATGTGTGAGGAGAAGGATGAAGAGGGTAATATGTGAATAAGAAGGTAGAAGCTACTGGTGGAGGTTGAAAGTGTGTGTATACAGGAGGGGTCGGGGTGACCTCCTAGTAGCTATGGGAGGAAGTGATTGGGGATGGATAGGACTAAACTTTGAGGGGGTATAATTTTTCAATACTGGCATGGGTTGAGATAGAGAGGGTATGTAGGTAGTGGATGACATGGGGGTGGAGATATCAAAAAGTGTAGTGAACATAGTATAAGGTGTGGATACCACTATGATAGGGTCGATATGTAACACCACCGGTGATAGGGGAGTGGAGAGAGATGAGCTAGAGGTAGCCGACATGGAGGTGGGTGCACGAGGAAAGGGACTCGACAAGAATACCATAGATAGGGTGGCTTGAGGAATTCTGAGTGGATTAGTGGGCTAGATAATGTTCCAAGGTGGCATGGTTTTATCTAAGCAATGTACAAAGTTTTAACTCTGTCCAAAATGGTGGCAGGGAAAATGGGGTCCATAGGGGACAACACGAGAGGCGGTAATGGACTAGGTGGGAGAAGTTGGAGAATGGTGTGAAATGCTAGTGTGTTGGCTTGGCTGCATGTAAACATCATGTAAAGAAGTGTAGACTAGGTAGTAATGCACTCTATAGATAATACAGAAAGCAGCAAGAGATGAAGAGAATGGTATTTGATGGATAGGTCGCGTGGATGTGTTGGTTAGAACCAACACAGGGTGACCAATGCCGGTTAAGCATGACCGATGCCGATTTGGGTTAACTTGCTAATCACTTGAGAGATAAGAGTGTTTTATCAAACTAAGACAGAGAAGAGTGAATATTATTAGGTGGGGAGGCTTTGTGTGAGATGTGTGGCGAGAAAACAAAGTGTTTAGAATGTTTCAGAACTATGATAGAAAAGAAACTAAGAGAGGTCTTTTGGATAAGTCAACCAAAAATAATAGAGACCGACACGGTAGGGTATAACCGAGATGGCGATCGGGGGTAAGCAGCGATGGTCACTTTGGGCCACACGCAGATTCTTATGAAATTGAAACAATAATGAAAAAAGTGGTTGTGAGATAAAATTAGATATGGAATTAGACCAAAAATTTTGAGAATGATGAAAAATAGGGTCCAAGCACACTAAGATGAAGCGAGAATACACCAACTATGATGATGAGCACTAGGGAAATAAGAAATGAAGAACATGACCTCTCACCTCAAAATGCAAGCCAAGTAGAAACACTAAGAAAAACATGATCCTAAGAGTGCCTTTTCTATTATGTTTGTTTACTTATGCTATTTAAGACCGACTCGAGTCATGAAATTTAGAATAGAATTTTTGGTGAGGATGGCTTCCTACGAAGAAGGAGATCTACAAGGAGAGGTTTTTGAGTTTGTTATGGGGGGTGGGCCTTCCTCGATGTATGATTCGAAAAATGTAATGAGTTGGGAGTACTTTCCAATCATATGATCACCTACGAACGTTGACATTCTAGGAAAGATGTTGTTTAAGAATGATGTATTTTTTGAATTTAGTGCGTTTGGTAAGACTCGGAGAGAGAGAGAGAGAAATAATGTGCTTTCTATGATTTATTTTCAACCATCATCTAGTCATGACTTCCAAGCATATAGGTTTCCCTCATTAATATGAACTAATGTAGAAAAAAAGAATGAAATGAAGTTGATTTTAAACCTCTAATCAAAATATTGGATTCGATGACACAAGAAAGATGAACAGGAGAAGGTATTCTCTTTCACTAATGCGATATTAATAAAAGGGAAGAAATGTTCATTTTAAAGCACCAAAAGAAGATTGTTTTAGACAATAGAAGAAGAGAAGATTCCAGGGGAGAAACTTTAGTGTGAGAACCTTTTAGAAAGGGAAACAAACAAGCAACTTTCACCTAGAAATGAAGAAATGCAAGGAAACTTGGATAGGTCCCACAGGGCGTGCCAAAACTAGCGAGATGGAAGGGTATAACCAGATGGCGATCGGGGAAGTAGCGACGATGGGTAGGAGGTGCGTAGCTAGCGAGATGGAAGGGTTCTTGCGGTAGTCGAGATAGGCCCGACCACGATTAGGTTAAGCGGTGTTGGGTCGAGCTTGAAAATGGGGATTCAAGTGTTCTTTGTGATTGGTCGAGGGTTAATGGGGAGCGGAATGGGTTGAGAGAGGGTCCAGGTGTAGGTGTGGGTTGAGCAGATGAGATTGAGAAGTTTTGGTTGGATATTTTGTCACACCAAAATATGAGGTTCAACCACAGTGCATGGGATTAAATCCCTCCTCAAAAATAGGTGAGGCTGCCTGTTTATTACTAATCTAAAACACAATAGAAATAATATGTATAGTATTCACATTAATCTAACCATTGGGGTTGGGATAGAATCCCAAAATCCAGATCCACACTAGGTAAAGATGTTGTTATTTTCTGAAATAGAATGGATCAGAAAGGAATACACAATGGAAAGGAAATGACGGGAACGTATTTTCTTTTGAGAAAACATAGATCACAAAATAATCATACGAGTTCTAGATAACAAATGTAATGTAACGTTTGAAACAATTAAAATGATTGAGAATGCTAAACAAAGAATAGCTTAAGATCCTGAACATAAGAACAATATCTTAAGAGAGATGAATCTCACAACACAAAGTTTGCAAAAATAGCATCAACTTCTATTCCTCAAATGATTAAAAGAAAACAAAAAGTTTTTCTTCTTCACAATAGTTCTCAATATTCCAAAAATATCCACCCTTTGGAATGCATAAGCATCCCTTATTTATAATAAAAGGAGTTGAGAGAAAATAGGATAAATCCTAGAAAATAGTCTTTTAAAAGAGAGTCCTATTTTTCTTGACTCTCATGCAGGAGACCAAGTCAAAATTTGCTTCCTATGTGATGAAACAAAAATGAAAAAGACATGTCGATTTCAAGATTGAAATGACATGTCACATTGTGCTTATTCTGTATCATCATCTTTATCTTCCTCCAACAAAGTCTACTTGTCCCGAAATTCTTGGAATTTTTAGATTATACCCTACATCTCATTCTCATCAGGTGCAATGGAATGATCACTCAGAACTTCACATGTTTCCTGAGTATCACTAGCATTGCCAGGAAGCTTTTTCAATCTCTTGTTGAGTTTCCTCAGGGTCTCCAAAGAATGTTCAATTTTCACAAACCTGTTAATGATTTCCATGTCGAATCCGTAAGTTGGTTCATGCTGAATTGATTCTTGGATCTTTTTGTAAAGATCATCAATGGCAGGATACCCAAGCTTTCACTCAACACTTTAGCATAGATCTTGACTAGCTCTTCTTCTAAGTCGTTCTTACCATCAACCAATTGATCTCTTGATTCTCTCAATTTTCTGCAAGCTTCATTGAGAATCTTTATTTTGAATCTGATGGCTTTAGTTAGCTAAAAATGTTTATCCCCATGTGGAATGATGCCTTCTTTGACCAAGATGTGGGATGGAACCTGTTTCAGCATTTGGAGAGCTTCGAAAGTCAACTCTAGGTTCCCGATTTCTGCTGAAAACTCATCATCCATTTTCTCTCCATCTTTCTTTATATCCTCTAAGGATTGGTAGACTTCCATAGTATCTTCGATGACTTCTTTTCCTTGTAGGAGCAGCCTTTGGGTCCATTCATCGACTATTCTCCCCTTTTCATTAATCTTCTCGATCATGGGTACCAATGAGAAATCGAATCGATAGGAGTAGAGGATGATGGTGTTGATTCAGGAGGATTTGAGAGCTTGAGTAGCACTTATGTTAGTTCTTTGTACTTTCTCTTTTAACTCATCTCTGTTTTCCTTAGTTTCCTTAGCTTCTGGCACAACACATTCATGGCATCTTGTGCATCCTGCTTGTGCTCCCTCTGTTGTTACTTTCCCTAGAGCCACCCTTGTGATTTGATAATCTGTGACCATTATGTCATCCTTAGTTTTATCAGCTGTGGGAGTAGAAATCTCTACAAATTTATGCCCTGAGGCATCCACTAAAATCCTTGAGACTGTTTTGGGTTTCTTGGCTGACTTAGTGGGAGTGACCTTGAGGGAACTAAAATCAAAGGCTGGTAATGGGACAACTACCTTCCTCTTCCTCGGAGTTTGATCTACTAACCATTGAGGCATATTGGAAGAAGTTGCTTCCATTGTAGGCGTTATGGTCACATCTTCAGGTGGAGGAGGATTAGCTTGTGGAGTGGTAACCACTATAAGTGTAGCACCCATGGTAGGGAATGAAGGTGTAGTAGGGGGAGGCATGTCCATGGTTAACTGGGGTCTAGTGGGGAGAGGTGAGAGACCAAAAGATACTAGCCATGGTTGAGGAACTTGGTGAAGAAATCTGAGGCAAGGAAGGTTGAATGGGAGGAGGAAAGGATTCTGGAATTAGAGCTTGAGAAGTGGGAGGAAGACTTACCTCTGATGAACTGTCTACCAAAGGAGGAATGGAAGGCTGAATAATCTCTTCTCTTGAAGGAAGATTCCCTTGTTCTGGTTGTGGAGGTGAATCAAGAACCTCAACTGTTTGTGGGAGAGTGGCCACTGGTGTAGTTACTTGATCTTCTCCCTTTCTTACAAACTTAACCTTCATTGGCCTTTTGGAAGGGTTCTTATCCTTTTCCTTTTTTCCTTTTGAGGGTCCCTCTTCCAAAGCATCTAGCTTTGCAAAACTCCCTTCTTTATAACTCATTCCCCAAGAAATGAGCCACGCCTTAGTACGGGAAAGAATTTGAGTAGCTCTTCCCATGATAGAAGCTTTCTCAGTAATGGACCAATCAATGGCCGGAATACATATTGATCTTCGTTCAACCCATCATACGAGGCGTCAAGGAAACTCTCATTGTCTTTAGTGCCTTTTGGGATGTCAGATAAATCCAAGCATCTGGATTTCTTCAATTGTCAACCTGTTATTATATTTTCTTTGGATGACAACTTCATCTTGAAGATCAACCCAAATATCTTCTATGTTGGGAACATGTAGATATAAAGTCCCGTATGACTTAAGGACTCCTCGGAAATCAAATCCATCTCTGTGCTTCATGTGCTTCTTCAATTTGTCCTGAAGCTCGTGCACTACATTCTTAGCTTTGACCACCATCGAGCACATGTATCTTCCAATGGAAATGGGGAAGGATACGATAGCCTTGTGTTTGCTTTGTTGGAATTTGTGGAAATCCAACAACTGTCTTACCAATTCCATTAGGATCAGCTTATCACCTGGGAATCTGGGTAATCGAAAGGGTCACTTGGATACATGACCACCCAAAGGTATGTGAACTTCTTGAACTGTAAGAAGATGCAACCCCATTTTGATACTTCGGCCCATGCTTCATCAGAGACTCTTCTTTTCCTTAGATCAGGGTTCATCTTGCAGATATTTTCATAAAAGAAAGCATCGTTCACTCTTCTGAACTGATCTTCAGAACCTTTCATTGTCAGCTGAGGGAGGTATCGATATATGTGTTCTGTTACCCTATCTCCTTTTGCATCCAATCCTAGATAATTTCTCATGCCAGCTGCTGCATAGGTGACATACGATGACATATAGAATTTTCCCGTAGTCAAGACTGTCTTCATCTGGGAATCAATCTCATCACTTATGAGACTACTCCAATCGATCCCTTGTTCGTTCTTCTTCATAATAACCATGAATTGATACATCCATCCTTGGAAGTCCCTTGACTCAAGGAGTCCAAATACTCGACTTAGCAAGGTGATGATGTCACTAATTTCAAGGATGAAATCACTCCTGGGGACAAACTTGGGAAACCTTGAGACGATCGGCTTGGCCTTGATCAAGAAATTTCTATTCACGTGCCTGATGCAGTCTTCTTGATCTTTGTCCCAGGATTTATGTGCTGACTTAAGATCTATGTCAACATATTCCTGAAAGTTGGGTAATCTTAAGAGGTCATCAAAATAACCCCATCCAACTTCACTATGACTTCTCCTGCTTGATTTTTCACTGAGCAAGAGTCCAAGTCATAATGGGAAGCACAAGCCAAAATGAACTCAGGGCATTGAGAAGACATTGGGAATCCTGCTGCAAGAGGGAGGCCACTGTTGGTTATTGACTTCATCTAGGGACTCTGAGAAGAATCCTTGGTTCTGTTCCAAAAATCTTCCATGTCAATGTTACCAAGCTCTGTATCTCGGATGTCGTAATTGCAATCTATATAGGAGGGGGATTCCATCTTCCGATACTTGTATTTCATCTTCCCTGACCTGTCTGACTTGTCTTTAGATGATCCAGGATCCGACATGAGAAATCCTAAAGAAAGAACACCTAGACAACTCCTATCTGAGCAATCAGACTTGGAAGCTTGTTGAGCAACCCCATAGACCCGCCACACTATCTAGATTTTAGGACTTGTAAAGCACCTGATGAAACCCGACACACTAGAGAAAGAGTGTCGGAACTTAGGTCTTGTCGAGACACTTCGTAAAACCCGACACACTGGAGAGAGTGTCGAACTTAGTATATGTCTGACACTCTGTAAAACCCGACACACTACGGGAATCGAAGATGTTGAGCACCTCGCAAGACCCGACACACTGGAAATCAGATTTCGGATGATGTTGGATGTCCGGCACTTGGAAAATCCTGAAACACTGCGGAACTTGGAGATTGTAAAACACCCTACAAAACCCGAAATAAGGGATTGGGTTTTGAGATGTCAAGACATGTAATCTTTCCGCCATTTCAACAATTAGGACTTTGTATTCTTCTCCTTTTCTTTAAAACACAAAAAGGTATATTCCAAGGTATAGAATAGGAAAACACCCTAAGGGTGAACTTTTAATCAATAATTTCTATTGGAATACAACCCAAAAAGAAGAAGAAAACCTAAAACCCTAACCCTAGAAGAAAAGCAGGAAAGGAAGGAGAACGTCACAAAGAACATCACAAAAACATATTCAACAAACCTCACAAGAAGAGGGCAGAGAAAATACCTTCAGAAAATTAAAAAAATTGAAAATGAATCACGCAATCAAGCACGAAATCAAATCGGGTTCGAAGGTTGAGAGAGCATGCATGAGAAAATCCACACAACCAAAAGTACAATAGATAAAAATGACGTGTAAATCCAACTATTTATAAAAACCCTACATTTATTACACTTCACATGACACGTGTGCTAACTAACCGATAACTCGAGTTAATGCCATGTCATCATGCTTGGAGTGCCGAAAATCTGATACAAAGGATTAGCTATTAATTCGAGTTTCAGGTTTCAGGAAATAGATGACATGAAACATGAGATGCTTAGGTGTTCCAAGGTTCAAAACTTGATACAAAGGGACATATCGGGTTTCAGGTTTCGGAAGTCAAGCGACTGTAGCATGCTTTTTGCAAGTCATGTTTCGATGCTCATGAGTTCCAGAACCCGAAATATTGGCTAATTTTGGGTTTCGGGTTTTGGGAAACAATTTGCATATAGCACATAAAAACATGTTTTCATGTTGTTGAAACCCGAAAACCCGAAAAACTCTTCAAAAGGGCATTTTAGGAGATTTTTTCAAAAATTTCTACGATTATCTTAATTTCAGCTGGAATCACTAAAATGAGATAACAGGAAGGTAGGAGGAAGTTTGGCTCCTGGCGCAGAGGAAGAGAGAGGAACAAGAACAGCAGAAAATATGAGTGGAGGATACGAGGATCCACTTACCTAAAGTTTGATGCGTGTTAGAGTATGGTAGGACGTTGGTGGGTTGGTTGAAGAGATCTTGCTTGAGCTCGGTCAGTCGGAGTAGCCTTCATTGGATGCTCTCTTAAAGATCCTTGTGAGTGCATCCACAAATGGTTCTAGCTTGGAGTTATGCAAGCTTTGTTGTGTTTTTACTAGTAGCCAATGATCATGTGAAATTCAATGCTTGGTACTTCTCAACCGTAGCTCAAGAATCAAGCTCAACGTCACCAACCATGAGAATGTGAACCAACCCCAAAAATGTGAACAAACCCCTTAAAAAGAGTCAAGATTGGGTATTTGCAGTGACCGACACATGTCCCACCTGACCGACATTGGTCAAACTGTAACCGACACCGGTTATGTAGGGGGATTTGTTTTTGAAAAGTGGGGAATATGCCTTCCCCACTTGATTTTGAGTGGCGGAGCACATGCGTCCTCTGCCCTTAGAATAGGTAATAGGACAAAGAGGGGTCCTATGAGTGGGGTGGCCACTATTAGGGCTTTCTAGAAGGGTATGGGCAAGGTAGGGAGTGGAATGGTGAGGTGGAGGTGCAAGTGGGGTAGTGGAAGGGTAAGCTGGGAGGTGCAAGTGGGGTAGTGGAAGGGTGAGGTGGAGGTACAAGTTGGGTAGTGGGCTGGTGAGGTGGTTAGGTGAGGTGGCTAGTCCAATGGCATGGTGAGGTGGCCTTGATGAGTGGGTAAAGGGAATTTAATTAATTGATGTTAATTAAATCCTGGGTGTGTGAATGAGGTTATTTGTGATGTGCGAAAGGGGTTGTGAGTGACTGAATTAGGGTTAAATCGATCGCCCATGTAGAATGTGGTTATTAGGTTATTTTGGAGGAGGATGATGAAATGTGACATGTTTTTGGTGTCTACAAGATCATCTAGTAGATTGAGGATGTATGATAAGTTAGAAAAGAGTACTGAAGCTCTTGATGGGATTTTGGAGAAATAAAGAGATGCAAATGATAAGACAGGCCTAGGTTTCAAGGGTATGAAGAAATATATTGGTGAAAAATATTGTACCAAAGACTCAATTAGAAATGAAGGAGACAAAGAAGAATGATTCAAGAAGGTATAACCCTATTAGAAAACCTAATGCAATGAGGTATGATTCTTCTTTTAATGGATATTGCTATATTTTTCATAATTTTGGACATAGAGATAGATATTACAAAAGAAAGTCTCCTAGGAATGGTGAAGGTCTCTTTAAAGGTGAATGATTTTCATGTTGTGAGTTTGGTCATAAGGCCAAGGATTGTGGCTGGAATCTAAGTGTATATGAGCCAAAAGGAAAGAAGGATTGGGCCAAGTTGTATGTGAGTTATGTCGAGTTGAGAACAAGTAAAGAGCCAGTCAAAAACAACGAGATGATTGGGTATCTTGATGGGAAAGTTAAGTCCGAGTTGGCACGATAATGATCTACGAATTAGATCACCTGGAGGATAGCTTGGCAGTTGGTTGAGCTCGACAAGGGCGTTGGACGGACAAGCTAGAAGAGATGAGAGTTAGCTCATGGGTGTTAAACTGAGGCATGCCGCAATGGAATAGTAAAGTTTGAATGAGCTAAAGATTACAAAGATGAACAAGAGCTCGTGTCAATAGGATAGGCAAGTTTCTTAGCGTTGAATTGTAAATAGGGTCTATTCAAAGTTAAGCTCGAAAGTGTGGATGCCGAGTTGAGCCCATTAACTCAGCTCAATCAATGCGAATGGTGAGGTGTAGTTTGGAGCTCTCTTGAACCAATCTAAGCAGAGTTATCGACAATAAGCTCATGCGTAGAAGTAGAGGTAAGCTCTTTCTCGATAGAGCTTTCATGAAGAAAGGAGTGATCTCAACAGAGCTAATGCGAGGACTCAACGTGGAAAAAGGAAGTTTCGACGGAAGAATTGAGCTCATGAAGGTCAGGACATGCAAAGGATTCGATGGCTCATTTCAAGGAGCCCAACTCACTCGAACAATGAGAAACTCATCACTAGCTTGGTAGGCGGTTGACACAGTGGAGTCAGAGAGGCCTTGTGTGAACGATGCATGGAATTAACTCACAAAGTTCCTCAAACCCTTGTAGGGAGTCATTGGGGCTGACTTGTTGGTGATGGCTCGAAAGGTCCATCCGGAAGAGCTCGATTGGCAAGGTAAGGAAAGACTTGGCATGGAATTCAAGATCAAGTGCAACACCGAGTTAGAGGATTCCAAACTCATTGACTTGGCATGGTTATGGCAGATGTGGAGCTCGGCGGTCACTGCAACATGCTTGAGAGCCCACCAATGCATAAGGAGTAACTTGGCTTGAAGGGTGAGTCAAGACATAGCTTGTGGAGAATAGCTCGATGTGGAATGGGAGCTTAGTTGTGGTGGAATCACTTTGAGATTGTAGATCCAAGTAGCGAGTTGTCACATGACTCGATCTTGCGAACCGAGTTAACATGGGCGAGTCATCAAATATGACCGAGTTACTTTAAAGTATGTGGCTAAGCTTGAGTTCATCGGTTTAGATGCAACGAGTAAAAGGAGCTCGGTGGATGGAACTCGCTCAAGTTTGAAGCTCGGTCTCGGTGGTGGATAGTAAGCCCAATGGAGGAGCTCATCACCCAGCTTGGTGAGTTGGCTTGGCGAGCCAACCATCGAGTTAGGCTCTTTTTTGGCCTTTTCCTCATGACCCCCTTCAAAGACAAATCGGTCAACAAGGGCCCCCACAAATATTAATTAATTTAATATTTTTATTTAAATATTTTAATAATATTTATTATTATTATTAAAATATTTTATTTAAATATTCTTTTAATTAATTGAGAGGATTAGGTCAACATGAAATTAATGACACATGATGGAACCTTCTCAAAGTGGTTCAACCAACTGTAATAAATACATCATGTGCCTTCAATTTAGGAAGGGAATTTATGAATCCTTCTCTCCTCTCTCTCAACTTCTTCTATAAATGTAAGTTGGAAGCTCATTCCAAGGGGTTCCAATAGGTCAGATAGGTTGGACAGTTAGATATCTTAGGAAAGTGCAAATTTTTCAAGAGTCCTCTCTCTTCTGCAAGTTGTCCTTGTATGTTGAGGGAAATTTCAAGCCTCCTTTTCAAGACTGTAATGGCAACCATTGCCTCTTTTGAATGTATGATGCATTATGCATGTTATTGAAGTAATAAAAGTGTGTGTTTTGTGACTAATCTCAGTCCTTTCATCCTTCTATACTTCTTTGTGCCTTTTCTCATGCTTGTAGGTACACTATGCAAGTTCACATTTCTATTACAAGTTCTTGGAGCTCTGTGCTTATCAAGTGGTGGAGCATTGCATGTAGTTGAGTTATGGTGTTTATTCACCCTTCTCAATTTCATCCTTCTTCACTGGAAGATTGATAACTTGTTTGTCTGATCAAGTTTAACAAAGGGAACACGTGCTTCCTAGTCTATGGTATTATGTACCCTCTCTAAGTTGCAGTAGGTGAATTTGACTTGTGGTGCACACACCCTCTTCAAATTAACCCTTCCTAAGTCTAGCAACATCCTTTATTTGGTGCATCACCATCCCTAGTATAGTTTCATTTCTTGCAAATCTCTTTCCCTAAAACCCATGAAAATGTTAGCATAGGACTAGATAGCCATTTTATTACACTAGGAGTAGTACAACACTTAGTTTAGGAAGAGGAAGTCAGCCTTCTCTCGGAGGTTCACCTCGAGCCCAAGTCCTACAACTTGAGAGGTGATCCCAAGTTACTAAATCACACCGAATGTCATGTTCACATTAAGGCCATTCAAGGGGTTCAGTGATTTAGCGATAATAGGCCTCAAAACTACATTAACTTGCATGAAATTTATCTAAAACCTCCATGTAAATCTATAAAAACTCACATAAATCACATAATGGAAATTTAGTCCATACCTCATTTGGCAACTTTCTCCTCAAACTGGAACTCTTCAGAAACTGTTGTTTTCAGGTGGGGCCCACTCATCACCATGACCTCAAACTTACATTTATAGAAATAATATAAAATCATCACTTTTGATTAAGCAATCAAAACATTGTCACAATTCACCTTCTTTTGGCAATTTGCTCGTAGTTAGGGTTTAACTAGGTTTTGACCTTTTACCTTCTTAACATTCATTCATAAAAACCTGATAATGAAAAAACCTCATTATTATTCTAAAATATTCTAGAATCACCTTAGGAACATCCCTAAAATACACAAGGTCCCATGAAAATCACATCATGCACAACGAGCATCTAAAGTTATATTTGAGTTGGATTTTTCGTTGTTTTTCACCCCTGTCTTACAAAAATTGACTTAAATGGAAAAATACTCATCATGGGCACCTGAAATTTTTCTGAGAGCATCATTACTCATCCCTATAACATATACAATCATCATAATGTCAATTAAATGGCTCAATATCTCCATTCACTAATACTTACCTATTCTGCATGCTAGATCCTCATAGTAACAACTAGGGCCAACTGAAATAATGTAATAAATCATCAATTAACCTCTAAAAATGACCAAAACATACCTCATATTCCATGATACACCTTATTACATGCTTCCATGAGCTCCTAGGGCTCCAAACCACACTTGTCACACCTCCAAGCTGCTCTACCTGCTCCCAATGAGCACCTGTAACATGGAGAAACACCTGTACCTACACTATGCCACTACTGTGAGTGCTCAAGAAAAATAAAAACCATTTATCCATCATGTCAACATGATTCCCAAGAAACCAATAATCTCATACTGCCAAGATATACCTCTTAGATACATGCATGGGCTTTGCAGAGCAAGGATACCCAACTAAATCTTGTTGTAGTAGTTGATAAACATATAAATCACCATGTTAGCACTTAAAACAACATCATGAAATCATCCTACATCATTAAATTTGTCATTAATGTGGTTTTGCATCAATGACAACACCTATTAGGCCTACATGCCAACAATCTCCCCCTTTGTCATTGATGGAAAACACCCTGAACTTCTCCCCCTTTTTACATTAATGAAAAATGCATACCTATAACTCACCTCATTCACCTAAATCAGCTTCATACCTCCATTATTTGGTTAGAAACATCAACCAAAGGTCTCAATCAAGCCTCTTCTTCTTGATTTTCTCCAAAATTTGAATTTTTCCTTCAATTAAGAATGCAATCACAAAGCCCTCCCCTGGAAAGAGCATTACCGACATCCGAACATAATTAGTCAAGCATGGAAAAAAATATTATTACCTTTTTTAGAGAAATATAATCAATTTCTATCATCTAGGCATGTAAACACATCAAATTTCACCATATACCCTATTTTGACTTCTTGAATAGTGATCTTGAAAACTGAACCAACATCACCTCATCATGCCAACAATGTTAGTAACCATCATCACAAATAATTACATCATCATTCTTGAGCAACATCCACCTTTTATAGGCCTAATTTGAGCTTAACAATGCATTCATCGACTTCATACCATTCAATCCACCAACTGCCCTAAACAACCAATTTAGTGCATTTTTGACCAATTTTCACATGCTCCTACAGGTCAAACAAGCTTTGACTTGACCAACCATATCTCCCCTAGGCTAAGGACACCAAATTCTAGCTTCCAAGCACAAATTCAAGCTACTTACCTTGCACTCAAGTCTTGAAATGACTCAAACAACTTTTTCAAGATATTAAACACCTTTCTCAGTCCACTACAGTCATCTTTGACTGAGATAAGAAATAACGACCAATAACTTAAGGAAGAAATCACAATTTTATCACCTAGGGTGGTCCTAAAAACACCATTTTACACCCTTGAAAGGACAAACATGTACTCCCATGGTCACTTAGAGCATAATCATACCTTGAGCAAAGATGTTCTTACTACAACACCTCTACAACACAATATTGTGAGACTCGAGACCATCATATGATCATCACTACACCATTTTAGGACAATAACATACCTTAAGGATCTTGAACACCTATAATCATTTGCATTGAAGGATAACTAACACTCCCATGTCCTTTGAAGCAACTAAACACCATTGTACCATGTAAAATACTATCTTAGGCTTCCTGTAGCTTAAGTATAGACTTCATGTAGAGGATTAGACCCACTACAAGGTCTAACATTGATCAATCTACTCATGAATGAGCCACTTTCACATATATTCATCAAGAAAATTTCATACAAGAGACCAATAACCCACATTATGACTTCATACTTACTGACATTGTGTAAAGGATGCTTCTACTGTGCTTGTAATGTGTGGTAACACATAATTTTCATCCTTCTAGACCCCTAATATTATCTTCATGCACCCTTACAACACTCATTCACAAGAAGGTAACTGAAACATATCTTTCAAGAAAGTATTATCTTTGAACAAGCATGTCATACCTTTTCCATAGTGCAATTTTTCCTTCCATACCTATAGGTGATCATCTCTTCTTCATGGAGTACTCAAAGGGGTCTTCATAAGCTCATATCAGTTCTTCAAACACACCATATGCAAGCCAATAGATTGATGAGAGAATATACCTTTCAAGGTGAAATTGAGCATTAAGAAACACGTTATACCAATGTGATCACAAAGCTTTGTCCCTTTAGAACACTTGAGACACCCTGTAGGTATTCAATTTATTCATGTGAGCAACAATCATCCTTCACAGAGCTTTTCAATTGAATGTCAATGTTAAGATCACTCCCAAGTTATTTGAAATATCCGAACAGTTCCTTAGAGCACTGAAATTCACAAAGACAAGATGAAGCATCATCATACTTACTATTTAAGCCTTCAACCTTGTTTTGTACATTGAAATACATCATTCTTGCATTATCTAGGAGAAACACAATTTGAATTTCTTCACAACCATGCATAGGCATAAGAAACACAACATAAATCTTTTGTGAACTCCCTAAACTAATAAGACATCATGTATCATGAAAAATCATGAATAATACCAAGAGTTAGGGTTTTTAGAGTTAAACCCTCATCACCATGCATACATTGTGAATTAGCTCTCAACACTGTCATTCACATTTGGAACTATATGCATACTTTGAGCTCCAAATCACCTTGATCCTTTAGCCACATGAGTCTTCATGAAAGGTACAAAATTTCAATCCAAAATTCTTTAATTTGAGCACTCAAACTTGAGTTTCCTTGGATAACACTCTTAAGGACCGAGACAACATAGTTAGAAATAGTGAAGTACCCTTTTTTGATGCAAATTTCTCTTTTAAGCACCATAACCTTTTAATGACACCTTAAAGCATGAATAACACCTTCTAAAACATGTAGAGATGATGAATTCTCATAATGCATACTACAGTAACCCCTAATTTGCTTGAGAAACCTTGAAAATGTGCATTCTTGACTGTACCAATATCTCGTCAACTTTCTTGAGATCAAACTGATCAAGTAGGACTTGATCACCTTAAGATATCTTCAAATAATTTTTGAAATTACTCCAATCGATTGTGGATGCCCGAGGAACTCTATTTATGGAGGCACAAGAGACTTTTATAGAATTAGACTCAAGCACTTATCCTAATAACTGACAACATTCTAGATTTGAATGCAAGAAATATTTTTCAATGTAATGAAAATACAAGTGACACCACTTACATGAATGAAACATTGACATAACTATTATGACCATTTAAAATTCATATAATATTCTTAATATCGAGACAAGATAGATGGCAGAGACCTTCTTGATGCACCCAATAATAGAATTGAGACCAAAATTGAACACAAATGACTTGAGTCATGATATTAAAGACCAATGAAACCATTTAGACACACATGGATACATGTCAAGATGGTAATAAAATATTCAAGACTCATCATGGATAGACTACATACCTTGAGAACTCATGCACATGCCTCATAGGCTACTTGTAAGCTTAACATAGGGAAACAAGACAAAATGACAAGATATTTACACAAGAACCATCATTATGACTTAGAGCAAGACTGAGAGGAGCAAGTATACTCATACCTTGACATTATAGAGATGGCACACATGACAAAAACAACCCCCTCACCTAGATGCTTCATTTTCAATGGTATACCTTCAAGAAGCATAGTGAAGGTATACATGATCCATGGAGACCTAAAAGAGGGTCTTGAATATGTCCCAAGCCTTCATGGGCACCTACAAAATATTTCCATCTTCCCTTCTTTGTTTTGATCACTGAGATTCATACCTTATTCCTCCAACATCTACACTTGAAGATGCACCAAGATCTTTCCTAGGTTCCCAAACCCTTCTAGGGGCATACTCATTCATTCTAGCCCCTTGAACACCAAAATTTTGCACTCTAGGACATGAATAAATTTTCATTTAACCTTGGGAGGCTTAAAAATAGTTCCTATCCACATGACCAATCTTATAATAGGAGTAGCATACAATTGATTTATTTCTTGTTAGCCCTTTATTTTGACTAGGTCTATCATGTGAAACAAGTACTAGCAGTGTGTCCTTGTTCATTGCAATTATAACATACTATATTCTTGGAAAACTCACTCCTATTGTCTCTCCAAGGATGATCATCTCTAGGATATCTTCTACATTCTTTAGATCTATGACCAAAAGCATTACAAGTAAAATAATGACCATTGAAATTTATTTCATACCTTGAAGCTTGGGGTTATCTAATGGACCTTGGTATTTCATTGTTCTTGATAGGAGTCACCTTCCTTTCCTCTTTCACAGTGAGTTTATTTGATTCCTTGCTTGAAATACCAACTTCTAGCTCAACTTATTTGTCCTTAGACTCTTGTTTGAATCCCAAACCAATCCTATCATTTGTAGCCCTTTGTTTTCTAAGTAGGTCATCTAGATATTTAGTACTCTTCTCAAAATTTTGCAAGGACATAGTCTTCTTACTGATTTCTAGCAGCTCAGCCCTAAAAAAATCTATATCTTTCTCATATTTGGTGCATAAATTCTCCTTATCCTATAGATTAGAGACAAGAAACTTTACCTTATCCTCTAGCACTTTGTTTTCCTCAATTAGCTTTGTAGACTCAATCACATATTGCTCATCCATCTTATGAAACTGATTTTCATATTCCTTAATCTGAAAAGTCAGTTTTTGATTCTCTTTTTCAGCTTGCTCAAGTTCCCTTTTATAATTTCAAGATCACCTATGTCCTCTTCACACTTATTATCAGAAAAGTTACCATAACCAGAAATAAAATCACCTAGAAGAGAAGAACCATCACCTGAATATCTCATAGCTTCTTTAGTCATGAACAAAGCTTCATTACCTAAGCTTTCATACTCATTTTAGATTCAGAATCTGATACACCACTACTAGCATCTGAAAAATCATCATCTTGATTTGAGTAAAAACTTCTTTTCTCCCTCCTTTTTATAGTTAGGCTTCTTAAAAATTTTCTTACCTTTTCCAAACTTGTAGTTCTTCTTCTTGGGTTCTTCCTCTTGACCTTCATCATCATCATTTTCTTTCTCATGCCTATGAGGACACTTAGCAGAAAAATGACCT
The DNA here is from genome assembly GCA_018340775.1 of Taxus wallichiana var. yunnanensis. Lineage (NCBI taxonomy): Eukaryota > Viridiplantae > Streptophyta > Pinopsida > Cupressales > Taxaceae > Taxus > Taxus wallichiana. The sequence goes on from CM031241.1 coordinate 132,678,488, forward strand.
ACTCCTCCACAAGTGAAACATTTGAAAGGGAGTTTACCTTTATACTTACCAGAACCTTGTTTCATTCTTCTGGCTAACATAGCAAAAAGCTCATCATCTTCAATCTCTAGAGTGGTGTCAACCTTATTTACCTCCTTGTCCTTTGTCTTCATTTCAGATTTGAAAGCAATCTCCTTCTTGGCTGATTTTGAGTCACTATCCTCATTTCATAAGCAAATCAAGGTACCATGCAACTCATCCAATGTAAAAGTGGTTAGATCTTTAGCTTCTTCTATAGAAGACACTTTAGAATAAAACTTAGAAGATAAGGACCTTAGAACCTTTTGAACTACAACTTCTTCTTTTACTTCTTCACCTAAGCCTTTCATACTATTCACAATTTTTTCAACTCTAAGAAGGTATGTAACAATATCCTCATTATCATTCATTTTTAGACTTTCAAACTGATTTCTAAAAGTTTGAAGTTTTACAATTTTTACCTTTGAGTCACCTTCATAGAGAACTTCAAGCTTGTCCCATGCCTCCTTTGCATTCTTGCAATGCATTATCTTACCCATTTCTGATTCTCTAAGTCCACTTAGAATGGCACTGAAAGCCTTTGAGTTGTTGGTATAATCAGCCTTCTCTTTTTCAATTCTTGGAGGAGTGGTATGATTATAAGAATTTTCAACTGCTGCCCAAACATCAAAACCTTGTGCCATGATGAAGTTATTCATTCTCATTTTCCAGAAGAAATAATTTACTCCATAAAACATAGGTGGCTTTCCAATCACACTTCTACTTCCCAAAAGGCCAGCTTTGCTACAAACTATTATAATTTACAAGGCCCGATTCTCTTTATAATTCTTAAAACAATTGTTTCCTTCACCCTTCAACACCTTGGAAACTTCATAATGCCATAAAATTACTTATAATTAACTAAAACATGCCATGTAGCCACTAAATATAAATTTAAGAACCTTTAGAACACTTATAAGCATGTTATAAGTCATGAAACATCTTTCTCTTCAAACCACAACAAGATTTACCTTCACTAAATGAACCTGTAAAAATTTTGTTTCCAAATATTAGATCATAATATAAAATATAAATTCATTTAAGACCTTAAAATGGATTAATTTTATTCCCAATTAATCCTCTTAACATTCTAGGTGATAGGAAGCATCACCCGATCCATCTCATTTTCAAACAACATCAAACTTCGAAAAATACAGATCCTATCCCGAATCGCCAAAATCCTTCTTTATGAAAGAATTCCTTAGTAACATTTTCATATGACATCATCATGAGGCAAGATATATAATAATATAAATTTCTCTAAATTTAATTTCCAAAAAAATTTGAATCATATCAAAATCAACCCGTAGTTCAAGATATGTCCAAAACTTTCGAACTCTGCTATTTGAGATCCCAAATCTTCCTTTGACCATCAACCTATTTGGACCTCAAAAATCATGAAAATGAATGAAATTTATCTGAAACTTCCATGTAAATATATAAAAAACTAACATACATCACATAATGGAAATTTAGTCCATACCTCATTTGACAACTTTCTCCTCAAACTAGAACTCTTCAGAAAATACTATTTTCAGGTGGGGCCACTCATCATCATGACCTAAAACTTAAATTTATATAAATATATAAGAGTACTCTACAACATCCAATCATCAATTTTTATGAATCAATAAAAACAGGGTCATAATTCACCTTCTTCTGACAACTGCTCCTAGCTAGGGTTTAACTAGGGTTTTTGACCTTCTTACCTTCTTAACATTCGTTCATAAAAACCCGATGGTTAAAAAAATCATTCTTCTTATGAAATATTCCATAATAACCTTATGAAAATCCTTGAAATCCAAAAGGTCCCATGTAAAGCACATCATTCACAACGAGCATTTGAAGTTATTTTGAGTGGATTTTGCAATCTTTTTTTCACCATGTCTTACAAAAATAGACATAACTAGAAAAATACTCATTATGGGAACTTAAATTTTTCTGAGAGCATCATGAATAATCCCTATAACATATCCAATCATCATAATGTCAATTCCATGGCTCAATATCTCTAGTCACTAAGACTTACCTATGCTTGCATGTTAGATCCTCATAATAACAACTAGGGCCAACTGAAATAATGCAATAACTCATCAAGTAACCTATGAAAATGACCCAAACATACCTCATATGACATGATACACATGATTACATTATTACATGATCTCATATGGCTCCAAACCACACTCTCACACCTCCAAGCTACTCTACCTACTCCTAATGAACACATTGTAATATGGAGAAACACATTTACCTGTAGTATGCCACTCACTGTGAGTGCTCAAGCACACTAAAAACCAGCTATTAGTCATGTAAAAATGATTCCCAAGAAACAAATAAGCTCATACTACCAAGACATAACTCTTAGATACCTGCATGGGATTGCTAGAGCATTCATACCCCACCGAATCTCCTCAGTAGCATGGTGATAAACATCGAATCACCATGTTAGCACTTCAAATAACATCATGAAATCATCCTACATCATACACTTTGTCATTAATGTGGTTTTTAATCAATTATAGAACTTACTATGCCTACATGCCAACATAAAATAGGTGAGTAAGATACTGAAAAGAGGTCCTGGGCGCCTAGAGGGGATGAGGGTCTTTGACATCCTAGGCTAGGTGTTAGTGTCCAAAGCCAATTAAGATAAAGCAATGAAGATTAGATTGTTATGTAGGGTGTGAAAGATTAGAGAGAAAATAAGAAAGACAAGAAAGAGGCCAAAGACAAGTAGTTAATTACTAGTTTTCTCGCTTAGGAATCATATGAATAGTAGTATGTGATTAGGACCTAGAAATGTACCCAAGTGTGTGATTTTGTGTCTACAATTCCTAGCCCTGGAGCATGAAAAATGAGATGGAGGTATGATTTTTGGACCTGATCAGTCTTGTTGGATTATATTTGTAACATAGTGGTAGTTTATATGAAGTTTATGGTGAGTTTTAGGTCATTTCTAAAAGGTTTGACAATGTTTCATGGTCCTTGGGAAATAAACAGTGAAGAACAAGCAAGGCGACAATGGTAAGTCTCAATGGATGGAGAGTTTGAGACCTATTTGGGCCATGTGGTGAGTATGGATAGCTAGAGAATGTTGTCATGATGCTTCATGACAAGTTTCATGTCATTTTGAATAATATTTTTCAAAGATATGTCATTTTTGGTGAAACTAGGTATTCTAGAATGTGATTTTAAGGCAAAATTTGAATTTTAGAATTTCGTTGTGAGCTGTGTGATTTAAATGGGGATATGAGATCTTTGGTATAGTTTTTTAGGTCATTTATGAATATTTTCCAAAAATAATTAGGTTGTTTGATCGTTTGTTTTTATGAATGATCGTTAAGAAGATAAGTTGCTTTAAAACCCTAGTTAAACCCTAACTCAAAGTGAATTGAGAAAATAAGTATAATAAGGCTGTCTTGATTACTTTTACAAAAGTGATGATTGGATGATGTAGAGGACTTGTCCATATTTCCGAGAAAGGTGAATTCGAGCATGTGAATGTATGTGGGCCCCACCTAAAAATTCTTGTTTCTAAAGAAGTTCTCTAAAGAAGGTGAGAAATAAATTGAAATTGTTTTTATCCCTAGAGTTGTTATATATTTCCATGATAGTTTCATATCATGGTTGAGATCCTAAATGGAAAAGTGTGCCTTATTTAGGAAGACTGGTTTTGGGGAAGTTCGGAGCGCGTGTGGTGAAAGTGGAATTTTGATAACTACAAGTGGATTTAATAAACTATTCAAGTTGTGTTTTGATCTTGGTTTAGAGAGATTTCTAGTGGTATATCAAAATTGTGTTTTGATATGGTATGAACATGTTATGACCTATTCTTTGATTGTCAAACGGAGGATGTGAGTTCAACAGGGTCTTAAGTATCTTTATGAGGTAAGGTGATAGTTATGAGTTGTTAATGCCAGTGAATGTTTTTAAGTGATTAGAAAAATTTTATAAGGGTGTTACATGTTTTTTTAAGTGTGGAAATGAGTTGTGATGTGATGGAGCAAGTTAAGCTCAAGGCTAGTTCTTGAGTCCTATAAGGATAAATGAGTAGTTATAGAGATTGACCTGGTTGAAGGCCTTCCACTTGGAGTTGGAAGGAAATGTAAGATGTTATGGAAAGAGGATTAAGAGGGTTTTTAAGTTGTATATGGTTTTTACCATTATTATGATATTTTACGGGTCATCTAGCTCAATTTATGAAGAAGAAGGTTTCTAGTTTTCATGACAGGATTGTGGGCCAAAAGATTGAAGTAGATGATGCATTATTTTGACAAAGTTGATAATTTATATCAGTTGGAGAGGGAATAGTGATGAATTTTGTTCCTAGTGAATGAATTTATAGGTCTTGAAAGTGGCAAAAAGGGTGCAAAACAGTTGAGTTTGTAAAATTGCTTTGTGGGAAGATTAATTTAGTGAAGAGGAAAGTTGGTGTGGTTTACACATATGGATGTTTCATGAGATATAACATGCATGGATGTGATATAAAGGTCTAGAGGATTCATATTAGTGGTTAAATTCCATACTTGAGATGTTTTGGTGTGTATTTGAGGTCCAAAGGTGAAGGTAGGGTTCGAAAACAAATGTTTTGTGAAGGATATGATCCTTCTTGAGTTAGTTATGAATAATTTGATTGGTTAAAGCTTATGTATGACCATGTATGATGTTTATATGTTATATTTAACATGTATGAGTAATTTTGAAGCTTTAAAAATCATGGTTATGGTGTTTGTGGTTTTTTCTCATCCACGTGATGGGGTTTTGAGTTATTTTGCGCTTGTCGAGTGTGTTTGGGAATGATTGACTTATATGGGTCTATTATGAATGTTTTAATGATTGTATTGGAATTTTTTAAATATGTATTGGTAAAAATAAAGGATGGAGATTGAATTTATTTATGATTTTGAGTTGAGAAGGTTATAAAGCAAGGGTTTGAGTTTAAATTTGAACTGGTGCTCTTAGAGGAAAAGTGTGACCCATGTAGAAGTGTGTATCAGGTATGAAGGAATGATTTGAGACCTGAAGAGTTTTTTTGACATGTTGATGAATAATATAGAGCATGTGTGCAAGGGTTTGAAGCCAAGACAAGTCCAAGAAGAAGAAGAAAGAGTGAGTTGAAGGAATGGGGGTCGAACAAAGTGTGTGAGATGAACTTGTGATTTTGATAAGTTGTGGAAGTAAAAAAATTAGATATATTCATATTCAAATGGTTTATTTGGTGCTTGATCATCTTAGGGGTTGTAGCCTCCTTATTAAGAAAGGAACAATAACCAGATCGTACCAAGCCAAGAACACAGATGCTAATCAAACACCATGATCTATAAGATGAAAGTAATTCACCAAAATAACTTTACATAAAACCTTTGCAAACAAATGAGAAACAATATCATATATTATTATGGAACTCAATGAAATACAATGAGAATGGGCCTTGCTTATATAGGCAAGGAATAACAATCTAAGAACTAGTCAAGGTTGTAGATCAAGCCATAAATCATGGAAAGAACTAGTCATCAAAGAACTAGTCAAGTCCATAGATTTATGAGAGAACTAGACATCAAGGATCTAGTCAATACCATAGATCTAGGAAAGAACTAGTTAATACCATAGATCAAGGAAAGAACTATACCTAACAACTAGATAATATCTCCTAATATCTAAATAAATAAAAGAAATATCCACACACATAAGTGGGTGAGGATAAATACAATAAAGGTAAATAATGTACCTAGGTGAACATGAGCTAAGGTAAATACCTACTCTAACACCCCCTCAAGTGAAGCTAGGGGCCAAAATAGATGTGGCATGTCCACAGTATGAGTCCCGACAACTAGGCTTGATGAGGTACTCATGTACAATAACTGGGAAAAAGGGACACCACAAGGTACCCAAAACCAAGTAACAACAAAGTAAAGAGAGTAAAAACCTGCTCCAAGGCATCCCAAGAAGCTCGGCTCAAAAAATCATACAATGCTGAAGAATTTTGGTGTGCACTATGGTCTAAATCCACTGCTCGATCACAAAACTCAAAAATAACTGACACTGGGTTTCACCAGAATAGCTCCATACAAGGAGACTGTCAATGGAGTGATGTCGAAAGTGCAAAAAAAACACCAAACATAATTCGATCAACTACTGCAAATAGGTGTGCCACGATCCAAGAACAATAACCAAAGCAACAAGGCAAGGACATAAACTCCAAAGTGTCATGATCCAAGAAAAGCCAAGGTAACAAGGAAAGAACACGAAACCTAAAGAAGCAAGATCAACACCACACCCTCCCATACTACTGAATGGGTGGAGTGATGCTACAAATCTGTATGAGTTGTCATAACAACTACTCAAACACTGACAAACTAACACTGGGCTCCACCAGAATAGCTCCCCCATAAGAGAGACTGTCAACATGCCAAAAGTGTCGAAAATATAGATATAAAATCTCTCAACAAACAAGAGAGATACACTACACATGCTAAAGAAAAATGCAAAACAAGAAGCATCACAATGCATAAGGTATAGAAAGTGGAGAAAGAGGCCGAATCATGGAGGAGCCACGCCTGTAGATTCCTCTCAACGAATACCTATGTCGCCTCCACAAGTGATCAGATATCCACCCCAAATCAACATGGATGGATGAAGAAGATGCCTACATATGACTTGGTGCAAAATGTACAATGGATGCATGCAAAAGAACATCATAATGTGTGTCAAAGTTGATCATGTCGACAAAGCTGAAATCTCAGGTTTCTCAATCTGAGTGAAGGTGCAGAACTCATGTGTTGCTCATGATCCTCAGAAAGAGTCGAGCAAACAAAAAAAGGAGCTCTGTCAATGTGTGATCCCAATGAAGTATCTGCTCGAAAACCAATGTCATGATGAGAATTCCACTTAACATGTGGAATAGAGGAAACAATACCCTGTGAATGTCTACCAATGACTCCGCTAGTGAGACCCATAGAATGGAGCATGCGAGAATTGAATGCAGTGGTATGCTTCTTAAAAAAGCCATGCAACTGAGAAGAAGTAGGATACACAACATGTGGTACTGTAATAGGCACAGATGTGGAAGAGCATGCAATAACAAGCCTCACAAGTTTAGAAGCATCAAAAGTAGGTTCAGGCTCAAAGACTGGCAGATCAATGTCAGTGGGTATAAGAGCAACAACTGCAAGTGGACTAGAAGCATGGATATGGTTGTCCATAATATGATGGTGATGTTGTAGGTGAGCAAGTTTGTTTTGCGCAGGAGTGTATTATTGTATCCTTATCATGAATGAGTGATTGTAGAAGAGAATTTTGCTTCTTGAGAAATCTATTTTCTTCCACAAATTTTACAATATCCTCTTGAAGTCCACATACTTGAGAAAAGCATATCATTCTCGGAATCCACGATAGGTACAAATCGCAACTCCCAAAAATTTAGGACCTCGGGCTCAACGGAAATTGCATCCACAATTGATTACAACACTCCTCCATATTTGTCACTTTATAATTATAGTGCAAGTCTATAAGCACTTTTCCAAAAACGACACTCAAAACCGAGTTACCGATCAAAAGTTACAAGATTTTTGCTCTGTTATTTATTTTAGGTGCCACTAAAACAAAGTAAAATGTTGTTGCCTTCACCACACATAAAATTAAAGGGGGCTGAAGTTAAGCACCTACTAGTAGGAATCACAAGTTTTAAGCCCTCATATGACCATACCATATGACCAAGGGCTAAGGATTTTAATGGGTTTTCACGGATTTGCCCAAAATAGTAAATACGTGCACAACATCTGTGGACCCCTACCAAAAAAGGAAAGATCTAGAAAACCTTCCTACGCGTAAACCAAGAAAGCTACACCACAACAAAAAAATGCCCTGTGTAGATCTCAAAAAATCCAAGAGACCCAAAAAAACCCGTGATTTCTTTTCTAGTGGGCACAAATCCCGAGGCGAACCAATGTGCTTCTTTGTAGCAACAAAAATGATTCGTCTGTGAGAAACGGCCAAGTTTACAGTCGATCTTAAGGTTTTCACGCCTTCCGGATCCAATGGAAGCCTCTATTTTCCATAAAAATGCACGTAGCAACAAAATACGACCAAATCCCAAATATATGAATACACAAATAATTTATTTGTAAAATAAAACTTACTGATTGACAGATGCTAATAGCGAGTCTCGGCTCTACGATACCATGAAAGGAATGATAACCAGATCGTACCAAGCCAAGAACACAAGATGCTAATCAAACACCACAATCAATAAGATGAAAGCAATTCCCAATAACTTTACATAAAACCTTTGCAAACAAATGAGAAACAATATCATATATTATTATGGAACTCAATGAAATACAATGAGAATGGGCCTTGCTTATAGGCAAGGAATAACAATCTATGAACAGTCAAGGTCGTAGATCAAGCCATAAATCATGGAAAGAACTAGTCATCAAAGAACTAGTCAAGTCCATAGATTTATGAGAGAACTAGACATCAAGGATCTAGTCAATACCATAGATCTAGAAAAGAACTAGTCAATACCATAGATCAAGGAAAGAACTATACCTAACAACTAGAAAATATCTCCTAATATCTAAATAAATAAAAATAAATATCCACACACATAAGTGGGTGAGGATAAATACAATAAAGGTAAATAATGTACCTAAGTGAACATGAGCTCAGGTAAATACCTACTCTAAGAATTATGGAGTTGGTGCTTCACTAAATTAGGAGTTGGTGCTCGTTGTAGGGTTGCTGCTCTACTAAACTAGGGGTTGGTGCTCCTTGTGAAGTTGATGCTTCACTAAATAAATTTTCTTTGTGTAGTATAATAAAATTTTTAGTGGGTTTTATTCCCCCGAGGGTTTCCCACTTAAATTTGGTGTTCTTGTGTACTCTCTTGCCTTTGCTCTTGTGTATGGTTGTTTCATGGCTTAAGTAAACACACATATGGTTCATGGTTGATTGTGTGGCTACATAAATGATAATTAATGATGAATTGTAAATGGAATAAATTTTTAATAGAATGATTCACCCCCTATATTAGTATCTTGTGCTTCCAATAGAGAGTAGGCCAATAATAGCCCATAAGTAGGACACATTTAGCGATAACCATACCATTAAAGTTTCCACCACATACACCACAGTGGACTTATTGAATAGCTTTAATGGATTCATAAGATTTTAGAAATCATAACAAGATGCCATTAAACCCAAATTTGTATAGAATACCACCTATGATGAAATATCAGAAACACATCGAAGAAAATATTGATTAGCGTTCTTAGATAGGTAGAGGGATTTTATATTTTAAGATATAATTGAATGTTTGAGTGTACTAGAGATTTGTTTGATTTTTTTGATGAGGTTGATAGATGGAAGTTCATTATTATAGGATGGTTGATCAAGTCTATGCATAGCAAAAATAGTTTGGAATCGTCGATCGATAGGGAGATGAGTGATGCAAGAGAAGCCATGGTGTCTGCAAATTTGTTAGAGAACTATTTGGATGGTGTAAAGATCAAAGGCTTCTAAGAGGAATTCAACAATAGTTTAATATTATTGTAGAATTTAATTTTGCATTGATGAATTCCTTTGATTTGATTAATAACAATTTGTGAGTCTCCGTAGATCTAGGATTTAAACACCGAGCATGATGGCGGTTTGGAGACCCATGATAAGAGATTCATATGAACAACCATGTTTTTACTGCAGTCAAAGTTTAATTTGAAATATAAAGGGATAGGATCACCCTCAGGGAGGTATGATAACGATACAACACTCCCCCGTTTGACACTTATATTTGTTGAATAAAAGTGTCATTTTGATAGGAGCGTATTCGCAATCAATAGTGTTGATAGATTCATTGAGAAAATATTCATGAGGTAATTGATTATTAGAAAGAGGTGCTTGATGAGCTAGTTGATGATGGCTTGTCCCTTAATAGAATTTTGCAAGATAATTTCAAGGTCAAACTTAGTCAAAAACATGAGCCACTAAGTGATACGAGTCAACTTTGTGATATGGTTTGGAATACATAGTTTTAAGGGGATTGAATATGGTAACAACATAATTTTTATGATTAAGTAGATAATGAAAAATTTTGGAAGTTGCAAAGTATAAGGAATAAAACACATTTTTACTTCAATATATTGGGTCTCGTATTCATGAAGAGTGTGGCTTATATAATAAAAACCTTTTTAAGACCTTTCTCATCAATGAGAAACCATATTACCCAAGGCATGATTAGTAGTGGATATGTATAGATAAAATGGATCCCCTCATGTGGAGGTGTAAGCATAGGAAGTGATGAAAGTATTTTTGAGGTCTTCGAATGTTTTTGACAATTGTGATCCCATTTGAAGTGGACATCCTTTGAAGGAGATGGTGGAAAGATGACAATGGTCTGAAAGTTGTGAGATGAAACAATAGACTGATTAAAGTCTACCTTGAAGGCTGTAAATTTCTTTTGAGGTTTGATGGAGGAGGAATCTTGATGATGGATTTGATATTAATGGGGTCTACTTCAATGCCCCAGATAAAAATGATGAACCCTAGGAGATTTCGGTGAGAACATTGAATACACACTTAGTAAGGTTAAGGCGAAGGAAATATTAGATTAGTCAAGAAAATATAATGTCAAGGACAATGAGATGGTCCCTACGTTGTTTATATTTTCCTAAGAGGTCATCAACATAGTCTTATATGGTTTTATGGATAAGGTCATGGAAAATGTATGTCATTGCACGTTGATATGTGGCCCCTACATTTTAAGTCCGAAGGGCATGATGTGGTAATAAAAAGTCTCCCAAGGAGTAATGAAGGATGTTTTGTGTTGATCATCGGTAGTAATGAGGATTTGATTGTAGCCAGAGAAGCCATCCATAAGGGAAAACATCTCATGGATGGTACGATGAGATTGATGTTTGGAAGGGAAAGTCATCTTTGGGAAAAGTGAGGTTGAGGTCTCAAAAATCCATGTAGATGCATAACTTTCTAAAGGCTTTGGTTATGGGTATAATATTAGAGACCCATTGTGGATAATCAATGGGTAAGATGAAATTTTTGTAGAAAGAAGACATTGTAACTCTTCTTTGATGAGAATATCCATATGAGGATGCATCCTACGTAGATTTTGTTTGACTTGAGTTTAGATTTGGGATAGGTGATGATATTATGAACAACTATGTTAGGGTCGATACTTGGCATGTTGCACTATATGATCATGTGAAAGATTGACTATGTTTGGAGAGGAAGGTGGTGAATTCCTTTAATTCTTATGAATCTAAGGATTGACCAACTTTGACTATGTGAGGATCTGTGGAGTCCCTATGTTAACATCGATAGTGGATTTCGTTAAGAAGCATTGATGTGTCAAGTGGTAGAGTATTTTCAAGATAATGGTTCTCCTTCGCCATATAGGAGAGGATAGATTGGTCGTCATGACATTGAAGGATGTCAATGGTAGGGGAGTCTTCCTCTATCATTTTAGGTAATATGAGTGGGAGGGTCTTAGTACATTGTTAGTTTGATAAGTAGTCCTAAGGTAATCATATTGAATAAAAAAATATAGATGGGATGGAAACATTGTCATATGTGTCCATATGGTCATTGTGTGAGGATGAGGAAGATGGTTCATTGGTTTTATTATAGATCCAGATGTAATTCTTGGAGGATTTTGAGGCTAGTTTTTGAAACCTAACCCATATTTTTGTGAGGCTTGTAAGAATGATCAAGAATTAAGTCATGAATACCCTATTCATATCATCCGAGGAGAAATCCCTTCCAAGAAAAATGATGGAGGTACATATGTGAAAAGACATGGTTATACAAGAAGGTGAAATTTGATATTAATGGTTTTGGATGATGTTGATTATTGTGATATGGGGAGGGATGATCGATCCCTTCATAGAAGAGATTAGTTTTAATATTTGGTTGACCGAAGGAGATAACACATCTAATGTTAGAATATACATGGGTTGTTTTTTGGGTCTTCGTATGTCTTTAGTGTAGGAAGTGAATTAAGGGTAAGGAGTGATACTCCCCTAGTGAAAGATGTTACATGACATTGTTGAAGGAGGTGTCATCTATTAATTTTGATGCAATGATGAAGAACTAGTAGAGGCTTCATTAGAAAGCCCAAGTTTGTTTTAGGGAAAATTCCTCATTGTTGATATGTCATGTGACATGCCTTGAAAGGGTTCGAGTTAGTTAGAATAGTGAAGGTTTTACCTTCATGTTCATATTTGAGACATTGATGGAGGGTGGATGGGATACAACACAACACGTATCAAGCCATAGTCATCCTAATAACATGTATTGAAATTATCCTTTTACTAGATAGAAGATTTCATGGAGGTTCTTAACACCCACTTTGATGGGTAAGATAAATATGCCTAATGTGGGAGTGAGCAAGGTGTTGTTCAAGGTTCATGTAATGCAAGTGACTGGCAATGTTAGTTTTGGGTAAATAAATTTGATCAAAAGAGTGTGACGATAAACTATTGATGTTGGTGTTATTATTTATAATGACTCTTTTAAAAATATTATTATCGATTTGGGTGGTGATGAATAATGGAAGGTCATGGTATTTTAGTTAAGGAAGGATTTTAGAGCTACCAAAAGAGATGGAAGTGGACATTTTAAGGGTACTAATTAAGATTTGAAAATGGATAGGGATCATCTGAGGGTAGTGATATGGATTGAAGTGCTTCAATCATGGATTTTTGATGTTATGGCGAGGTTTGGAGAAGCTCGTAAAGGGACATATTTATTGGAGCTTGATGTAGTTTTTTTATGATGGTATTTTGTATAGAAGTGGTAGAAGTGGATGTTTTGAAAAGGATGGATACCTTAGCCTTGGATGGGGGTGTTGAAGGATTCTAAAAGTGATTTAGGAGTGAGAGGGATGGGGACATTGGACTTGCTTTAGATCTAAATCCTTAGGGTCTTGTGCATGAGCTTTGGTAGTTATACGTATTACATCAATTTGATGAAGTAGGGATTTTATAGGGGGAAGAGGCCTCTGAAATTTGCTAGATATAGACGTAGTATCATAGGTGATGGTTTGGGTGTGGTAGTGTTAAATGTCCGGTGGGGTTCTTTGACTAGATTTGGTTGTTCTAGATATTTGGGAAGAATTCCTTTATTAGTGAGGCTTCGAATGGCAGTATGAAGGGATTTTTAGTCCCTATGGAGTGTCTTGGTGTTGATAATATCAAAAATGATTCAAAGTTAAACTAGGAGGGTTTACCCTATTTGAGAGCCAAATGACTTGAGAGGAGGCAAGGTTATGATAGATTGTTGGATGAGCCTTTCAAGAATTTTGCATCAAGTGTCTTGTCGAGGTTGAGGTTGAAGGAATTGGTGTTTCATTAGATGACCTGGAAGTTGATGGAAGGGATCATTTTTCATGCGTGACGTGCTCAGTGTCAATTGAGGAACAACTTTGGATTATATAATAGTGACTAAAAATTTGGATGAGGGGTGTGGTCCCAAAATAGAGGGCACAAAATTTAGATCATATACTAGAGTTGTTGAATGGTTTTTTGGTGTGATTATGGATAAAGGGATTGGAGGTTGCGTAGTGGAGTTTTTGAGATTTTAGACGTAATGTAGAGTAAAATGATTTTTGTAAGTGCTTTTAGTGTTTTGTGATGGGTTATTTTTCTAAGGGTTTTGAAGAAGACACAAGTGAATTTAAAGTAGGTTGACATATGTGGGGATATTTGTAAAATTTGGAAGCAATTACTAGGGGAGTCGTTAAGTGATTCAATTAGTTCATTCTAGGTAGAAACACTAGGTGTTGATGATGTGGATAATTTAGATAACATTTTGTGATTGAAACAATGAGGTTTTAACGATATGGATGGTTTGACTCACTCTTCTATGATAGGGGTATTAGATTTGAAGGTGCGGATGATTAATCTTCGATAGTGTTAATAGTGTGGTGATTTGGATGAAATTAGTTGTGGTTGACTAGTGGATGGAGCATGGTTTGGAAAGGGTTTTTTGAAGACATCTAAGTTTTGATTTGGAGGTGCATTTGGGTTATCTAGTTGTAACTCACATTTTTGATAAGGTCTTGAAGGACGTTTCTAAATAAACGACACAATTTGATATGATGATCCTTGACCCAATGGTATTTACTTAAAAATCACTCTCTCTAACTCCAAAGGGTATTTGAGACAAATGTGTCGATGAGCTAGATAGGAGGAAGGGTGATTGTTATCACATTATAACAACACCATATGCTTTTCACAATTCCCAATGTGTGCTTGAGCTCACATTCTAGGTGATTGGATAACATGGGCACTATTCAAGTTGTGGGATCTTGCTACTTGAGATAGACCTCTAGAGAAAGCTGCTTCTTACTCCTAAACTATTCGCCACAATATACTCTAATGCGGAAAAAACTATCTTGTCCTAATATAACTTTCCAAGGACTAGGGAGAGAGAGTATATGAAAATCTTAAAAACCTACACTAAAGTGGTGATACACACATGTAAAAAGAGAGTGTAAGAACATTTTTTGGATGTGTGAAATGTAGAAGAAAATACGACTAGAAGGGGTGATAACAGATTCTCACTTGAGAATTCTTCATTAGCATTTGCATTCACAACAACATTTCATGCATACACAATGATAATGAATCCTGGAATAACATAAATAGACATAATATATCTGCAATGAGATTGGAGGAAAAAGAGAATGAAAACAAACATAGTAGGGAAGATACATCCAAAAACTTGTATTTATTGCTTCATTGATATGCAAAGTTTAATCTATTATAAAACAAGGGCCTGGATCAATTTTGAAAGGAGTCCACTACAAGGGCCTATAGCACATTGGCTTCACAAAATGATTTTGATAGAGTTTAGATTTTTTCTTTACTCAAAAATATTTTACAATGAGCTCAACACTCCAATTTATAGAATCTAAGTAGAGAGAGAGAGAGAGAGAGAGAGAGAGAGAGAGAGAGAGAGAGAGAGAGAGAGAGAGAAAGATGAAAATGCTAAAATCTATCCCTTTAACCACATGGAAAGGTAGTAAATGGATTTGAAATGATGTTCTATTGCTTTGCAAAAGTCCCTCTATAGTGTCCCATAACTTGCAACAATGAAATATGTCAGCCCATGCTAAAATCATGAATACATTTCACTACCAAATAAAACACTATTATGAATCTCATGTTTTCATAAAAATAACCATTAATTCCTCATCAAATTATGAATTTCTTTATTTTTATGCATTGGGATTGGAAACATGATTCCAACGGTACTAATTTTGTGCATTTTCATTGATAAATGCAAAAGTTATGGCCTTTTGAGTGCGGGAAGCTATTTTGGCTTTGCTCACTGCATTTTTGTCATTTAACGGCTAGTATTTAATTCATAAAATAAGGATATGTTTCCTTTATTTTCATATACCTACCCTCATCAAAATTACTAAATCCAATTTCTGTGGTGTAGAGGACATCGTGTATCGCTCAGAAAGTCAAATTTCATGAAAAGAAGCTCGAGGTCAAAATTTATCGCCATTTGAAGTTTGGGATTGTTAGAGCAGACACTGCTTTTCCTTTATATGCGGACATTTCAACTATTTCAGGTCCTCGTGTCAACTGTCTTGAAAAAATATTCGATCCACCCGTAAGCCTCCTTGACAACATTTTTGGCAAAATTAGGTTTTCGGTGAACTCGATGTCCCATGCGATAAGAGTTGGAGGTTATGAGCCTCCCTTCTCTACTTTTACGATTCCCTCTGGGTGAGGCGATTTCAATTTTGATGTATTTGTCCCTCTATTGATCGGCCGATGGGCCACTTTTTATAAAGGTTTTGAATCTCCTTTTAAGTAATCAATGGATGTTTCGACATTTCAGATCTTTAGTGTCCCAGCGTAGGGGTTTGTCTCGTGTGCGTGATCACGGGGTAGACAGGTTTCGATGGTGTGACTTAACTTATTTCACTATTTTTGCCATTTTGGGCAAATAGGTTTGAAGTATTGATGCACTTTGGATGAAAATAATGTGATTTAAGGATTTTCTTTGGCTGCAAATTGTCATTGATTGAGTCCTAGATTGTCCGACATCCCATGGACTATGACGGGACAAAAATATGGGGCGGTTTAACAGATTTGCTTCTTTAAATAGTTGCCAATTTTTTTGGATTTTGCAAATTTTTATCTAATTTGGAGTTTTCTTGGATAGGAAGTCTAGAGGAAGGAAAAGGAACCTGAAACCTTTAATGTTTTGGGCCTTAGACCAATGGTATTTACTCAAGCCTAAAGAAATGAGAGGGTTATCCAAAATTGTGTCAATGAGGGGTGAATTTAGGAAAAGGGTGATCATACATGCAACTAAGAGTTTACTAAAAACTTTGATATAAGATTAACTAATAGGTGTATAATAACATTGAGGGAAGGTGCATTCAATATCTAAACGTTCTTTGGAAGCATATTTTATAACTACCACATTTTTAAAGTGATATATTTCTCATGACTAGAGGATGGTTTGAATGAGGATTCATTTAGATATGAGTTTAAATTTAACCCTACCATCCTGAGGGCACAAAGTTCTAGTTTTGACATAGTAAAGGCTTCATCAAAGGCATGGAAAGATTAAATTTGTAACATTGATGATATATGTTTAGTACAAAAGAAAGAAAATAGATTGATTATTTCTATTTGTGGGAGTGAGAAGGATAATTATTTAATAATAACCCTTTAATGAGTGATGAAATCTGCAATAGATTCTTCATCAAACAATTTGATGACATTAAGATCAGTAATGTTGAATTTATGAGTGATGTTGATCAAAAAGTGTTATAAGAAAAAATGTGCAAGCTGTGAGAAGGAGAAGAGTGAGTATTGGGATACTGTTATACCAATATAATGCAGGTCCAATTATGGACATAGGGAATGTTCTCAGCATGAGGTCCTAGTCGTGTGAGATAATATAACATGCATGAAAAGGCCCAAATTTTTTTGAGGTTCTTCTTTTCTATAGAATTTAAGGAACTTATGGATTTCCCAGTGTGGAGGGTACACTTTGTATGGTATGGAGGATGGATGGGTTCATTGTAAATATCATTTTAGATAACATGTTTTTGGGACCCATGGAGGCAAATTCAAGACTAGAGATCCTGTTCATCAATGCTAGAAGGGATCATTTTGTGATGATTGTTGTTGGGGATTGAATGATGAAGGGCTTGGTTGATTATATGTATGTGGTTTGGTTGTTGATATGGTTGATACGGTAGAAGGGATATTATGTTGGAGAGGAATACTTGTAGGAATGATGTATGCCCATTGTGATGGTTGGATATATTGATATTGGATAGGCATTGAGTGTTTATAAGTTGTTGTGACTATTGTGGTATATTTTGAAAAGGGTATGGAAGTGTGGATAAAGGGTTGAGACCATTGGGGTATATGTTAAAAGGGGATGGAAGTATTGAAGATGGGTTGAGAAAATTGAGGTATATGTTGAGAGGGGATTTATGAAATAGGGGTGGTCGATACCTATTGTGAAGAAAAATGTGTGTAACATGGAATTGGTGTAAATAAGGGGTATGTTTAGTTGGGATGGACATGATACATTTTTGAATGGATGT
This sequence comes from Taxus wallichiana var. yunnanensis, assembly GCA_018340775.1. Lineage (NCBI taxonomy): Eukaryota > Viridiplantae > Streptophyta > Pinopsida > Cupressales > Taxaceae > Taxus > Taxus wallichiana. The sequence continues at coordinate 132,696,147 of CM031241.1, forward strand.
GTGGTTTTTGTGAAGAATGAGCTGGGTTGAGACACATAGAGTGGGATGAATATCGAGCTTATAGGAGGTGTGAAGAGACACTAAATGCTATAGAGAGCTAGATGTAGAAAGAGATGTGTTTGTATTATTTTGTGAGGGGGAGGATCCAGATGAGAGGTCTAACAAGGATGATGAATATTAGTTGGTTGTATCTTGTGAAGAAACAACATTGAGGTCAAAAGCGATGAAAGGATTGATGACGTAGGATTTGATGTTCCAAACCCACTAGTAGTGGAGGAGGGATGAATCTATTTGATAATCGACTCGTGGTTAGGATCAAAAGCTAGGAAAATTCATAAGTGACATTAGTGACAAGAGGTCATTGCTCAAGTGTGGGTTTTAGAAGGAAAACTCCTTGAAGCAAAAAGATATGCATTCAAGGCCACATGGTTTGAATCCATAATATCTTTGAATGCTAGATTAACACTATTGAAGAAACAAGGACTAGGTGGATCAGGGATTTCTAATGTGGCATATTGACTACTAGGAGAGTGTGGGGGTTATTGATCATCTGTTGGAGGTGATGAAGATGCTTGATAGTGGTTAATTAGATATGTGGGTGTCATCAAGGAAAAACTTGACATTTTCTAAGGATTTTTGGAAACATTCAGTCATGTTGTCGGAGTTTTGTAGATGGGACTATTGTTGGTTAGGACCATGAAATAAACAAACAATCACTAAAAATAAAAATAAAATAGATGGTTGATTACAATCACACAAAAAATTCACACAAGAGAATTTTTGATTATCTTGATTAAATTTAAAAAAGGTGAAATGTGAAAAATGGTTTAAGAGGTACTAGGAAATGGAAATCTAAGGCTGGTTTCAGGTGATGTTAAAGGATGGAGTCCTCAATACATGAAGGTACATGAGTATAAAATTTGTGTTGGTGTTAGTATGAGGCATGGTATTGGGGCCTACCCCTCACTTCATGGTCCCACAACAATAAGGGTGTCGGTGCTTAACCGATATACCACCCACCAACTTAATTATACTTGGCCAGAACATTGAGTCAGCTTATCCTCTTGTTGATTAAATCTCAAGTAGGTCCACCTGGGAAGGAATGTTTTGATGCAAGTTGTGTTCTATGTGGTTTGGTTATGTGTGAGGGAGTTAAGTGAATGTAATTCGTTAACTCCTAATTAAACTATGTGATTAAGAAGATATGAATGTTCATTTTAGATCCCAAAAGAAATGTTGATTCAATGAGGATAAAAGTAAATACAATTCTAGAAAAGAAAATGATGAAATAAGGAAGTGTACCTATGATCGCTTTCCTTTTTTATTTTATTTTTAATTTTAGCTTGTTTTGAATGTAGAAACAAAGGATCTTGAGAAGAGCTCCTATAAAGTTAGATGAAAATCGAAAAGTGAAGACATAAAAAAGATGTAAAAGGAAATAGGCGAGTAATCATAAATAATTCACAAGAATCATCGGTGATTACGGAATCACTTCGCAAGCGATCTAACGAAATTGTTAGTGATTACGAGAATAGAGACCAAAAATGACTAGAAAATTATAAGAAAAGAAAGGGAACCTGGGTCCCATTGGGTGTGACAGGATGTATTAGGTAGTTTTCGATTAATGTTATCAAATGTAGAAAGTACCTAAAACTAAAAAAATAGAAGGGTTTACCGATACCTATGCCAACAATTGCAATGTTGGGATGATGGAAAGTAAACAATGAAAAACTCTCCTCTTTTTGCGAGTGAAGAGACACCGCAATCAAAGACATCTAAACAAAAGATATTAGATAGATAGGATAACAAGTTTCTTGGCAAAGGCTGATCCTAGGAATCTAAAGGGACTTCCTTGAAGGATGTCAACTCATTGATACAATTAAGTGGATTTTGATAAAGATAATATAGATGATACAGAAAAGGAAGCTAAAACTCAAGATGGATAGGAAGATCATGTTCAACTTCGTAGGTGGCCTAGATAGGCCTGTGACGAGTTTGAATTCTTGCGGAGTAGTCGTACCCATAATCCTTGGCTACTTCTCATATCTCATTAAGGGTCTCAAAATATTCTTAAATATATTTAAAGGTCGGTGTGAATATCATGGAGCAAAAAGTGAGCTCGTGGAGGATGTCAAACTGCTCCCACATGAACGGTTGCTGGATGATCGGAAGATCGTAAATGCTTGTGATTAGATGGGATTGACCTAGAACATTCATCTATAGGAGATATATCTCAAAAACATACAAATTAAGTCCAAATTGATAAATAAAAGATGAGAAATTGCAATGATTAGTAAAAGTAACTAGGTTGACAACAATCATGGGTGATTTTGGATAATCGCTCATGATTAAGGGAATCACACAAAGCGATTCTTGGGAAAAGATTGGTATTTTTACAAAGTGCTAAAATGATGTAAAATAGTTATTGAGATGCTTGTTTTTGATGTGTAACTAGAACGAAAAACAAGAATAAATGGATAAAGCTTACGTTGATGTGAAAAAGACTATAAAGTTCTTACAGGAGCTTGTTGAGATCTTGATGATGTCTTGCTGAATGTATGATGAGGTGACATGGGTCTTGAAGATGTATGGCTACACAAAATAATGTGGTATGACTTCCTACAGTGATAGGGCTTCGTTGCGGGGCTTGGAGATTGCTGAAGTGACAAAGTTTCACTAGCAAATTCAAAGATCCCTGAAACAAGAGCATTAAGCTTCTATTTATAATTGCTAGCAATTTGTTAGAGTTATCAATGATCTAGGAAATGTGGAGAAACCCATTTGGAAGTAGTGTACACCACTTCCAAACCGAGGGTTTCGAGTATAGGGATGAGGGAAAATTGCTAGGGAAGAGGTTACATGTGGTTAAGGGGTTAGATGGTTAGGATAAAAAGGGGTGGGATGGGTTATATGTGGTTGGAATATTTTAGGGAGGTTAGGGTAAGTAAATGATGCAGGGCATCATTTAATGAAGCATCAAAGTATTGAGTCCTCCCTCCTTGTTATGCTTAATAAGCTATTAAAGTGTCATGAGGTCATAATGAGGCAAAGGAATCATTTAGATTTAGTGAGTGTCTAGGGAAATTTGAATTTTCCTTTATGCTATGTTTCCCTCTAAAAATGATATTTGAATCTCAAAGCATTAAAAAGGACCATATATAGTTTATCAAGAGGCTAGAAGGATATTTCAATGTATGTAAAGGTTAAAAATAGATCTCTAGGCATTTTCAAAAGTCCTAGGAGAGGTTTAAGTCATGAAGATGTCAAAAGGATAGAATTAATCTCTTTTTAGCTAGGGATGAATGTATGAACTTAAGAAAGTTAGTTAGGGTTGGTCATGAGAAGGAGAGAATGAGTTAAAAGCTTGAATTAAAGGTAGTTGGAGAATTATTCCTTTAGGAAAAGATGAGGAGGAAGGCCGTGAAGCATGAAATTTTGTAAAAGCATATACATTTTAATATGATGACTATGTCATGGATAAAAATCCCTTATCTTGATTTGTGGAGTATTATGATTTTGAGTGTGTTTTCCTTGCATTAGCAATTCCGAGTGTTGATATCTAAGATTAAAAACATAGATGATCATGGTATGATAAACATGTAAGATTTGTTTGAGGATTCTATGAAGTTTTATCACTTATTTACATACTCTATTTTAGTATTATTTGTCAGCCATGAAAAACTATGCATGGGTAAGTTATAGTGAAATGATCTCTTGCATTGAAACTAGACATTTTTGCAGTAAAAAGAACCCATGAAACCTAATAAATGAAGTATTTTGAAGTTCTTATTACAAGTGTGGAAATCAAAGGAATTGGTTTGTGATTGTGCATGAGTTGATGATACTATGCTTATCTATGAAAGTTATTATTGATAAATATGCATGCGTTTATATTTATCGGATAAGAGGATAAGTGGATTTTATATACCAAGATATCAGTCTCTTTAGGAGGGTTAGATTGTTATGAAAGAGGAAGGCCTATTTAGCAACTTGTTTGACTATACTCTTGATACCTACAAGAAGAAATAGTATTTTAGTGAAAGGAGGGAGGTTTCACATTCTCATAGACACCCACTAGTAAGAAATTAATGTGGTATAGGTGTATACAGACCTACAAAAACATTTTGTGGCCTGAAATTGCATACAACACATTTTATAGACTTTTCCTCTTCTCGAGCTAGTCATAGACCTGGAACCCTAGGCTAGGGTCACAAAAATAGAAGTTATATTGTGAGAACTCCATCCTTTCAAAAATGAGAAAATTTGGAAGATATCACCCTTATGAGGTATAGAAACAAATTCTTGAAGAAATTTGAGTTTATGAGTTGTGAATGATAAGATTTTTCAATCAGTCTACTTAGGGAATTTATACACACAATTCTAAGCCTAATTTACGAGGAAAATTACAAATGAATAGGAATTTTGGTGGGGTTTTAGATCATGAAACTTAGGGAGTAGTTGAAATAAGATATTGAGTGGTTGAAAATGTGTACATCAAGGATTGTAACCTCCTCAGGCATGAGAAATTAATAAGGAAACGTGAAATTTAGGACTATAATAAGCTTTAAGGTTAGGAAAGAAGAATACTTGATTGCAAGAGAAGTACTCAAAGTTGTGATCTGAAATTTTGGGCACAACTTGTTGGGCATAAAGGGTGTCTTGAGGAACATTTAAATTTTTGGGAAATTCTATAACATTCCAATCATGAAATTTCCAAGGGCTTTGCTCTTAAGACCATGTAGGAGCAGTTTTTCCAAGAATGGAGACAAGTGAATTTTTATAGACTATTGATCATCATGAGTGAGGTGATATAATTTGAATGAAATTGATAAAGGGTTACTTTGAGGGTAGATGTCAGTAATGGAAAAATGATGAACTTTGCATGGTGTTGTCTAGGCAAGAATCAAGAGCATTTATGACAGTTTGGGGGTTGAGAAACTAAAATTGGTTAGTTATTTGGTTGTGAACCAATGTGATGGATCATAGTAATTTAATAGAGACTAATGAGATAGGGTGAAATGATCAACGAATTCATTTTAAGACAATAAAGGTAGATTTCTTCCATGTCTAAGACATTTAGCCAAGATAAGTCCTTTAAAACAAAGTGTTCATATAAATGAAAGTATTTTAACTTGTTGAATGCATGAATGTTGAATTAGAGGCTCGCATCATTTGGTATCAAAGTGGGAATTGATTATTGATTGATCTCTAACAAGTGAGTTGGGAGTGTGCAAGTTGGTTGTGTGTAATAGGATATTGATAAAGAAGAGGAAAAAGAACAAAATGGACACAAAAGAGTTGGCAAGAGGATTAGTGATGTTGTTAAGCAAAGGGAAGAGGAAAAGTGAGAGAGAAAATAAGGATAGAGAAGCAAAGAGAAGAGAAAAATAAATAGAGTTTGATATGTGGTTTGAGAAAGAGTCGAGAGAGCTCAAGAAGGATGTAGCCAAATTAGAGGAATTGATAAGAATGGAAGAAGAAGAAAATAGTAAGATTGGGTATGTGATGAAGAAGAAGGTCAAATGGCCTATAGAGATGCTAATGAGAAGAAGATAGAGAATGAAATCCTTGGAGAGAGAAAGAGAGATGATGAAGAAGAGAAAAGTATCTAGAAATGATGCATTCTTGAAGATGTTTTGGTTTTTTATTTTGATATTTAATGCTATGTTTCAGTTTTTGAACACAGTGTATGAAGAACATGAGAGATAAAATAAGATGAAAGGAAAGAAATATTATAAGGAATGGATCTAGAAAAACATCCATGAAAGAAAATGGGATTAATGAAGAGAGAATGCAGGTTGAAGAAGGCTTGGATCAACTTGAAAGTGAAGAAAATAAGGAAGATATATAATTTCAAGAAGATTTGAATAATGTACCAATAGATAATGATAAAAAATAGTGGATAAATAGGAAGAATACAAGCAAAAACTGCATGCAAGGTGATGGGATCAAGAAATAAGACAATAAAGAGGTAAATGAACCTTTGGAATTTTATTCTAATCAAGAAAATAAGGATGAAAATGCTAGTACACAAGTGGGTGCAAGAAACAAAATTGTTAAGAGAACAAGCCAAACATTTGATCATTGGTATAGATTTCCTACATGGCTCAAGAAATCATAAAAGAGAACAAATGAAGAAGAACCTAAACTAGTGATTGAAAAGAATAATGAACTAGAACTCATGAATAAAAACACATACACAAGAATACAAAAAAAGTGTGGAAAAAGAAGAGTGTGTCACAACAAGGAAAATATAAAAGGGATAAAGAGATGAAAAAGATGGAATATGCAGAAGCGCTAGAGGAAGAGTATCAGATTTGTGAAGAAAGAAGAAGGTTCCCAAGAAAGAGAAGGATGAAATTGAAAAAGTGAAAGAGGAAAGATAGGAAGAAAGGAGTGATAAAGTGCTTGTAAAAAAGAAATGACTGTTAGAGGAAGAATCAGATGATAAAGATGATGAGGAAGAGGATCGTCATGATGAATGGATGTAAAAATCTCAAGAAGATGTGAGATGACAAGAGCAAGAGGATAAGATTCCAGATAAAATGCATTTTTGTATAGATGATATTCACTTCATAAACAAGGTTAAGAAGGCTTATGAAGAATCCATAAATGTAGATGAAAAGGGGAATATTCTCAAGAACGTGAAAGAGGCACTCAATCATCCTAATTTGTAATCTTATATTGATTTGGACTGTGATTGTGTAGGTACAATAAGGGTAAATGAAAATGAGCATCTTTTAAGAGGCATGAAGATGAAGATGACAGAGCTAGAATTCAAATAAAAGAAAAGAAATTTCAAGGAAAATGGAAGCATGGAGAATACTATGTGGGACCCAAGTGGTCAAGAAACAAATAAGTACAATAGGAATGAGGAAGCACGATCAAGAACAATAAAGGAAGATGAAAACACGGCTAAAGCCATAACCATTCAAACAGGAAGGACATGGACTCTTCTCCACCTTGGGAGTATGATGTAGGGGCATCATTCAATGAAGCATCAAAGTATTGAATTCTCCCTCCTTGTCATGTTTATAAGCTATTAAAGTGTCTATGAGGTCATAATGAGGCAAAGGAGTCATTTAGAGTTAGTGAGAGTCTAGGGAATTTGAATTTTCCTTCATACCATGTTTCCCTCCAAAAATGAGATTTGAATCTCAAAGCATGTAAAAGGACCATATATGGTTTATCAAGAGGTTAGAAGGAAATTTCAATGTATGTAAGGGTGAAAAATAGATCTCTAGGCATGTGTCAAAAGTCCTAGGAGAGGGTTAAGTCATAAAGATGTCAAAAATGATAGAATAAAGCTCTTTTTAGCTAAGGATGGATGTATGAACTTAAGAAAGTTAGTTAGGGTTGGTCATGAGAAGGATAAAATGAGTTAAAAGTTTAAATGGAAGGTAGTTAGAGAACTATTCCTCAAGGAAAGGAAGAGGAGGAAGGTCATGTGAAGAATGAAATTTTGTAAAAGCATATACATTTTAATATGATGACCGTGTCATGGATCAAAATCCCTTATCTCGATGTGGAGTATTATGAGTTTGAGTGTGTTTTACTTGCATTAGTAATTATGAGTGTTGATAGATGATATTAAAAAAAGTAGATGATCATGGTATGATAAACATGCAAGAGTTGTTTTAGGATTCTATGCAGTTGATCACTTATTTACATACTGCTTTAGTATTGTTTGGAGCCATGGCATAACTATGCATGGGTAAGTTATAGTGAAATGATCTCTTGAATTGAAACTAGACATTTTTGTAGTAAAAATAACCCATGACACCTAATAAATGGAGTATTTTGAAGTTCTTATTATAAGTGGGGAAATCAAAGGAGTTGGTATGTGATTGTGCATTAGTTGATAATACTATGCTTATTTTTGAAAGTTGTTATTGATAAATATGCACGAGTTTATTTTTATCTCAGAGTTAAGAGGATAAGTGGATTTTACATACCAAGATATCAATCTCTTCAAGAGGGTTAGATTGTGATGAAAGAGGAAGGCCTATTTAAAGACTTGTTTGATCATACTCTTGATACCTTCAGCAAAAATAGTGTTTTAGTGAAAGGAGGAGGTTTCACGTTCTCATGACACCCACCTGTAATAAATAAATGTGTGATAGGCATATACGTAACTACAAAAATGGCTTGAAATTGCATACAACACATTTTATAGACTTTTGCTACTTCTCAGTGCTAGTCACGGACACAGGAACCCTAGCTAGGTTATAAAACTAGAAGCTTTATTGTGAGCACTCCATCCATTCAAAAATGATTAAATTTGGAACATATCACCCTTATGAGGTATAGAAATAGATTCTTGAAGAAATTTGAGTTTTGAGTTATGAATGAAAAGATTTCTTAATCAGTCTACTTAGGGAATTTGAACACACAATTCTAAGCCTAATTGGTAAGGGAAAATTACAAAGGAAGAGAATGTTTGGTGGGGTTTTAGATCAAGAAACTTAGGAACACTTGAAATAAGATGATGAGTGGTGGAAAATGTGTACATCAATGATTTCAACCTTAGGCATGAGAAATTAAGAAAGAAAAGTTAAATTTCAGCGCTAGAAGAAGCTTTAAGGTTAAGAAAGAAGAATAGTCGATTTCAAGAGAAGTACTCAAAGTTGTGATTTGAAATTTTGGGCACACCTTTCTGGGTATAAAGGGTGTATTTAGGAGCCTTTACATTTTTTGGGAAAGTCTATAACATTCCACCATGAAATTTCTAAGGGCTTTGCTCTTAAGACCATGTAGGAGTAGTTTTGCCAAGAATGGAGACAAGTGAATTTTTCTAGAATATTGATCATTATGAGTGAGGTGATATAATTTGAATGAACTTGATAAAGGGTTACTTTGAGGGTAGATGCAAGTACTAGAAAAATGATGAAATTTTCATGGTGTTTTCTAGGTAAGAATCAAGAGCACTTATGACAGCTTTAGGGGTTGAGAAACAAAAATTGGTTAGTTATTTGGTTGTGAACCAATGTGATAGATCACATGAAGACTTTTTAATAGAGACTAATGAGATAAGGTTTAGTGATAAGTGAATTCATTTTAAGGAAATAAAGGAATATTTCTTTCTTGTCTAACCCGTTTAGCCAAGACAAGTCCTTCAAAATAGAGTGTTGATATAAATGAAAGTATTTTATCTTATCAATGTTTGGGGTGTATACGAGTCAAGTAGGGTCGAAAAACATGGTGTCTACTATTGTGGTTATGGAAGGAAAGGTAGAAGAAGGTATTACCACTTGTGGTAAGGTGTATCGTGTCCAAGGAAAAGTTTATTTAAATTTAGCTTGAACAGGTCCTAAAGGGATCAAGAGATGGCTCATGAAACTCTAAGTGACCATAAGATCCTATAAAGAAGAAATGAGAATGAAAGAGGGAATAAGAGTGGAACATGTATTCATGATGATAAATTTTGGGAAACATATGGTGTGATAGGAGGAAGCAATGGTGGATGAAGATATTGAACCAATTGTGGAAAAATTAAAGGAAGGTCAAGGAAAGAAGGATAAGGCTATATTGGTTCCTTCAACTTAGCCTTAGAAGGTATTTGACAAGAGTGCCAGATGATTTTGGAGATGAAGAAGATACAACAATAAGAGGAGTGGAAGAATAATTTAAATAATTAGAAGCAATAGTTGTAGGAGCTACAAGTTCATTGATTCTTATACTATTGTAGTAACTATAATAGGATGGGAAGAAGTGACTGCAATGACTTGGGGAGATAATGATACAATTGTTGGTGATGAAAAAAGGAGAAGAAACAACTGAAGAAATGGGTGAAGAATAAGAAGAAGGAATAGGAATAGAAACCTCTTCCAAAATAGAAGAAATTAGAGAAGGAGAAACTTTGATTATTGAAATTCCTTGAAGGAGCATTCCTAACAACAACAATATTATTTCCTCGAGCCATTTTCTTCTTTATCAAAGAACATATAATTTTCCAATCTTTGAAGAAGTGGATCAGAAGTACTAGTTCAAGCAAAAACTTCAACCTTATATGCTTTTTTCTTGATTTTCCCATCCATGATGAGATCATCCTCTACTTCAATAGCAGTGTTTTGAGCTTCCAACAAGTTAGCAAGACGTTTCTCTACATAATCGATAGCTAACTTCAAGTAACATAACATTAATGCAAAACACTTTTTGATTTTCACCACTAAGAGAAGCAACATGAGAAATATCATAGAGTATCTTATAGAATTAAGCAATGAAATCACACATGTGTTCATGTGGTTCTTTTTTAAGTTGGGATAACTGAGTAATCAATGTACTCAAACATTCTACCATTTTGAGTCTTTTTAGAAAATTTTCACACATTGTGGTCCAACTAGTTATAGTGTTAATAACAACATGATAGAACAATTCTACGTCTAAGTCATGTAGAGTTTCTATGAAGATCCTAACAAAAATATCTTCATGTTCAACAATAAGTACTCCACAAGATATAAATAATGTAGCCAAATGATCATCTAGATTCTATTTACCATCTCCGTAAAATTTGGGAAAATTCTTTCTAGATCCTTTAGGTAGATCGCCGAGAGGTGGTGTTAAATTTAGAGGGCCAAAATATTCACCCCATGAGACAAGAAGTTGTTGTGTCATTCTTAAAGGGGTATGAAGTTGAGGATTAACCGGCCGTATAATCCCAGCTTGTTAGATTATGCTATAGCTGATTTACAAGAGGATTTTACACTCTTCCCACATGTGACAAGATTTATCTTCATGTTCTAGTTGAGGTGGATAGTTAAAATCAAATTGCTTTTGCAATATGAAGAAATGGTCAGTTCTTCCCGAGCTCTACTTGCCCATGTAAATGGATAACTTACCAGATTGAGGAGCTTGTAATAAAAGTGACTTAGATTACTTTGATTTTATGGGAAAAGAGTTAGTAAAATGGTGTGCAACAGTCCAATCATGTAAATAATCTCCAACTTAAACTTAGCACTAATATGTAGACAACTCTAATTTTAATGTAACTTATATAAGTAGAATGCACCATATACTTGGAATTTTGGTTTGTAGGAAAGTTATCAATTTGAACTCGTATTGGATTAGATCGACAATTTTGGTTTTAATGCCTATCTTCAATCACATAGACTATAGTTTAAGAAATTGATAACTCCCACACTTATTAATTTTTAATTCAAGACTCACAGAAAGGCACAAAGTCAACGCTAACTTGGAGTAAAGAAAATGTTATTAAGAAAGGATGTTTTTGTTCCTAATAGAGTCTCAAGAAACTGTTGGCTATATTTTCGCTAGGTTACACACACAAATCTAGGTAGTCATGGGATAAATCCCCTTCATTTAATGGTGAAGCTATCGTAAAAATTTCTATCTACTTCAACTATTTACATTAGCAGTTTATACAATTTTATGGGAAAACTATATTAATTTTTCGTTGTATTACTTTAATCACAAAGATCGGGAACCATAACTAGGTAAATTTACAACAAGTAAGCAATTTGGATTTAGAAATTGTGCCAAAAAGAAGAGAACATAATATACAAAAGGGATAATAGTAGTGAGAAAACAAGAGAATGCACTTTACAATAAGTAGATTTCAGAGCTTATTGCAGCCATATAAAATAGATAAAAATTTAAGATTATTCATAATCATCAAAGAAATTAAAAAGAAATGAATTAAAATTTAGATTTAAGATAACAAAATGTTTACCATTAAATCCTCATAGAATGCATAAAATCTCTTAGACACAAATTTATTTAAAATCCACCTTCTTCTTATTCAATTTCAGCCATTTTCACACAATGAACACTCAATAATATCAACACAATGTTTAAAATATTTTAATTCATGATTTTTTTACAAAAGATTAATGCTAAAAAGTTATCCTCTCTTAGCCCACAGGATCCCTCCTATATTTATAGTATCTAGAAAGACAATACAAATAAGAGACATTAATTATGCCTTCCCCATGTGCTAAGCTAAGTAGTTAAGAATCTTTCTCCTTGAATTTATCTTTTCTTGGCACACAAAGGTTGAGGTGTGGTATTCAAAAGTTCTACAATTTAAATCAAAATCAACTACTTTACATGTAGTGCTAGGATATTTTAAGTAATTGAATTTTTCAAAATAACTTAAAGTAATTGTTATCCAATTTTACACTGGTAAAAATTAGACCACAGGGGGTTTACTCGAAGAAATGACAAAAAATCGACAATTCACCCAAAAACACCTCCAAACACTTTGCATATTTTCCCGGCATTAAAATATCCAGAAAGGTTATAAAAGGCTAGAGGCACAATTGGAAAAGTATTAGGAGTTGTTATTGGAGCCCCTAGCTAGCTCGGTGAGATGGGCCTTGGCCGAGCTATCATGGTGGGCGAGCTAGTTTTGGGAAAATCGAGATAAAGGGAGTTACTCCTCATTATCTATCTTGACATATCATAGAACCAAGCCACACTACCACTACTATATTATCGAGATCTATAAACTAGTTGAGATCCCGAACGAATCCGCCCAATAATCCAAACATGACAATTGAGTTGTAAGCATGACACTCGAGCTATTCTTTGGAGATTGAGTCAATTAGCATAACAAGCTCACAAGGATCGGGCTATTACATGGGTCAAGAAACATTATAGTGAAAGGGCCGAGGATTTCAAATTTGTAAAATGATAAGGGATCGATGAGTCTCACTAGCTTTACCAAAGGCAGCGGTGCCAAGTAATTTAAGTTGAGGGGAAGTTGAAGATGATTGGGTTAGCCGCTCATTATAGTATTGATCCCACATGATATCATTACATGCTTTGAGGCTGAGCTTGAGCCAAGATAACTTCAATGTGTGCAGAGGAGTTGAGTATATCGATTTAATCTTAGGTGACATAGTGGCAAGGGAAGCACTTAGTAAAAAGAGGGAAGACAAAGAGTTGACTCACCGAGCCAACTCGGTGAGTCGATCGGTCAAGCTCAGATAGACGATCGGGGTCATGGGCCTATGTGAACAAGGACACAATGCTAGTGGAAAAGCTGAGATTTTCAAAATAGGGGTGAATGGATAGACAACCCACCGAGTTCAAGGTAGTGAGTTTTTTCCTGGGGTCGTCATGTGGTTCCTCGGCGTAACTTCAAAAAAAAAATACAGGAAAAGAGGAGATACAAAAGTGTGGTGGGGCCTCCATGTGGAGCAAGGAACCATGGACACATCACGGGTCAATGCCTACATGGTCAAATGTCCGATGGAATGGAAAGGTGTGGGTCAAAAAATAAAGGGAGCTTGGCATTCATCATGATGAAAATGGAGGAGGCGACTAAGCCAGCACCGAGCCATGCAAGCCCGAGCGATTTGAGTTGCAATCGAGTGGGTGATGTGGAATAGGGAATGAATTTCCATAGATAAAGGTAGTGAATCGGTGCTCATGGAGGCATACGGGTAATCGTGGCACCGAATCAAATGTAAATGTGGATTCAGCGATGCGGGGCAGAGTTTCCAAAAGTCAAAAGGGGCCTCGACACACGGAGAGATAGGTGGCACCGAGCTAAGTAAGAGTGATCTCGCGGTGAGAAAACTGATGTAGAAGGTAGCTATCATAATGCTATGAAGAAAGGTTTGGGAGCTGTGTGGGTAAAGTAAGCTCAACCGAGCTGGCCGAAGCCGGCAGAGAATTAAAATTGCTGAATATAAACGAATGAACCAAGCCCCATTCAAATGTAAATCTAAAAGGTCAAAGGGGACACATATTTTTTCCTCGGTATTTAATTGATGCATGGAACACTTAAAATGAGGCAAATATTTTCAATCATGCATTTCAAAAAGGAATTAATTGCCCATCTCGTAACAATGAAGAAATGCCTTATAACACCTAAACAACCGCATCTTCTCAGAAGCCATAACTTTTGTGTTTCTCAGCCAAATTACAAAAAAATGGTCTAGTTGGAATCACGATTTTGAACTCTACGCATAGTAGACAAAAATCTAGATATTGATGGAGTTTCAGAGGTGTATTTTGCAAAAAAAATAACCTGCTCCAAAAGGGTAGTTAGATGGTGGGTGGAAGTGCGTTAATGGGCATGGATGGGAATTTATCTATTCTACAAGTTATGGGCATTATGGGGAGGATTTTTAAGTTGAAAATCATGCTTTTACCTAATTTGGGTACCTTGCAATTGATGTAAAAGCTAGATCCAAGATTTCTTGTCTCCTTTTCCTCTTCTCCATTTTTCTATAAATTGGAGTGTTGTCTCATTGTTTTGGGGATAATTTGAGTAGCAAAAATATGTCATTTTGGTTTTGTGAAGCCAATGTGTTGTAGGACTTTGTAGTGGAATCCTTGCATGGTGATCCAAGCCTTTCCTTTGTAATAGTTTGAACTGTGCATATCAATGAAGTAATAGATGCAAGTTTGTGGATGTATCTTCCCTTGCTGTGTTTATTTACATTCTTTTTGCCTCTTCAACCTTATTGCAGGTGTATTGTGTCTACTCTGTGCTCTTGAATGGTTTCATTATTATTGTGTGTGCATAGAGATGTTGTTGTAATTTTTTTTTTGATTATGGGGAAGTGTCACCACCCTTTCTAATATACATTTTGTTCTCATTTTCACGCAATGGGGACTTGTTCTCATACCCTTCTTTTGGTGTATCACCTCTATAGAGTATTTTTATTTACTTGGATGTTATTTCTCTCCCTTGTACCTTGGAAATTGTAGGATAGAGATAATCAATAGTTTTCTTTCATTAGGATTAGTTTGCACTAGGAGTAGGAAGAAGAACCAACTTTCTCTAGAGGTTTATCTCAAGCAAAGCAAGTTCCACACTTGGAGATAGTACCCAAGTTACCTAGTTACACTTTGCTTGCCTTAAAAAAATCCACATGTTAAACTATTAGAGGGTGTTGTGATTCAGTGATAACAATTCTAGCATGCTCGATGGAACCATATATAAGTCTTCATTTTATAATAACAAGATTGGTGTGCACTTGTTGTAAAAATCCAACCTGTAAGAGGCTTTAAAATTACACATCTGACGACTCCAAAAGGAAGAATTTACTAGTTTTAGCAGCCCAAGCTTATCAAATTTATGAGAAGAATTCAAACAAGGTCAAGAACTAGAGAAGAAGGTGTTTTGAATACTTACAACTATCTCTAGGAAGAGGAAGAAGGGGAAGAAGAGCTCAAAGGTATCCATCTCCGCCAAATAGAACACTATCAACACCTCCACTTGGTAGGCCTTTCATTCAATCAACTAGAACTCTTAGACCAATCAGAATGGTTCACATACAACCTCCACAAGGGACACCAAATCCATTTGTAAATTTCACGGGAAACAACACACTTGATTTGAATGCATAAAATACCATTCTAATTGCAACATTAAAGAACATTCCATATTTAACAATATAGAACCATACAATCCAATTGACCACATTCAAGACATTGCCAATGTCTATGCTATTCATGAGATCAATGAGATGGATGTTGCACTCAAGTTGTTATCCTCTTGTTATCCTCTCCAATGGTTCGAAGCTTAGGAGAGGGTACAATCCAAAATTAGAATCAGTTATACCGAGCTCTTTACAATAAATTTGGAGAGAAGGCAGATAATGTGTCTTTATTGGAGCAATTGAAAACAATCAAGATGGCTCCAATGAACAAACGACGGACTTCAATTTTAGATTTCAAAGAACGTGGATAGGATTCCATTGGCATGTAAGACCATCGATGAAGGTGATTTTCTATACTTTCTCAAATATTTAAATTCTGATATTTCCATGATGATATAATCTATGGGAGGTACAAATTTACCCACAACATATAATATTGCTATTAGAGCTGAAAATTTCCTCATTCAAGCTGGTAAACTTGCACCCAGGCCACCTATGCCTCTATATCCATAAATAGAGAGTCCAAGCTCTAGTTAAGCACCCACATTAGCTCCTATTCCTGCCCCAAAGAATCAAAATTCAAATGAAACTTCTACCTCTTCTCCTAACACTTCAAAAGAGCTCCAAGAGGTTATGAAGCAATTACAAAATTTGGGCAATGAGTTAGTGACTCTCAAGAGACAACAAGCCTAGAATTTCGGTGTATTAGCCTCAAGCCCAATCAAATAGACCTCCATATCAGCCTAATAGACCACCTGCTCAAGCTGCTAATCCGAACCAAGGACAACCTCCTGCAAATAGGCCATTCCAGCCCTATAATCCTAATACTGTATCTACATCCAGAGCCTTGGTTCCAACTCAAAACAACATGGCACAAGAGTATGAATGGTGTTTCCCATGTAACCAACCTCATAACCAATCAACATGCTTTAATGGTGCCTTGAATCAAGCTCTAATGGTGACAATAGTTAGTGTGGAACAAGAGGTAATTCAAGAAGAAAATCAGCAACAAGCTAGCACATCGAAGCACCTCCAAATGAGACCACACTTGTTAATTGGCAAGTGGAGGATTTTTGTGGTATAAATCAAACTCCTTATCAAGGTGTGGCAAGTTAACACATGGTATAAGAAAAGGAATATTGAGGAAGGGAAGTCATCAAACCCAAGTGTTGCTCAACCCTCCATCACTCCGTAAGGAATTGACAATCAAAGTGCAACTCCAAATGTGCAAAATCAGCCTAGACCCTCTTCTAGACCAGCTCATACATCAGTTGTAGCAGCCAATGTGCAAGAGAAGATTGTGCAAAGTAAAGGGAAGAAAAAGGATAGTGCTTCTCCATTCAATATCATTGAGAAAATGAAGAAAATTAATGTAAACATATGAATGTGAGAGTCATTGTCTATCCCGGACAAAGATATATGTTACAAGCTCCTATGAAAAATTGGTCCGCATCAAATCAATCATCCAATAATCGGGAAAAGGTGCTCACAAACAAAACTCGGAAAAGAGGAGTCAAGGGAGCCAACAAGGTAAAAATATGAAGCCTCCTCCATTTTATATCTCTCTAATTATTGGAAGCAATCTTGTGCATCATTGCATAATTGATTCGAGAGAAAGTAGCTCACCATGCCCAAACAAATAGTGATCGGTTGGGCATTTAGTTCAAATGTCTAAAAACTCTATAATTCCTAACAAATGGTGTGGAAATTCAGTTTTGGAATAAGTAGGTCATACTTGGTTAGGATAAGCGAATTGTGGAGTGACCAACATCTTTTTGAGGAAGTTGGCTAAATATGGCTTAGCTATGGAACTAATCAAATATCTCGAACTCTAGTATTTAGTTATAGAAATTACTCTTTGGCTCCTAAACTTCTCAAAGTTTCAAAATCAATGGGATCTTCCTAATCTATCAAAAATTGATTATGGAGAATAAAGAATGGGCCTTCTAAGCAAAAATATAGACAACAATTTTCCGGTTCTTCACACTCCAAATATACATGTATAAGACAAACAACATTATGTCTAACTAGTTTTCTTTATTTCATAGCTACTTTGGGCACTATTGGATTTACTAGGATTTGTAGGCGTAAACATAGTTGTTGATCACTAATTATTGTAAATGTATCTTCAGATGGAAAAAATGATATATAGAAACTGAAAGTAGATATAATTTATTTTGTTAGTTTTGTTAGACGAAATGACGAAATAATAAGAATAGCCATCTAATTTTGAGAGCAACATATTGTTTAACTCCTAATCCAAGGTGGATAAGGGCCCACTCCTCTAAGGAAAAGGATCTTTTCTTTCATTGGTATTTTTTCCTTTCAAGTAATTTGTATAATTATGTTATTTGGCAATTCTGTAGTACTTTTGATTCAACAAGTAAGTTTTGTTATGTGGAGTTATTTATTTTCCCTGCAAATTTTATAATTTACATTCTTATTTCCTTTGAAAGCATTTTAAACAAAATAAGATGTGTTCAATTTTACAAGGTGTTTTCAATTCTCAAGGAATGTTTAATTATGCAAGATTTTTCATTTTAGTAATGTGTGTTTCCTTTAGTAAGTTTCTTATAGTTTAGCTTCAATAAGGCTTTAGCCAAGAGATCTTAAAACACTATAAAATCCCTCGAGAGAAAAAAATAAAAATAATAGTAACTACAATTGATTACTAGTTCACCTGAGACTTCACTTGTTGCATATAGATTTGGACACAACCCTAGTTTTTATATGACATCAACCACAAGTTGATCAAATGAAGGGAATAATGACACCCATCATTTTTGGTACCATTTCTGCAGAAAACTAGTTGGAATTTCCTAATTATGTGTCAACACGAAAAACAATCACACATTTAGTAATCAAAAATCTCCCCCAGGTTATCATAAAATTTGTGAGTAGACTAAGAGACTCAAAGGGTATATTTTCCCAAAAATATCTCAATAGGAATTATCAGCATCCTATAGTCCAATTAGGGAAGTTGAGATGGAATTAGAAGCACCATTGTCCCCTGTTAGAAAGGTAACAGAACTCTCACCTTTGAAATTTTTAGATCAATCACCAAAAATGGATGAAACTTTTGAAAGAAGGGTATATCAAAGATATCCAATAAGAACAAGTTTTTATTCTCTTAGTTTAGCAATCAACCTCCTACCCTTGACTTCTCACCTCCGCCAAATGGATAACATACTAGGTTGATTGGGAAGAATATTCAGAATATATTGCAGATATGGCTAGAGAAGCCAAAAGAGAACCTGATAGGAATTTCACTTATCAATCTAGTTGGAGGATGATGAAACACCTATGAATAATATTTCACCTGCACACTTTCCCACATTTAGAGGGATGTCATCTGAGGACCCTGACCAATTCTTGTTTGAATTTAAAGTATTGTGTCAAACCTATGACTACAAAATAGATAATCAAAAACTCAAGTTATTCCCATCTACTCTAAAAGATGCAAAAATGAGATGGTTCATGGGATTAGCATCCAATTCCATTACCTCTTGGGAGAAAATGGAAACTACCTTCTTAGACAAGTATCAGGACTATGAGAGGGAGAAACATGAAGGAAGAATTTTTAGGATCAAACAAGAAGAGGATGAAAATTTGGAAGATTATTTAGATAGATTCCTCTTCATAGGTAAAAGGTGTGGATTTTTACTTCAAGAAGATCTATGCAAAACCATTTTTCTTAAAGGTATGGATGATGAATCTAGGGAAGCCCTTAATTTAATGGGAGGTGGAAACATCAATCAATTAGGAATGAACGATATTAAAAACCTCTATGTAGAAATTATTCAAGAACAAGGGTGGACCCAAGAAAGGAAAATTGTGAAAGATAGGATCCTAGACATGAACAAAATTATGGATGAACTAGAAAACTTCAAAACAGATATCCTAGTTCAATTAACTTCCACCATGGATGGATTGCAAGCCAAAGAAAATGCTAATATTGAACCGTTAGCTATGTACTATCCTAGATGCAGAAAGAAGCATGTAATAAGAGATTGTCCTCTGGATAAAATAGAAATATGTCTCATTTTTGAATCTAGGGAACATAAATTTGATGTTTGTTCTCTTCTTCCATTCATAAAAAATTAGCTTAAACAAACTAGCACTTCATCCACTACAGAAGAAGTAAACTTTTTCCAAAGACAAGTTACACAGAGCCAGGGGTAGTTCATACCAAGATCTACTCCTAATCCTTGGATGATGCCATGGGAAGGTCAGATGGTACCACAAAATTGGGTACAACCCCCTTGGGCTCCTCAACCAACATGGAATCCCCAAGATTGGGTAGGCAAGCTTGGTATGCTCAAGGACACCAATAACCCTGGTCTGGTCAAGGTAACCCTTATGCTTGGTCACAACCTAGGTGGAACCCCAATAACTATGCTCAAGGGAATGATATATCCCAACCAAAACAACAAGCCATAATGGGTTCCCCAACACAAGGTTCACAAAATGAAAATGTGGTTCAAACACAAATACCAACACAACTAGTGGCTAATCCCAAAAACAAACAAACAACCCCTATTGATGGAGTAGAGGAAGGAAAACTATTGATCTTAATGTCATGGACTGTAAAGATATTCAAACCAGATCTAGAAAAATAATTAATAGTCCACCTATTATAATTACTGAGATGTCTAGATGAAACTGAAATGCCTAGTTCATTCATCCCTAAGGTTGATGAAAAATAAAAAGAGAAAAACTAGATGAGAAACCCCTTTTCTTTAAAACCCCTTTTCTAGAAAGACTTAAGGAAATTAAAAGAATTATTATAATGAGACCAAATAAACAAATTAATCTAAACTGGTGTAGGAGTTAAGGAAATTAAATATTGAAATACCATTATTACAAGCAATCAAGGACATTCTGAATTAAACAAATTAATCAAAATGTTATGCTTGAAAATACCTAGAAGGAAGAAGTACCCTAGGACTATTAAGATAGATGGGAAACTTGCTTGATTTATTAGCAAGTAAACTCTTACTTCCCAAATATGGGGATCCTGGAAGCCTTTTTATTTCTATTACTATAGGAAACAAACATATACATAATGTTTTGGTTGATTTGGGAGTAGTTATAAATGTTATGACATTAGACACTTTGAAAACATTACCATTGACAGGTATACAACCTACTAGCACCATATTATAGATGGAAGATCAGTCAGTAGCTAAACCAGAAGGGATCATTGAAGATGTGGCAGTTATGGTGGAGTCATGGGAGTATCTAGTGGACTTCCTTATATTACGGCCAAAAGGTAAAACACTTGGTTATCCCATCATTTTGGGAAGACCATGGTTAGCTATAATTGTTTCCTTAATTGATTATAGATCAAGTGATATGACCATCTCTAATGGTAAGAGTTCTAAACAAATTTCCCTATATCCTTTTATGTAAGACCTTTCATTGATAATCAAGAACAATTATGGGTTGATGATCTTGATACTAATAAACAAAACTTGTCTTCTTTGGCTATGATAACATTACAAGATCATGTAAGGGAGGTGGAGAATAGTATTAATCACCCATTGAATGATCACCAATTGTCTTTGGAATAATCAGAGATAGTTCCGAACCTCTAGACTTAGCTCCGGAACATTCAGATTTATCTCTCGAAACCATCACAATCCTATTTAGATGTAAATAATTTTTCTCTAGAGGAATGTGAATTCTCTTCAAAAGGGGCGGAAATAATTATGAATTTAGTATCATTAGTCTTAGAGATATCAGGAAACATTAAGGAATTTTGGGAAAAATCAATGATGAGGAGCTTGACCAACATCAAGATAAGTATCATAGCTCTTCTTATTGTCCTTTATCTAGTATTCTTCCTCAAGGGAACTTTAGAGACATTACTACATATCATATGTTGTTACCTCATTCATGTCCACTAAACACTCTAATGGAACCTTTTCAAAAAATCAATTCATTACACTCTAGAACCAAACAAATTGAGATTCAACTAGGTAAGATTTTGAACATTAACAGTTGGTTGGAAAATGATCAAGAAGCTAAATTATTTGATGTTTTGAAGTGTCATACTAGAGCCTTTTCTTGGGACTATAAAGACATGAAAGGAATCCACCCAAGTATTTATACCCATCACATTTATACTGAAAATGTTAAACCAGTTAGGTAACCTCAGAGAAGGATCAATCCATCCTTAAGGGACATAGTTAAGTAAGGAAATTGAAAATCTATTACAAGTAGGCTTTATCTACCCCATCTCGGATAGTTAGTGGGTGTCTCCTCTTGTAATTTTGCCTAAAAATAATGGAAAATGGAGAATTTTTGTTGATTATATAGGAATTGAACAAAGCTACACTTAGAGATTATTTTCCCTTACCATTCATAGATCAAGTTTTGGACAACCTCTCAGGAAAACAATATTTTTCCTTCCTAGATGGCTTTAGTGGATATAACCAAATTAGGGTGGTTGTTGAGGACCAGGAAAAAACTACCTTTACTTTTTCCATGGGGTACCTTTTCCTACAAGGTACTTCCATTTGGATTATGTAATGCTCCAACAACCTTCCAAAGGGTTGTACTAGCAATTTTTGTAGATCTAACTAATGATTGTGTAGAAGTATACATGGAAAATTTTTGTGCATGGAGACACATTTGATGATGCCTTGAAAATTTTGGATAGAGTGTTAACAAGGTGTGAGAAACACCATTTGTCTCTTAGCCATGAGAAATGTTTGATGATGGTTGATGAGGGGATTGTACTAGGACACCACATTTCAAAAAGAGGAATTCAAGTTGACCAAGACAAAATCAAGATTATTTTGGACTTGCCTTTTCCTCAAATCCAAATGGATATCAAGTCATTCTTAGGACATGTTGGGTACTATAGGCATTTTATCAAATATTTTAGTAAAATTGTTACCCCCATGTTTTGTTTTTTATCAAGGATAGTGAATTTCTCTGGGATGAAAAATGTCAACATGCTTTTGAAGAGATTAAGGAAAAACTAATCACTACCCCAATATTAAGAGGACCTAATTGGGAGGAACCTTTTCACATCCAAACAAATGCTTCAAATAACTCAATTGGTGTAGTTTTGGGACAAAAGATGAAGAGGGAAAAATGTATGCTATATATTACCTTAGTAAAATCTTACTCCCATTGAAATAAATTACACCCACCACCATTGAAAAAGAATTTATTGTTGTGATCTATTCAATTAACAAGTTCAAACATTATATTATAGGGTAAAAATATTTATACATACAGATCATTCAATAATAGATACTTAATGAATAAACTAGTGGTTGGAGGTAGGATAATCAGATGGTTATTACTTTTACAAGAATTTGATATTACTATTATGGATAATCTAGGAAAATCTAATGTGGTAGCTGATTTCTTGTCAAGGTTAACCACTACAGGGGAACAAGATCCAATTAAGGACAACTTTCCAGATGAAATTATTTTCTATTTCAGCTAATACACCATGGTTTGCTTTGAAAATTATCTTATAATAGGAAAGTTTCCTCCTTTTACTAAGAAAAAATGAAAAGATTAAATATCTAGTGCACAATTTAAATGGTTAAATGGAATGTTATTTAAATGTGGTCCTGATTTGGTTTTATGTAGGTGTGTTAGAGAGGATGAAATTTTTGACATACTTAGAGCATGTCATGATGAACCAAGTGGAGGACACTTTTCAATGAAAATGAAAGCCCACAAAATACTTGGCACTAGCTATTATTGGCCATCTCTATATAAAGATGTGAAGAAATACATCAAGTAGTGTGATCCCTGTCAAAGGATGGGACAACCAACTTTTACTAGTGAAATGCCTCTGCAACCTCAAGTGGTGATTGAACCATTTGAAAGGTGGGGGCTAGATTTCATTGGTCCTTTCAAATTCCTCCTTCATAGGGAAAGGAGCACATTCTTGTATGTACTGACTATGTAACAAAGTGGGAAAGGTGCAGGATTTAACAAATGCTAATGAAGATGTAATTGTTGATTTCCTTTGGCACATAGAATCATGATGAAGTTTGGTGCACCAAGAAGTATAGTTTTAGATCAAGGCCCACAGTTCATGTCTAACATGATCCTAAGCCTTTACAATGTACTATTAGATCAATCATAGAATTCATCTCCTTATCACCCACAATCCAATGGACAAGTAGAAGTGATAAATAGGGAATTGGAAAACATTCTCACCAAAACAGTTGAAGCAAGTAGAAGAGATTGGGTGAAAAGGCTACTTGAGGCTATCTAGGCTTATAACACAACTTGGAAGACTACAACAAGGTTCTCACCATATGATTTAGTCTATGGGAAGAATCCCTTGTTACCCATTGAATTTTAACTACAAACATTGAGGACAACAACTAAATTGGGTATTGAATTGGATACAACACAAAAGGAAATAATTCTACAACTCAATGAATTGGATGAGCTGAGACTGGAAGCACTTCAACAAACAAAGATAATCCAAGATCAAAGGAAGTAGTGGAATGATACATATATCAAGGAAAGGAAATTCAATATAGGAGATTGGGCATTACTATTTGATTCCAAGTACCAGAAATTCAAAGGCAAGTTGAGGACTAGGTGGCTAGGACCTTATTAAATTGAGCAGATATATGATAATGGCTCTATTCAAACTACTTCCCATTAATGGCAATAAGGGCACTTTTGGTCAATGGACACAAGCTAAAACTCTATAGGAAGCCTCCTACCAGGGATGAATTCCTTAAGCAAATTGAAGCAAGACAAGGAATTTGATCATATGGAAGAACCTAGTTCTTCCAAAATGATCAAATAAGAAGATACAAGGATCTAAATAAAGGGAAGGGAATGAAAACTATTAAATATTCTCTTATATATATAAAAAAAAAAAAAAAAAAAAAAAAAATGGAAAAATTATCTCAAAAGGCCAATTGAAAACCAGAAATGGCGGTTGGTCTCATCAATAATTGGCTAATTCAAATAAAAGAAATTTCTTTGGAATTCTAACTATCTTTTCTAACCATTTTTTTTTCTTTTTAGGGATGATAAGTCAACAAGGCGGCTAGATTACATCAGCAAGGATGGTAATTATGTCTTGATCTTATTAAAGGTTAAATTAAAAGTTTGCATGTGTGATTAGATTTGGTTTAAATCGGTGGCATAATGAGTTATTAATTACACATCATGATTATAAAGAAAGGGAAAAAAATCATGTCGGTGACACCAATTAAAATAAATGAAGGTGGAGGTGTATTAATGATAAATTGTCATTCAGGTGGAATCAAAAAAAATTTGAAATAGTTGTAGAGAAACTCAAGAAGGTGATAGTAAAGGTATACTTGGAGTTCATGACTAGAGTTCGTAGTTCATGATTATCTCCTAAGAGAGAGGGTTTACAAAAGGGGAAAAGAATTTGAATTTTTTCACTTGGCCATGGGTATCAAGAAGAAATCAGAACTAGAAGATGACACACAACTCCTTGCAGAGATAGAGAAGTTACGGCCATTTTTGAGTGGGTAGGTTGGCTAGAGTTTTTGAAGAAATTCTCCAAATACAACGATGAGATGGTAAGATAATTTTTATGAATTTAGAACAAATTAGAACTAAGGTTAAGGGCATCATAGTTCCCTTTACTATTAAAATAATAAGCAATGTATCTGGTGTATCAATTGTGAATGTACCAAACCCTGTAAGGGGAACTCTAAAAGAATTGGTAGATACCTTAAGGCAAGAAGGTGAACCTGAACCCTAGTACATTTATACCACTAAGAAGTTCATAAAAGGGGTCAAAAGAGCTAGCCTACCCAAACCCTTTGAACAAAGTAGCATTTTGGGTAGTAAAATACCTAACATGTGATGGCCAATATGGGACTATTGGAAGGGAAGTCCTTAAAATATTGATATATCTTAGGTATGGGGCAAAAAGCAGGATTATATGGTAAACCTTCCTGGTTTCCTCTTGATTCCATCCATACCATGGCTAGAGATATTCTTGGGGAGTAGGAACAATTAGGCACCATGGGTTAATTCATTTGGTTATGTCAACATCATTTTCTTTCTAAGAAAATGGGGAGGAAGCATGGGAGAAATTCCTCCACAAATTCAAACAAACTCTTGATATTATCAAAAGGGGAACACCAACCCCTTTTACTCCTAAAAGTGACTTAGGAATTAATCCCTCTAATGAGAAGAAGGAAGAAACAAGTGGGGTTAAAATACCAAAAAGGAGGAAGTTTGAGAGGATAATCGAAGCTGCAAAAACTACCATTTCCCCTAAAGAACTCATTCCCCTTCAATACTCCCAGAAGAACCCAAATCTTTTTGATAGTGATAGTTCACCTAGGATGGAATTTGGAATAAAAATCAGAAGAAGTTCAAGGAAGAAGCCCACTTCAAAAGATGTTGAAACTCCTAGGAAGAAAAGAATTCATAAAAACCTAGGGAAACTCAAGCTAGAAAATATTGAAGTTCAGGAGAATTTAGAGAAGGAAGTTTTGATATTCTTGGCAGTAGCATGTCAATTCCTCCTCCTCTACAAAATCAAACTGAGGAGTTGAAGGGAGGAGATGAAATATTGGAAAGGAAATATTTTTAGGAAATGCATGACTTGGCAGTACCATCAAATGAGGATGAACAATTGACCTCTTGGAGATTAAAAGGAAAATTCCCCTTGGTGGAGGAACAATGCTCATCCCCAAGGAACTTCCAGCAAAAGAAGAAAAACATTAGTTGAGGTAGGCTTTGTTCTTGTCTAAATAAAAATTATAATTAGGGAAAAAGATGAGGAATTGAACTTCCTCAAACATAAAGTGGAGCATAGAGAAATGCTTATAGAACAATTGAAAACTCAGCTAGCGGGAAAGAATGAAGAATTGGTATTGGTAAAACAAAAATTGTTGAAAAAGAAAAATAATTGCAATTGGCTACTGAACAAAGCACTAGTAAAGATACTATGACAAAAGTAGATTAGTGAATCAAATGGTACAAATAGAGTTTTCCTACCTACCACTCAAACAATTATGGGATGATACCTATAGGAAGTTGAATGAGTTAAAAGTATCAAATCAAGAACTAAAAATCCAAATGGAAGAAGAGAAAAAGGAAAGGAAGAATGGAAAAAAATTTCTATAAGAGTGAGGAAGAAAATTTAAGTGTTTGGAAAGAATACAAGATGGTTTGTATGATGAGTGAAAAATTACTAGCATGTAGAAGGCCTTCACCTGCATACATGTCTTCTTAGAAGAACAGTTCATCCGTTTGGAACTACTACTGAGGATTTCATGTGGCCTTCCACATGAATTGAAGGATGAAGTAGAATTCATGGTTGCATATTCTTTAGCCACTCTAGAGAAGAAAAATATTCTTTGTGAATTTTATCTCTTGCAATTTCATGTTAGAAAAGAACACAGGATTTATGATTAATTTATATGTGGGGAAAGCCAACTTAAGGCATTTGTTTCTATGCTCAGAATCAGATAGCCTAGAAGGAAAGGAATATTGAAACACTTGACAAAGGTTGGTTCATTTGGTCTATGTATGAGAGCTCAGTATGAAAACCCTGCATTTGTTATAGATTTTAGGGCTCATGCCTTTAACCCCTGAATTAAGGAACATTACATTACCATCCTATAGAGGATATTTTTGCATTCACCTCATATGAAGAGGAATATTTTGAGGAATTTTATGATGGATGTAGAAAATAATATGGGAACTCCTTACTGTACCATTGAAAATAAGGGAAGTTATCTCTCCCAAAAATCTAATATGGAGCCTGGAAAGGGCCAAAACTTTATGTATAGTCATTCCTCAAATTTTGAGAAACACAGAGGTATGTGGATAGGTATGAGAACAGGCCTCCTCTCCTTCTTACACCCATGTCTCCATGGTATAATTGGGAACCTCAAGATTCCACTCTTTTTGAGAATTGGCAAGTAAAATATGGAGGAAGGATCGGGTACAAATAGTTCGATAAGAAGACCTGGCACATTCAATTTCAACCATTTGATCTTAGTAGTGAGTTGGAGTCCAGAATTCATGATCCCATTTTTGGAGAGTGAAGTTTGTAAGAGGAATTACAAACAAGTAAGTGTGGGGAGATGATGAGGCTAAAATATGCCTCATCAATGTGCAATGAATACTCTCATCTTATTGCCTTTTTAATCAAGTTTGACTGCATTTCATAACTTTTTTTGATCTAATATAAGTTTAAGATGTAATTGTCCATATTTTGTTTGATTTAGTTCAAATGTCTAAAAACTCTATAATTCCTAAAAAATGGTGTGGAAATTTAGTTTTGAATCAGGTCATACTTGGTCAGGATAAGTAAATTGTGGAGTGACCAACATCTTTTTGAGGAAGTTGGATAAATATGGCTTAGTTATGGAACTAATCAAGATACTCCATAACTCTAGAATTTAGTTTTAGAAGATTCCCCTTTAGTTTAGAACTTCTCCAAATTTTATGGAATCAATGGGATCTTCCTAATATATCAAAATTCGATTATGGAGAAAAGAATGGGCCTTCCAAGCAAAAATAGACCAACAATTTTCTAGTTCTTCACACTCCAAATATACATGTATAAGACCAACAATTATATATCCAACTAGTTTTCTCAATTTCATAGCTACTTTGGGCACTATTTGGTTTACTAGGATTTGTAGGCATAAGGATAGTTGTTGATCACTCATTATTGTAAATGCATCTTCGGATGGGAAAAGGATATATAGAGAACTAAAGGTAGATATAAAAAATATCTATTAGTTTTGTAAGACGTAATAATTCAATAATAAGAATAGCCATCTAATTTTGAGAGCAACATATTGTGTTAACTCCTGATTCAAGGTGGAGCAAGGGCCCACTCCTCTAGGAAAATGATATTTTCTTTCGTTGGTATTTTTCCTTTCAAGTAATTTGTATAATTCTATTATTTGGAAATTCTGTAGTACTTTTGATTCAAGCAAGTAAGTTTTGTTATGTGGAGTTATCTATTGTCCCTGCAGGTGTTGTAGTTTACATTCTTATCTCCTTAGAAAGCATTTTAAACAATATTTACAAGGTGTGTTCAATTTTATAAAGTGTGTTTATTAGCTTCAATAAGGCTTTGGCCAAAAGATCTTAAAACACTATAAAACCCCCCGAGAGAAAAAAAAAAATTAAAAATAATAGTAACTACAATCAATTACTAGTTCACCTGAGACTTCACTTGTTGCATATAGCTTTGGACACACCCCTGGTTTTAATATGACATCAACCACGAGTTGATCAAATGAAGGGAATAACAACACCCATCAAATACTAAAGCTGGAGGCATTCCATACTTGACTCTTGATGATTGGGCCAAAAAAGACATGCTTTTGATCCTTATAAAGAAATGGAAGAAGCTGAGCTAGGATTTTATTGCATGCATGAAGAGAATACACCTCTCCATAGCATCACCAAATCATATCACAAAGATAATAATGAAGTATGGAAGCTATTATTTGATGGTTCAAGAAGTAGGCAAGGTGCTAGAGGAGGAGAAATGCTTGTGTCACCTCAAGGTATCAAATACTACTCAGCTTTTCTTTTTCAGTTTGCCTTCTCAAATAACACTAGGTGAGTACGAAGCTTTGATTCATGGGTTGCATTAGGCAAGAAAAAGAGGCATTAAAAACTTGCAAGTGTTTGGGGATAGTGAGCTAATTGTAAACCAAGTTAGAGGACAAAATGATGCTAAGAATGATATTTTGAAGAACTACAAAAATCGGGTATGGGATCTCATTGAAGATTTTGAAGATTTTAACATCAATTCCATCCCGAGGAAGAAGAATGATGTGGCATACAGACTTGCAGTAGTTGGGGCAGCATTTGATGTTGTTGAAAGTATCAAGAGAGATCAAACTCAGCCTCATATAAAAGTGATTGTAAGACCAGCTATCCCAGATAACAATACAAGTTGGAAAGTGTTTGAAAATGATAAGCAAATCATCAATTTCTTATAAGAAGAAGTTGAGTTCTCCGTGTAACATCCCCATTTTAAGATACTAGAACAAGGGAATTTTTTTATACAACGTTCCCTGTTATGAATTATATAATTCAAACACACATTCAAGTTTTAATAATTGTTCTCTGTCCAAATAATGCAGTTTGGATCACACAATTTCCTTTTAAAACTAATGTTCTCTGTTCACATATTTGCAATATGGAACACACATTCAGTGCCATTCAATCATATAACAGATTCCATATGCTGCTGTAAATGACTCGAAGAACTACCGATCTCCCATTTTATGGCTCGGAGTTTCAGCGATCTCTCATTTCATGACTCGGCGACTTACCAATCCTTCATGTTAATTCATGCATAGTATAATGTATATACAAGGTTCTCTTACCGTTTCCGGTTATCGAAGTGATCCATTTAAGAAGCCTATCTGAATATCTTGTTACGATATTCATCTGACATCCTGCATCTTAAACTAGGTGATTAGGACAACGCAACCAGCACTTGCGATACTTTGGCCAAAGATTTTCACATGCTTTGCATGATCATATTCCTGGATGTGATACACACCAATGGAATACGTCCTTCACCTCACTTCATCTGTTATCTAGAATGGTCTTTCCTGGTCTCTACCAGTCCTTCCAATTAAGGTCAAACTCTAACCCCAACTAGCAATATGAACGAGTATAGGAAGTTACTCATGGTAACTAAAGATACGCAGACATACGGTGTCGTCCCTAGATGACTCCGTGTGTCTAGTTACCTTTAGTCCTCCGGAGTCACTCCGTATACGTGATCACATTCCTATCCCCAGCCAAGAACTTAGTATCCAGCTTATGTAATCTTGATGATTTAATTCGGGAGGGCATTGTAATATGTCAGCTATAACATTGTGTCATCATGAAGGCCCCACCTTCATGAAGACACCATGTTGTAGCTGGCGTATGTCAATGTCCTACGGAATCCTCCCATCGAGAGTACACATCCAGCTCAAGTGTGATTTGGTTATGATCTTAATATTTAAGATCAACTTTCAGCAGCCATGCTGATCCTTTATCCTCGTTCTTGTTACAGTTGTATGTAGCTAAGAGAGACTTAATCCGTCTTCTAGCTTACTACGCATCTCCTCCTTCGTACCGAAGGGTTGCATTTTCTCTACTTGGTTCTTTTCTTAATCCTTGGACTAAGCAGCCCATTACCGATAAACTTAATAAGTTTAACCTATTAAACTTAACCAAGTTTTTCCACAACTGTAAACAAATTCAGAATTCCATCTTATTAGACGTCATTTAAACGAGGTCTAATTCTAAATGAATTTATTCATTTATCCTCCTTAACCTTACATAGTTAAGGTCTATTAACCATAGATATGTTTTTCCCATATCCTTATTTTCTGAATTTAACATTCGAGGCTATTAACGGAGTCCGAATACGAGGTTCGGCTGCTCCTAAGTTATTTGATATTCCTTAGCTTTCAAGCTAATCCCGAATACCTTTCAATTAAGAGATCATGTTTTTCCTAAATCCTTTTTAATGTCAATTAAAAATTCATCTTAACCCAAGTATGAACTAATTGCACATTTCAACGTAAAAGTTGCATTTAGGTAAGAATAGATGTCATTTCCTTTTAAATCCATCCATGAACATTTGAATAATTCCAAATCAAGGAATAATGTTATATTCCCAACTTATTCAACAATATCAAACTGATACAGTCATTAAAATATCACACTTGTATTTGTATTCATCCATCCGTTTTATAATCTATACATTTGCAGTCCAAATGACTGGACTTTGTTTATATTAAACAACATTACAACACATAAGATAGAAGAATGTAATTTCTTCTTTTCTCAATTCCTCGTAGAGGAGTAATAGCTATCAATTACAATCCATCTTCAGTCAATCAAAAGAAGTATCAGAAAACAACCATGTCTTCGTTTATACTCAAGTTCCATCTGCAAAATTACTTGCATGGGTCAGTTCATTGAACTGAGCATATTAAGCACTTGTCATTAAAATGAGGTGCTTTTAATTAACTGTCTCAATAAAAGAACCCTGCTTTTATGAAACGTTAATATGAACATCATTCAAGAATTAAGTATCAAAAAGAATGAACAACATAACAACTGAATCATCTAATTACCATCCCAATCAGTCAAAGGATTACTGCCCTCTTTCCCAAATAATCATTACAAGAAGTAATTTCCTTCAACAGTTCCAGATTACAACATCTGTAAGAACTAGGAACACAAGTATGTATCTCATTGTTCTAACATAAATGCTATCAATTCCATTCCCTTACATTAGTTATAATTTCAAAGGATAAAATTTGACTGAAAATATAAACCGAATTACTTTCCTTTCAGTTCATGCAACTCATTTGATTTCAAGCAATCAAATACTGATGAGAAAAGTAAACAGCAATAAAATGTAGATGCTTAAACCAAAGCAATACAAAATTCGTTCCATAACGATTACAGATTTCCAACTGTATGAGAGAAGAAATGATCATTATTTCAAATTATCCATCCACACTCCTTTTCCTTTCCTCATGACTGTACTGAAAATTTAATCCAAACGAGACACCAATCAATGATAACAGTTCAGAGTGAAATAAATGAAATCAATAACCGAATACAAGGAAGATGGATCATATTACCTCTTCTCATTGTCTAACCAAATATCCGCTATTTAGAACAGACACAATCCAATAGTATGATTCATTCTGATTATTATATTTCACTCAACGGACTTTCTTGTCCAGATATAAACAAGCAAGAATATACAACTAGTCTATAAACAGTGCTGCGTCAAAACAAGCATTTCAGCTAGACCTGAACAATAATAAAGTACAGCTAGCTACGAAATCATGATTCATACCATAATAGTAAAAAGAGTCATTTTATATTGAACTTTCAAAGTAAGAATTCCGTTTCGATTCAGTTTTAACGAAACAACAAGAGTTCAGGCTGCGAATGGAGTATATATATATAATTAAAACAAACGTATTATATATATATATATATATATAAAAAGTCAAACCCAGCTTAGTCTGGAATGGTTAAAAGTTCAGCAAAGCATATTTTCATCATATTTTCTCCAAAAGAAGGAATGAAGAACCAGTCACGATCTTTATTTCCAAAAGAAATATTAAAACGTTTTGACCAACAAAGGAAAAATGATGAAAGGAATTCCCTGTCCATGGAAAGATCGAATTCAATGCAATGAAAACAATCAGGAGAATTTAATTCACACAACAGTTCCTCTGCATTATCCAGAACTTGTTTTTCCCCAATCTTTTCCTCTTACTGAACTCAGAAATACAATATTCACATAACAATACCTTTATCAATGCAAACCCGCATAGGGTATTAGATGCGCAAGCAAGGTACAGTCAAAACAGTCTCAAACAACAAGCCAATTCTCATGTATTTCATTCATTTGCACAGAAATACTAAGCCATGATCGTTTTCACGATGACAGTTCGAACTAGAAGATCAAACCGCATCCACAAAACACAATAAAATCAACTTTCCATCACCTTCTGATTTCAAACAGCAAGGAGAAAACATAGTTCATTAATAATTTCAGTAAGAAGAACAATCACTTTCTTCAACACCCAAGAATACCCAAGTCGTATTCATCCTTATAATGTCAGTTCAACCAGACATACAAATCATCTCATCCTTTCATTTTCACAAGAATGCTCAGAACTCAAAAGTGATATTCACTTAGCTAATGTATTTATTAGCACAACCCATAATGGTAATAAAATGAATACCCAACACTGTCGAACGAACCACACAGCAAAGACAATTTATTCAACTT
Source organism: Taxus wallichiana var. yunnanensis (assembly GCA_018340775.1). Lineage (NCBI taxonomy): Eukaryota > Viridiplantae > Streptophyta > Pinopsida > Cupressales > Taxaceae > Taxus > Taxus wallichiana. The sequence goes on from CM031241.1 coordinate 132,729,297, forward strand.
ATTCATTATGCAAAGAATGCTCAAGCCACGTACAACAAAGAAAACGACTCAACTCGAAATCATCTCAACATAACAGCCAAATCAAATAACCAAAACCCCCATCAGAAGAGCAGGGTTGTTTTAATGAGATGATTAAGCAAAAGCAAGCAGTTTAAGGAGAAGGGCTTAACATGCCTGTTAATCTTCCTTGAAGCTCGAAGAAAACCGTGCCTACTGGAGTTGTTTCCTTCCACGACGTCCTCGGCCGGGCTTTCCAACTAGCCACTCACTTCCACAGGCTCAAGAATAGCCTTAGTTTTTCCAAAGAACAGAGATAATAATCAAACACAGCTGGTTCGACAGAACCGTGAAGAAACAAAATGCAGAGCAACAAAATCCAAATGCGCACAGCAACAACAATTTTCCTTTTTCCTCTATCCTCTTTCCAAGGTGAGCTGGTCGCTAAGACCAATGCCATTGAATGCATTGAATGCATTCTTTTTCCTTTTTCCTCACGCCACCGCCGACTCAAGTTGGTGAATTTCCAAATTTCAAATTTTGCATGAAATCAAAGTTTAGTCTCATAGCTAACTGGATGCCTCTATCTTTTCCATGTTCCCGCCAAACTTGGCGCTGTCCAAGCAAGGACCTCATTCATTGTCCCATTAAATTCCTACCTTCCCTCCTTATCCTTTCCATCCACATGGGTCTGTGCGTCCCCTTCCTTAGGTTAGGATTAGTTTAGGATTTTAATAGTGTCCATATCTAGGTCATTCGCCTAGTTCATAGGTTAATAGGATTTAGATCTATTTTCACCCTTATAAAATTTAAAAATCCATATAGGATAGTAGTTAGGGTATAAGGTAGAACTTAGGGGTAGGTTAGGGTCTTAGTCCCTAATACTTAATTAATTAGTTTCCAATCAAGTCCTTCCGACTGACATTCATATTCAACACTATGCAGGACGTTTCGTCCCATGTTCCACATACCTGAGCCACCCGCATCCAGGCCTTTATCACCTTACGTGGTCTAGCGTTACAACAGTGTATGGTTCGAGAATCAAACCTTTTCCATTGGCATCTACGTGCTAGATATTCATACCTGAAATCAGGTGCTGCAACATTTATATCAACCTTCAGTCTGGTTTAAAAGTAAATCGACAAAGCGATCACAAGAAGGTCACAACATACCTTGGATCAATGGAATTGATTCAAGGTGTGCTGTCAATCAGCGAATAGAGTTCATCAAGCATACGACAAATCTGTTGTCACATCAGCAAACATACAAGCAATAATAACTGCTGTCCCAAGTAAACAAATTACAGTATACAAGGGTCCAGATTAGCAACACATTCCTTTAAGATCAAAGATATATCTTAACATGTTTGTCTTCATTTCAGCAGTTACAACATTATGAAAAGTAATCACCATGATAACTTACAAAAATCAAGGCGTTACACTCCGCAAAGAATCAAGAAAAATTGGAACAATAGTATGGGGACCAAGTGGATCAGCTGAAAACAAACAAATTTCCAAAAGGTCTTGTGACTTTGGAGTCAATCTTCAATCCCAATGACCAATTTTGAAAAGAAAAGACAAACATTCAAGTAAAGGGTGAAGACTCAGAGCCTATTTTAGTAGGCAAAGGTAAAGTGTTACAAATTGGCAAGGTTAGTACTCTACAAGAGAAATAAGAATTTATTCAACTTTGTCAAGAGTTCCTAGATGTCTTTTCTTGGAATTACAAATATTTAAGAGGCTTTAACCCAAAGTTGGCACAACATACTATTGAGTTAGATCCAAAATCCAAGCCCATCAGGTAAAATAAAAGATGCTGGTGAATCCTCACATTGAATATCTTATGAGGAAAGAATTGAACAAGTGATTAAGGCCAACATTATATTTATAATTAAGCATTCGAGTTGGGTTACAAACTTAGTGTCTGCAGGAAGAGAAATGGAGAAATCAGATTGTGTGTAGACTTCCATGACTTGAATAGAGCTTCACTTAAATATCATTATCCACTCCCTTCAATGGAGAAAATTTTATAGGTTGTAGCTAGTTTGGAAAGGTTCTCATGATCTGGGACGAGCTTATTCAAAGCTACAATCAGATTATGGTGAGAGAAGAAGACCAATTCAAGATAACTTTCACTACAAAATGGGGCACTTATGCTTATAGGAAGATGCCATTTAGATTGTCAAATTCCAGGGCTACATTTTGTGAGCAATAGATATGACATTCAAGGGGATGATCAACAAGATAGTGCTTGTTTATCTTGACGATATCACTGTCTTCTCCAAGAATGCAACAGATCATCTCTTTCACCTCAGGAAAGTGTTTCAAAGATGCAGAAGGTTTGGAGTGTCATTGAATATGAAAAAGTGTATTTTCTTGGCACATGAAGACATTTTTTGGGCCATATTGTTTCAAAGGAAGGACTGACCATTGATCCTGAAAGAGTTGAGGCCATCTGTGCTCTTCCATTTCCAAGTCACAAGAAGGATCTCCAAAGTTTCTTGGGGAGAATTAATTTTGTTCGTAGATTTGTGCTTGATTTTTCCACCTTGGTGAAGCCATTGACCATGATGTTAAAGAAGAGCCTTGCATTCAAATGGACAGCTGAAGGTAAGGATATTTTTGAGGCCATCAAGCATGCAATATCTCAAGCCCCAACTCTTATTAATCTAGATTTATCCAAAGATTTCATGTTATATGATTTTGGGGGTTTGGATACAATCTTAGCCATTTTGGTGCAGCAGAATAAAGAAGGCTTGGAGCATCCCATAACATTCTTTAGTCAAAGTTTAGAAGACTACGAAGTAAGGTATTATTTTATTGAAAAGCATGTCCTTGTTGTGATTAGAAGTTTGAAGAAGTTCAAACATTTGGTTTCCAACAACAAGATCCAACTGTTAGTATCTCATGTCGGAGTCAAGGAATTTATTCTGAACAAGGATTTGAACGAGAAAAGGGTGGGTTGGATCACACGAGTAATGGAGTATGACATAGACATCAAAGTGACCAAGTTGGTCCATGAAAAGGGATGTGTGAGAAGCTTGCTTCCAAACAATATGCTGAGTTGAGAGATGAAGAAGAAGTTGTCCTAGTGCTAAAAAATGATCAAGAACAATTAGTTGATGATGCACCCACTCCATGTTGGACCCAAGATATGGTGCATTACCTTCAAATGGGCCTATGTCCTCTATAAATGAGAAAATCAAAGAGAAGACACTTCAGGTTGCAATCCATTCCGTATGCTCTCATTGATGGCATCTTATTCAAGAAGGATGTGAATGGAGTTCTTCTAAGGTGCGTCCCTTCAAATCAGATTGAGAAAGTGTTGCATGAATTCCATGATGGAGATGCGGGAGGAAACTTTTCTCCACGAGTAATAACTCTCAAGATTATGAAAGTTGGTTACTACTGGCCCACACTCTTTAGTGATTTCTATGCTTGGATTAAGAAGTGTAAGAAATGTGCATTCTTCATAGGAAAGAAAAGTTAGTAGTGTTTCCCCTTCACCCAATCTCAGTGGATCAACCCTTCATGCAATGGGGATTATACTTCATTGGAGTCATCAATCCTAATTCAAGCCAAGGTCATAAATGGATTTTAACGGCAACGGATTACTTCACCAAATGGACTGAAGCGGTGGCCCTCAAGGAAGCAAATGAGTCTAGCATCTTGGAATTATATGAGGGGTTAGTAACCAGATTTGGTGTACCTGCTACTATCATATCAGATAATGCATTAGCCTTTCTTGGCACAAAGATCACTGAGTGGGCTATCAAGAATAGAGTATATCTCAACACTTCTTCTAACTATTACCCCTAGGTAATGGGAAAATAGAGTCTACAAACAAGAACTTGCTGAGAATCATAAGAAGGACTCTTGATGAGAACCAGAGGACCTAAAATACCAAGCTCAAATCATCCTTTGGGATGATAGAGTTACATTGAAGAGGTCTAAAAGTAGTTCACTAGATAAAATAGTCTATGGGAAAGAGGAAAGGCTACCCATATCACTTGAGTTTCCGACATTAGAACTCATGAAGAAACTGGAATTAGATGAGTTTGAGCCCATAGAAGCCAGGTATGACGAACTTATGGAGTTAGAAGAAACAAGAGAACATGCAATGCAAACCATGGAAAAATATCAAGCATTGATCAAGAGGAGCTTTGACAAGAAAGCAAAGGCAAGGAATTCCAAGAAGGAGACTTAGTATTGAAGTGGGATGGTGATCGAGTGAAGCCAGGAGAAAGCATTTCAAATTCGATGCAATATGGAGTGTCCTGTACATGATCACTAAATGTAAGAATAGTAACGATTTCAAAATGGCCAAGTTGGATGTTGAAGAGCTACAGATTCCAGTTAATGGAATCTATCTCAAGCACTACTACTAGAAGGAATATTTCTCACCCTTGTACATACTAGTTTAATATTTCCATTCCTCCAAGTGCTTGTGCACATTGTATTGTTGTAGATTAGTTTTCAGTTTCCCTAAGTGTTGGTGCACATGTTCTATTGCTTCTAGTGTGTGCCTTGTATATAGTTCATCATGCTTCCATGAAAAAGATATTTCAGCAAAGAATTGAATTACAAGCCACAATTACTTTCCTCAAGAGAGCTCAAATGCAGAGAAACTAAAATCAGAGTTGAGGAGAAGATTTCAAATGTATCATTGCTTGCTTCGTTGGGCTGTTAGTTGAGTTTCTTAGCTTCTTTGAGTCATAAAATCAGTTTGGGACAACAATATCATGAGTTGCAAGCATTCCCAAGTCGTGATTCTATATCTCTAAAACCCATTCTACAACAGACAGGTTAGTGCGTGCAACAATATTTGAATGAGTTTTAGGGTGTAGATATCTAGGTTTAGACCGGTTCGTGTTGATTGGAGAGGCTTTGTGCCCAATGGATAATTTTAGGCAGTTGGTAATTCTCCATTTAGTAGGAAAATATCCCCATGAGTCACCAAAAGTGTTATCCAATTTTACTCTCGGGTGAAATTAGACCATGGGGGTTTTCACCAAAGAAATGGAAAAAATCTCTAAACACTTCACATATTTTCCTAGAATCAAAATATACATAAAGGTTATAAAAGGCTAGAGGCACGATTGGAAAAGGATTAGGAGTTATGACTGGAGCCCTGCTAGCTCGGTGAGTTGGGCCTTAGCCGAGATCAATCATGGTGGGAGAGTTAGTTTTGGGAAAATCAAGCTAAATGGAGTTACTCCTCATTATAGAGATCGACATATCATAGAACCGATCCACGCTACCACCTGCTCTATTATCGAGCCACATAAATTATTTGAGATTTCGGACTAAGCTGCTCTAATAATCTTAACGTCACAATTGCGTTGTGCATGGTACCAAGCTATTCTTTGGAGATTGAGTCGATTGGCATGAAGAGCTCATAAGGATTGAGCTATTACAGGGGTCAAGAAACATTAGAGTAAAATGGTTGAGGGATTTAAAATTTTCAAAATGATAAAAGGTTGATGAGTCTAACGAGCTTACAAGTGCGAGTGCCAACTCATTTAAGTTGAGGGGGAAGTCAAAGATGATTGGACGAGCTACTACACTCGGGTATAGTATTGATCCCACACAATATCATTGCATGGTTCGGGGATGAGATTAGGAAAAGATAACTTGAACGTGTGCAGAGGATTTGAGTAGATCGGTGAATCTTAGGTGACATGGTGGCTAGGGTAACACTCAGAGAAAGGGGAAGGCAAAGAGTTGGCTCGCCAAGCAACCTCGGTGAGCGATAGGTCAAGGGCCCACGTGAATAAGGATGAAGTGCTAGCGGCGAAGTCACGATTTTAGAAACGAGCGAATGGATAGACGACCCTATGAGTTTAAGGAAATGAGTTCCATCGCAGGTTGTCACATGGCTCCTCGGCATAAATTTAAAAAAAGATAGGGAAAAAGGAGACCACATGAAAGTGCGTGGGGCCTCCATGTGAGCGAGGTGCTGCGGACACATCGCGGGTCAATACCTAATGGAGTGGCAAGGTGTGGGTCAAAAAAGAAAGGGAGCTTGACATTTGTCATGATGAAAATGGAGGGAATTGGTCGAGCTGCACTTTGAGGCATGCGAGCCCGAGTGATCCGAGTTACACTCAAGCGGCGATGCGGAGAAGGGAATGAATTTCCATAGAGAAAGGTGGTGAATCGAGCACTCATGGAGGCATAAGTGGTTGTTGCGGCACCAAATCAGATACAAATGTGGGTTCAATGATGCGGGGGTAGAGTCTCCACGTGGTCAAAAGGGGCCCGACACGGAGAGATAGGTGGCACCGAGCTAAGTAAGAGTGAGATGGCAAGTGAGAATCCTAGCGTAGAAGGTAACTAGCTCAACAATATGAAGAAAAGCTCATGGAGCTAGCAATATGAAGAAAAGCTCATGGAGCTAGGTGGGTAACCAACTCCTCGGTGAAATTGGTTGAGCTAGCATAGAATTAGAATTGCCAAATATAAACGAATGAACAAAGCCCCATTCAAATGTAAACCTAAAAGGTCAAAGGGGACCCACCTTTTTTTTTCTCAGGTATTTAGTTGATGCACAAAAACTTGAAATGAGGCAAATATTTTCAATGATGCATTTCAGTAAAGGAATTAATTTCCCATTCCTTAACAATGAAGAAATGCCTTACAACACCTAAACAACTACATCTTCTCAGAGGCCATAACGTTTGCATTTCTCAGCCAAATTGCACAAAATTTGTCTTGTTGGAATCATGGTTTTGAGATCTACACACGTAAGTAAAAAAACTAGAGATTGATGTAGTTTTCGAAGGTGTATTTTGAGAAAATGAAGCTATTCCAAAAGGGTAGTTGAATGATGGGTGAAAGTGCGATTAATGGGCATATATGGGAATTTCTCCACTTTGCTCCAAGTTATGGGTAGTATGGGAAGGCTTTTGCAATTTGTAAGTCATTATTTTTACCTCATTTGGGTACCTTTAAATTGATGCGAATCTAGATCCAAGATTTCATGCCTCCTTTTCCTCTTCTCCATTTTTCTATAAATTGGAGCGTTGTCTCATTGTTTAAGGGGATAATTTGAGTAGAAAAACTCTATAATTTTTGTTTTTTCAAGCCAAGTGTCTTTGAGCCTTTGTAGTGGACTCCTTGCTTGGTGATCTAGGACTTTCCTTTGTAATATTTTGAATTTTGCATATCAATGAAGCAATAGATGCAATTTTTGGATGTATCTTCCTTGCTATTTTTCTTTGCATTCTTTTTTCCTCTTCAACCTTATTGTAGGTGTATTGTGTCTACTCTATGCTCTTGCAAGATTTAATTATTATTGTGTGTGCATGAAGATGTTATTGTAAATGTTGTTGTTGGATTGTGGGGAACTATCATCACCCTTTCTAATTTGCATTTTGTTCTCATTTTCATGCATTGGGAATTGTTCTCATACCCTTATTTTAGTGTATCACCTCTATGGAGAAGTTTTCCTTTACTTGCATGTTATTTATCTCTCCTCGGTCCCTTGGAAACTGTAGGATAGAGATAGTCAATTTTTTTCTTTCATTAGGGTTAATTTGCACTAGGAGTAGGAAGAAGTACAACTTTCTCTGGAGATCTATCTCAAATAACAAGTCCCACACTTGGAGATAGTACCCATGTTACCCAGTCACATTTCTTACCTTAATACATCCACATGTTAAGAAATTAGAGGGTGGTGTGATTCAAAGTGATAACAATAATAACTTTCAACCGATTTACTTAAGTTTTACAATTAAATCTTGACTACTCAAACTACATTTCTCAGAAAAATGAGATGAAGGAGAAGAAGAAAGAGAAAATTCACCCCATTTGATGGACTTTGATCTTTGACTTTTCCTGGTACTTCATGTGTTGATCAATCATATATTACACACTTCTTGATCTTCTTTAGCAATAGATTGCATTTCTATTTCAAACCTGAGGAGTTCCTTTGCTAAGATATTGTTAAATCCTTTTACTCTTACCAAGCTAGGTCCAATATTTTTAACATCACGATGAAGCTTTATCAATTTCTCAATTGAATCATATGTGAAAGGAGTAATAGATTCATCCATTTCTTGTTTGAGAAGCTGAAGAAATTATTCAACAGTACTTGGTGGCTTGTCAAGGTCATATCTTGTGATATAAAAGACACAATCATCAAACTGCTTTATAGCTTCATTCACTTCCTCCTCCAGACTTTTCATTTCTTGCATCATTTTCTTGAGTAGCTTCATGCAAAGGAAATAATTAACTCCTATTTCTTTCCCTTCTTCATTGATCCTTCTGTCACAATCTGCATTCCTCAACAAATACCTTATCTGGTAGTAAGTTTATTTTCTTCAAAATCTCCAACTGAAGCTCAACAATCCCATTTTCACTTTCCATTTCCAATTCTAAAATCCTCAATTGAGTGAAATTGATAAATAAATATATTTTAACTTAATTGGTACTTACGAGTATTCTTCCTTTTCCTTCTTAGTGATGTTTTTACCCATTCATCCAAAACTTTAGATTTGTCTTTGATTTCTTCAACTTCTGTGATGACTTTTGGGTTAAATTGTTCTCCTGATAGTATGGGATGAGAAGAAGACTTAGAAACCTTGCAATGATTTCACATAACTTGGATATTTTCTCATTTAGTTTGTCCTTTTCCACCTTCTCTTTATCTAACTTGAGAAAAATTTTATCAATCAAGGTCTGAGTATCTTGCTTCAATCCTTCCGTAGTGACTTCACCCAAAGGAACTCTTGTCATAGTTATATCTTCCTCGGTCAACTCACCTTTTTTTCTTTCCTGTCACTAGATTTAACACCTAAAAAAACTTCTCGCAGACCGATGATTATACTACAAATGTTGAAGTTACCTTGGCATATTTAGATTTCTTCCCTCTCTTATCAAGACTTCTCAACAGTTGTAGATCCATTTCCTCTAGATTTATTACTTCTTTATCCTCTAGGACTATTTTCAATGCTAACCAGATGGGAAGTATTGACTTACGGAGTGGGAGTACCCGAATGTACTATCATCTCTTGAATTTTCCCTACTATACTAGAATGCAACACCATTTCTCAATTTGGCACTACCTGCAATATATTTTAATAGCACCTTCTCTAAATCTACCATCTTTTGAGTTAACAATTGCTTCTCTAACTCTTGTTCTTCAATAGTCTTCTTGATCGTATCTAATTAAACTTTCTTTCCAATCTATGCTTCCTCATGAACACGAGTCTCTTTTAAAAACTTTTCATGAATCTTCTCTTCATGTTCTACTTCAATTTCTCCCTCTTCTATACCCTTCATTTTTGTAGCTTCCACTTTAGCTCCTCCTATCTCCCATGCTTGTGATACTTGACGAGATGAACGTATATCCAAAGTAGTATCATGTCCCTCCTCGTAATGGGTGCTAGTTGATCCTTTGTTTGTTGAGGAGGATGGGGAGGTGGATTATTTATATTCATTAGGGGAAGAGTGAAAGACACATATTTTAGAGGTGAAATACTTATGATTGTCTTGGGAGAGGAAAATTTTAATGAAGGTGCCACTCGAGATGGGGAAATAACCTATGTTGATGTAGGAACAAATTCACCAAGAGTAATTCCTTGAGTTCTTTGCTTGTATTAATGATGAATGTTATCTATCTTTCTCGGCTCGATGTCTTTTCTACTGGGTTGGTGATCCACGAGATCCCTTACTACTTTCACCTTTCACTCCCTTCCTTTTCATGCTTTTCTAGCTTTTTTGTTTCATTATTTTTTCTCCCAAGCAATATCCCCTATTAAGAAGCTATTTTTGAGGTGTAGGCTATGACTTTTGAAGTTCTCTTTAATTTTTTTCACATGATTCTTTTTTAGTCAATTTATGGCAACGAGGACTTATATCCTCCCATTTCATTATAGTAATTAAGAATAACTTTCCCATCATCTAGAGGTCTTTCAGAATCTTTTTATTCCAAAATCCATAATTTACTTGACTATTAGTCTTCGAAATCCCTCTTCTGGCCTCAAATTCATCTCTACAATCAATCCAAAAGTCCTCTAATGCAAAGATATATATGCATTCCTTTGAAACTAATTTTGTTACTAATTTCCTAAATTCAAAAATTTCCCGACCTCAAAGAATTCCTTTTTATAGTGATGAAACATCTCCTTTTGAATATTCCTTTCTTTATGAATGTTGGCACAATGATAATTACCAATTGTAATGGGGAAGCCAACTATGCCCTATGAGACTTTGACTAGAGATCATGCAGTTCCACCAATTGCCTACATAGTTTCATCAACACCCACTTGTCATTTGGGTACCTTGGGAGCTTGAGTGGTGTTCTGAAAAGCCACAAATCTAGAGGTAGGTAAAATCAACAAATTGAATGAAGATACATCCATACTAGGAAACCATTTCCCATTCCACATTAGTCACCCATTTTTCCTTTATTTTATTGTTGAGCTTGCAAATTATTTCATAATAGAAACCATCATTTACCATTCTATACTTCTTGAAATATTCGATAGTACCAATTTCGAATAATATTCATATATGGGATTTGCAGCCAAGATTCCTTTACTGTATAAACTAGTAAAAGTTCCATTTGAGGCTGCAACATTTACCAAGTATGAAGTCATTTTAAACTGAAAGTTTTCCGAACCTCCTCTAGTTGACAATTAATATTATTTCTTATCATCTCGAGGCGAATTAAAAATGCATTAGTTCTCGTTGACATTAATTGTTCTAATGAAGGAGTACATCCATGTGGAGAAGTGTTTGGCATTATTCTCCTCGTTAATTCTACATAATAATTGACTAATGTCATAAGGTTATTGAATCGATATGACCTTACAATGGTTTTAGCTCGGATTATCGGCTATAGCTCAATTATAGACACATGTATGATATCAAGATTATCCTGATTTCAATAAACTTGGGATAACCTTTCTATACATACTTTGTTTTTTCTACTTAGGGTTCAATGACTAGCTTAGATTTATATTTTCTCTTTCTTTTAGCCCTAGAAGTATATTCCACCGCAAGAATGGGATCTTCTAGGATTATAGCTCTTTCGCTTACGACAATTTTCTCTTGCTTCGGACATTTGTTGTGTTTTCCCTCTAGTAAGACTATGCAACCTATTGAGATATCATCACCGCTCCTACTTAAGATGTAGAATTTGAGTCAAACTATTGAACTCTTATAATGACTTAAAGCAATTACAAGTTCATTCAAAATCGAATGTTTATATGGTCATTAGAGTCCTCAAAAATCCTTTGCAAGTGATGTTTCAAGATTTTAGTAACCAAGTAGATAAGGAAACCTCTTTTCACAGTGTGGTGTGGGTTGTAGGGTGGAGTTGCTTAATTTTTTAGTAGGTAAGTAGTAGAGGTGTGGGTTTCTACAATGAGCTGTCAAATTAGTAGCCTTTGGAAAACCATCTTGAGCTAGTCTTAAAGAAACGAGGGGGTCGATATTTGCAATTATTTGAGGGAAATAATGAGTCATAAAAGTTGGATTTTTTGGGTTGAGAAAGATATATTAAGAATTTCTCCTATGAGAAGATGAGTAATGAGCAAGGAATTTCCCAAGATGTTCTAATCACGGGTTCACATACTAGGTCAAAAAATTAGGGTTTCAAGAGATGTAGTTTTATACAAAAATAAAAATACCAATAATCTACCCACACAATTCACAAGTTCTCAAAAATTTTAACTAGTTTTAGCATTACTTTGATGGTCAAAGTAATATCCTTTTGAGATTCTGTACTTTGTCTCCTCAAAAGGGTTTATTCGGTCTTCAATGGTTTCTAGAGTAAAAATATGGATTTCTTCATACTTTGTGTAGGTCCTTATGGGTTCTCTAAGGCATGTTTGTCTCAAAATTCATTATTACCACTTGGCACTCCAACCTCTCTCCATAAGATGTTTTCTCTTTATTTTTGGGGTTCACTTTGTTATCACTAAATAGAATTGTAATGAGCCGTGCCTCAAGGATTTTCAACCTCAACTTGTAATCTATTGAGGGTGCATGTATCACACTCTCTCTATTATCCATTTTCAATTCAACTTCTCACTTCTCCTAGCCCTCGATCTTCAAAACATCAAGGTCATGTTGATCATACCACTACACAACCGAGACAAGAATAAATTAAGAACTCAAGGTTATATCTATGAATAAGATTATGAAATATCACCCAAGAAATGTAATCACATAATACTGAGCATCTTACCATTCACAAATTCATAGAAATTTCATGCCTCGCATTCGGAATTCATCAAGAAAATGTACAAGGATCCTCTCAAAACTATCAAACAAGAACTATTTCAACTGTCAAATGTGTATACACAAGAAAAACTGGCTTCTTCTTCTTGAAATCTTCTTCTTCTATCCTTGACCATTCGAATGATGAATGGAAAGTAGTTACAAAGGAGGTTTTATACCATCAAAATTTGGTTTCCACAGAATTAGAACCTTTTAGACCTTACACATACAATATTTACCTTTATTTCAATATTTTTAGGCCTAATGCTGGACTAGAACTTAGGAACTTCATGTTCTAAGTCATAAGTTCACTTTTAGCCCTTCATAAAACTTGTCAACCACTTGACATTGCCTTAAGTGACCTCAAGAGAAGACTAAAAACTTCTAAACAACCCAAAAATGGTCTCCAAATTTGAATTTTGCCTTTTGGAGGGAAAGTACCATTTTCAAATTTTGAAGAGTCTAAGCACAAACTAGCACACCTAAATGACATCTAGAACTCATTATCATACCTGCAAGCCAAAAATTGGATGTTTTCATTTTTTTTATATAGATATTGCAGTTGATGCTCCTGCATCACTTCTCCTTAATGGTTTGGTGGACGTCTGGATACCTTGTTCCAAAGCTCTTATGCTAGCAATGGTGAAATTCTTAAATTACACATATGTTTATTGCATTTGGTGAAACACTTTCAATGCTTTGTGGGGATGACCATGACCACACAATTATTTTTTACTTGTGAACCTTGTTTATTGGTATGGCATGTTGCATGTTTATCGCGATAGGAGTATTAGATGACAAACCAACCATGCTTTGTTACCTAAACTTTTCAGAATGCAAACGTTGTAGGTGGGGAAGGAAAAGAGATTGATGTACTAGGTATGGACCCTCTTTACCATTTATTTTTATAACACCTTGGATCTACTTCATTTTTTTACAAATATATCTAGGGTTTGTTGAAAACCATTACACTTGAGAAAGAAAATGACACCAAATTTTCTTTAACAAAATTTTGGTTCAGTTTTGTAACTACTAGTGTTTTTGGAATCCCCATCAACTTCCTCTAGTTATAAAAGGTCTTATTTTCCATAACCACACAATGCACGTAAAAAAATAACTCTACAAAAACAACCATATTTCTGCACACAATAAGAATTGTTGAGTTTTTCACACATTAATTTACATGGAATGCTGCTCTTTGTTTCTTTTCAAGGTCATCCAAGTTCAAAAATGATTTCCATAGATTTTCTACATTTGATTTTATAGATTATTTTTAAGTGATAATCTAGTTGCATGTGTTACTTAAAAACTAGTCTTTCATACTTAACGGGAATGGACATTTCGATAAAATGTGTCATTTCAGCCATCATTGTTATGATAAATGTTAAAGAATGTTCATTAGATAAAGTATATACCATGTAATTAAGTGAACTAATATGCTGATATCCAAGCATTGATTGGATTGAACTACCCATATATTAGGGAAAATGAAAATGAAGACAAAAGAAATTACACTGGTGAATGAGAATTGGAAATATATTTATTTGACTATATTTACTGCTGAGAAGTTTTTTCTAATTTATTTTAGATTATTTATAAACATGTGTCTATATAAATACATACCAGGAGGAAGAAAAATAGATAAATCTCTCCCTCCGTCCGTGAAACATATCTGAAGTATAGTCTTCTGGAAAAGACTTGCTGCAAGATTAAGAGGAAGAATGTATTGATTTTGATTTCCCCATTAAAAAGAGAGATGACACAGAAAATGCAATAAAACATGTCCACAAAGACATCATGTTTGTCCCTTCTACTAATACATCCTCCAGCCTAACATATGTATTCTTCCCTTCCCTCATGGTTTCCTTTGTGCCCTGTGTTCTTATAATTTTTTTCATAAACATCTTAAACTGTGGTTTTTGTAAAATTCTGACATGAAATTGAATTTTTGTAATGATCTATTCTTTGTTTTACTAATGCGTTCCCCTTGTGTAAAGACTAATCAAAATATGGAAAATTATCTTGAGGCAATACTTAAGAATCTTTTGCAATGAATTACTTTAATTAGATACTTGATGACTTAATATAAATATTTTCCCTTCATTTTGATTAAAACTTTGGGAATTTATAATAATATCTAACAAGCATATTCACAAACATATCTAAATTCAATGAGTAAGACTTGTAAATTATATTTGATGCTTTCTAAATCAATATTTAATTTTTTCAAGCAAAGTGTTGATAAAATTTTACATTTTTATTATGTATATACTTTTTGATTGACTAGCGCACATTTATATATGTAAAATTAAAAATATACAATGTTAATTTTACAAAAATTGGGAGGAAAAAGTCACACCCTATAATATGAAATTAATCGAGCATAATAGGTCTAAAAAAGAAGCCATTTTCCTACAAAAACAGTATAAAAATGAGATAATCAATCAAAAAGGCGAGAAAAACAAGAAGCCCAAAATGCTAGGTTGCAGCCACAAACATGGAGGATGGAAGAGGAGGCGGAGGGTTGTCGAGTGTGTCGCCCCCAGCCAAACCCAAAAAGGAATGGACTAATACGAAAGATGTCCCAACTATGAAGTGTTATGTAATGTCATTAATCTAAAAATACATGTTGATTGTCTAAAAACATTTTAATACCATGAAAAATAAACAATGAAAATGATCTAAATCTAGGACATCCTTTTCTAAAAAAATTGCAGCTCCTCCATATCTCTCGACATACCCTTCCCAATACAATTTTTAAAACTTCTATGCTTTAACAATTAATATGCCTTCCCCAAACATTTTCCAACTCTTTTATCATAGACATAAATTTACTAATTAATAATTTATTTTATATTTATTATGTAGAATAATTTTTTATATTTTTGGATGTCAAAATAGAAGATGTTTTAAAATAAACTTAAAATTAACACATTAAAAGTGTATTTCTTATTTTTTCAAATTTTCAATTTTAATGAAAATAAAATATTTGCAAAACACGTTTGTTGTAAATTGAAAGCTAAAACAAAAATAATATTTTTTTGACATTGTTTTTATTATTTAATTATTTCTTTGGTGTTTGGTTATTTCTTTCTACTAAAAAAATTAAGTAATATGGTTAACCTCATATTTTTAATAATAAATTAATTGTAAAAACAAAATGTATTTGGTTTATCTTCACAATTATGACTTTTTCCAATGCAAGTTTAAAGGTAATTGATTTATCTTCGCAATGTATTGATCTTTTTTTCATTCCTATCAAAAAAATAACTTAATATGAAGCACCAAAAATTAGCCTTATTTCTTGCCGTGGCTGCAAAATTGCAGGGTAGTAAATAATAAAAATTGTTACCAACCGCTAATTAATAGCTTGTACAGAATTTTGTGATTTTACTGTCAAAGGTTGGAGTATTTAATTCTGTGTGTCAATCAAAATGTGTTCCCAGCTTCATCGTGTGTATTGAAATTTTATAAATTTGAAAAGCGGACCTAAAACTTATGATTATAATCCCACATTCTAAAGATTAGAAACGACATATCAAAATTTGAATATATAATAAATGAAGCTACACGGTAATAAATAAAACAATAATCTTTCCTTCACGATATGAAATCGTTTGTAAATTTATTGTTGTCCCTCTTGCATGTTCTTCAAAGTAGCTGTTTTCTATTATTGAAAATTTGGTATAGATAGCTGTGTTTTCTATAGATATAAAGATTATTGAAAATTTGGTATAGATGGTTTTGGAAAAATAAATTTTCAAATGATCTGTCTGATCTTTTGGATTGAACCTTTAATCTTTTAAAGAATTGGGCAGTGGTATGAAAGACATCCCAGATACTATTCTATCTATTCAATTCTCGTTAATTAGTGGAATACTTATTGGTGGCCCAAGGGTTACCTACAGTAACTCTAACTCAAACACTTCTATTCAAACATCAAAGGAATATTTAATATAGATTTATATTTTTAAAATGACACTCTTTAAGAATTCAATTTAATTTTATTATATTTAGTAAATAAATTTCCACATAATAGTATTAGTTACGGTATTTGTCAATTTCACATTATTGTATTGCAAAGTATTCTCCAAGCAAACAAAAAAATTAAATATTGATTGTACTAATGGAAAACATTTATGGTAATTCGGGCCACCATATATTTTCCATGTTAAAAATCTTATTGTATTTGAGCATTCAAGCTAATTTAATATGTTTTATATGAGTAGTTCTTAATTTAATGACATTCTCTCTCATGTAAAATATAATGAAGATGAAATAACAAAGGTAAGTCATGATGATATACCACATTTAGCAGGAAGATATTAAATCAATGCAGACTCCAAAGGACAAAAGATAGCCCGATTATCCATAAAAAATAAAGGCACATATGTTATTTGTGTTATTTTTTTAATGAAGATACTTCCCATGTCAACTACAAAGGAAGAGTTAACATTGCTTATCAAAAGTAAAGGAAAAGGTGTCATCTGAAATGCCAAGGCCGAATTTTTGCTATGCTCCTTCAATTCAACATCATAACAACACTCTCACTCTCTCTATGATTGCTATTAATTATCTGGAGTTGAATTGTTTGATTGTAATTGTCGCTTACGGCGAAACGACCGTGCCACATGTTGTTTTATGCTTTCTCCCCTTGGTTAAATAAAATCAAGTCATAAGTCGTTTCCCTGTAAGACTCAGAATAAGTGTAAGTAGCTTCCTAGTTCTCATATTTCAGTATAGATTGTGGATACGGTTACTTTTGTAGTAATAGTGGTAAAGCATATGTAATGTGCGTCTTTTCATCTTCTAATAGAGAATTTACATTTGTTATCCTAGTGATTTAAGATTCTATGTGTGATGGAAGTGTAATGAAAATTTATGGGACCTTTGTACTCTACTTTTCCTCTGCAGATGTGAAAATACTCTCACACAATACTCTCATCACCTTTTCCTCAGCATATTCACCCAACACAGCACAATGCTACAAAATATCGGTGATAAGATATAATTAACTTGCCAATACTCTCATCACCTTCAATTAGGAATTTGTTTGTTGTTGCGTCTCTCTATCTTGGTCCATGTCTAAAGTTCTGATAATTTTTTGTTACATTTAGATCAATTTTGGGTTTTACATCAGAATCACTATCGACTTCCACTTGGCTTCTAACCACATGCAATTGAAATGAATCAGTATTAATTCGATATTGTATTGGGTGGCATAATTCCCCATCGAGATTGTATTCATTTCTCGTGTTTTATCCACATCCCAACCTCCTATTTATATATCTGGCGTGGTATTCTTCGTGTACTCTCCTCTGCAGACATTCACGTCTTAATTCATTCGCCTAATTTTTGCCATGTCTGAAAACATCTAATCATTGGCATAGGTTTGTATGAGACCACGAAAATCATTAGAGGATTTTTATACTTTGGAAGATGCCCTAACAGGTTTTGGACATATATTAAACTTGAATGGATTATTTTTGACCTGTTATTGGCTCTGGTGCCATGAGAGAGGATTTTTGACTGTTATTTATTTATCAAAAGCTTATGAGTTTTGTGTGATATTCTATTCAGTAAACAAATAAAAAATAAAAAATAACCGTATGCCTCGATAAATAAAAATTTCCATCCTGCAAAATATAGGCATTAGAAATGAAACCAGAAACAAGGGAGAAAATAATTATGTGGAATCATGTCTTTCCCTTCTTCATCTGTCCCATTTCCTTACAAATAATGAGGGATCCTGTCACTTTGTGCACCGCAGCAAATA
The DNA here is from genome assembly GCA_018340775.1 of Taxus wallichiana var. yunnanensis. NCBI lineage: Eukaryota > Viridiplantae > Streptophyta > Pinopsida > Cupressales > Taxaceae > Taxus > Taxus wallichiana. Next base: position 132,747,300 of record CM031241.1, read on the forward strand.
ATTTTATTGGTCAGATTCTGCACACCCGCGGTCTCATCCCCAATTGCAACCAAAAAAGGTGTTATAATTCCTTCGGAAAGTCTGATCCAGTGGCAGAAGTGTATAATATGGTGCGGCAAATGATATGGTAAATCAAGCAGGGGAGGAGCGAAATCACAGCCGAGGCGGTCAGAAGGTTGAGGAATTTGGCCAAGAGCGAAAGAATCAGAGCATGCCTATGATCAGAAGGCATGTTGCCTGTTCTAGTTTGTGTGCTAGAAAAGTTCAAACCTAGGCGGGAGGAGAATATCTGAGAGGTAGCTCCAACGACACTACCTATAATGTGGATATTGGATATCTTCTCGGGGTGATAGACGAAGAGCTTGGCATTCCTTTGAGGCTAGAAAAGTCTTTAGACATGGAGATTCTTAACGATTCTTCTTCCATCGTAGCAGTGGTTTACTGTTTCTTTTAAATATGAAAATGAAAATATCTATGACGACTATGACAATGAGAATGGCAGTTACAAAGAAAGTCGATTCTAAGAAAGCGTATTGGCCAAAAATAAGGGAAGAGAAAGGAGGAGTTTGCAAACTAGAAGGATCCAATATCCCATTATCCCCCCTACTTCATCTTCAAAAGAAGAACTAGTAGAAATGAGAATACTACCAACGAAAGGTCCTAGGGAAGATGGAATAGAAGAAGAAGAAACCATCCCTATAGAAGTAGGAACTGAATAAGTAGAAAGAAAAAGAATAGACATATGAGGTATAATTGCAACAATACTTATCAGAGGAATACTAAGAATAAGAGTAGTTACTTGTGGAATGTGTGGACTTGTGGCTGTCCCAATATACCTTGCAGGCTTGTCATTTGTATGCTTGGAGAATGAGAAGAATAAGAAGGACCAAATACTCCTTTTGATGGAGGATGCACACAAAAAAAATCTTCTCAAGTTGTCTTGAATCAATATCTTGGTCATCTAAATCTTCTTCCTCTTCTTCCCTCTATATTTCTACTCCTCCTATCCTAACTTCCAATCCACCAACTCTGGCCTATTTCCCAATAGGTGCATAAGTAACTTTGAAATTTCTCATATTAATGGCCACCACTTGATCATCGACCTCATCCTTATAAACCAGGTCATCCTTGTGGGGTTGATGTTTATAGCTATAAGTGGCCATGCCAGAGTGTGCTTGTAGAATTGTCCCACTCTTCCTCGTTGGGTCAAAAGACCTTAGAGTATGATAGTCTAAGTGGAATGATGTCCTGTGGGCTGCTATTCTCTGGCCTTTTCCAATCAGTCAAGACCACTGAACCTACTAAGAAAGGAAGAGGAGGATAAGTAGACTTTTTATTCTTTTATTCCTTTTCCACATGACTGATGCCATGGAAAAAGTGATATATAATCTCCTACTCATCTAGCTTGTCTGAAACATATTTGGGTAGTCTAAATGGGATAGTGAGAATCCTGTAACGACCCAAAAATACCAACACAAGGACAACACAGTGAAATACAGGATAACTTTTTTTTTTTTTGACTTGCTTTGACTCAACACGACACAACATGTCGTCACAAGGTTACAACCAACACCAGGAACCACTTGTTACGGGGGAGACCACAAGGTCAGCACGAGAACGTTCACACCTATCAAGGACAATGTACTCTTCTTTTGACAAGACAACATGGAAGTCCAATCCACATGACACACTTACAGCTAGGGCAAGCCACAGTAAGAAATGATTGGAGGTTATTTATTTTGATAAGACACCCTTTAGCTCATGACTTAAGTTTTCAGAAGGATTCAATATATGATTCGCACAAATTCACCTTACCAACTGAGTTAATTTCTTATACACTGTAGAGAAGTTCACTTAAAATCTTCACTTTACGACAATAGAATTGTTTAGTTCCATTAACTTAATAAAGGGAATAATTAAATTCCACAAGGCTATCTGTCCATACTTACGCTACTAGAACTTGTTCATTACCTTGCTACAACAAGAATTCGTGTTCAACAAAATCAAGAGGAACTTACAAAGTATCCTGGGAAAGAGTTAAGGTCGAGTTAAATTCCTCTTTAAGATGTCATTAGTTATTACCAAGGTTTAATTGGAGCTTGGGGTTTTATACGTAATTATTAACGCTTTTACTTAGGCTTAACTGAAAGAGTTTATCAAAAGGAAACTACTTACTTTCAAATAGGCTGAAAGATAATTGTGTGGTTTCTAAATTTCCTTCTCTTACTTGTTAAATCTTATTAGAAACTAACTATTGTTTCCTTTAGCTTGTTTTAGGCGTTCTCCAAAAAGAGTAGTGTTCACTAGTTTAGCTAGGGATATCAATTTATAAAGATTTACTTTACAAGGATAGTTTCACCTTTGAGTACTTCAGGAATCTCTTGTTCTCAAGTAAGTCATCTCTATATTATTTTACCTGAATACACATATTTTGGTTAACTTCTATAAGGGTTAACCATTCCATTTAATTTTACTTATATCACATCATTACAAGGTGTCAGAGAGTTTTGACTTAACACTTTATTCTCAAAAAAAAAAAAAAACAAGGTATTACAATATTTATGCCAAGGTAAGGATTGAATATCATTCCTCACCCAAGATAAGTTACTAGTCTAACAACAAAAGGGAAAGAACACTTCACTACGTAGTTTTCTGAACATACCAAGGCAAGAGATCTTCTAAACTCCTTGCAAGCAAAGTTACAAAATTTACAACGCATTGAACTTTCTACAAAGAACTTCATAATTTGAACTGATGAAACTTTTACACTCTTTTCCTTTAATCTACTCGCATAATCCATCTGCACAAATATTTACTAGAGTCAGTTCGCTAGAACTGAGCATGATAAGATATAAACCTCACCTAATAATTTATGCCATCTAGTATTTAAATAAATGAAAGTTTGCAATACTCCTTATCAAATAAATTTCTAACATACATTTAAAACTTAACTGTACATCTCATGATAATACATTTCCTATTCATAAATGTTCACTTCCTTAAGTTTTGCTTACCTAAGACACAATTCCAAGTGACTAGATATACAATCTTAACCATGCAATCAATCATACTCAAATTGCAGTAATAATAATGACGCTCACCTAATACCCTCGACCTACTTCACATATTTAAGTACCCAACAATATTATCTTTCAATTAAATAAAAGCACCAACGACATTAAGCTTATATAATAAATACAAGTACCAATTTTATATTATTCATCGATATTACCCAAGTATCAAACCTTCATAGAAACTCAGTGATATGAAGTATAATTTGGATATTTATTTCACAATTTTAAGGATATACTTATGTTAACAAAGATTCCACCAATCCACAAGTTCGTATAATATTTAGGTATCCTTTTGGTTGCTTATTCCATGTCTCTATATATTTCTTTTAGTACAAGGGTCCAACTCATTGGAATGAGCTACGATTAACGACATTGTCATGTTTTGCTAATATGTCCAAGATACATTTGACTAACTAAGATAAGTAAGCGCAGTCCAAGCCACTATAAATACAAGTACCAACATTATCTCAACTCCCAGTTGAGATGCAAGTATCAAATTTTAGCTAACATAATAATCATCGTAAATACCAGAAAATATTCCATTCGTTAGCCAAGTATTGAAATAACATAATTATCCTTACTGGCATACATGGTATGCACAGTCCCATTATGGTAGCTGTTACCTTTACTTGAGGCTGTGCATGAATCCATTTTAGGGTAATTATCTTAACTTCCCTATTCATCTGTTTTTCTACCAAACGTCTATCGACAAGCTTCAAGGTCAAGTATAAGATAAATTTATAATTTCATATTTCAGGCATTGCCTGAATTCATATGCAAGAGGGCATCACATATCAATCAAACTTGAGGAATGTCGATGTATCCGATATTACTTTAACCGATTCAAGGATCCAAGTAGTGTCTCAAAAATTAAGCCAAATAATTATCCACAGAGGATAATGACTTGCGTGCATAACATATTCGTAGAGGTCATAGAAAACCCATTAACGCATGCTTCAGGAGGGTTCCAATCTAATAATAAGCTCATAGTAATAGTAATAGTAGAGGTCCTGGTGAGGGGTTTTCAATAATCCCCAAGGTAAATGATAATCAAAAGACTCAGATGGAGCTATCTAGAAGACCAATTAAACTAGTATGACTCTTCCCAAATGGAAGCCCCAATCCTAGTGGTAGTTTAAATTATTATAAAACCACGGTAAAATCCAAATACAGTCATATCGGAATTTCCCTTTTTCAAGCCATGTTCTACATAATATAAACAATACAAGAAAAATTATAAACCTCATTCACGCTCCATACTATTTTCTACAGAAACCATCATTCAAAGGAATAATCAGGGCAAAAGAGAAACCAACATTGTAAAATCAGTAGGCAAGAATCGATGTAGAGATTTCTTCTACTTCAAACAGTAAATAAAATAAATTGTAAAAGGGGGAGAGGTCAGCTCATGCAGTTATGATTAAAAGTCATTTGGAAAGCTCGTCCTTTTTTTTTTTTTTTTTTTAGCATCTCTTTCAAGAAGGATTCAATATGTGTAAATACATGTTATATGATATCCAGAGTCCAAACGCTATCTATTTAGTAAAATAAAAACACATCCACATTCCAAAAGAAACCCACATCTACAGCATTCGAACAAAGTTGCAGATATTGATTTATCTAAATGCTAAAAGAAATAAATCATTAAGAGAGAGGGTTAGGGCTTATCATGCCTGTTTTAAATGCTATATCTCATGGCCACGCACGAGCAGACCCCTTCTCCCAGCAGTCCCAAAATTATTTCTCCACCAAACGCACGCTTCTCACCCACACGGTGTCCCAATACCATGCAAGAGGAACAATAACCATTCCGGTAAACTTTGCACACATATTACGTGCTATATTCCAGTTTATTTTCTCATAAGGCATTGTATAGAGCTTCTTTCTTAAACACATAACAGTCTCAGTTATAGGTCCCACAAATCTCCGCCCATAAAAATATGACATTGGCAAATAAACCATTCGACAGTGACACCACATCCTCCCTGGATGGATGGGAAGAAAATATGGAAGAAGCCAAATCTCTGGAGGCAATGGATTGTTTCCAGACCAATCAAATACTCCAAGCACCGAAAGCCACATTTTTCCCCATGAAGGTATAGCAGTAGCACTGCCATGGTCCAAAATCCATACACGACCTTTTTCCATTGTTTCTTTATCTCCTCCATCAGACCCTTGGCCAAGAAGTCTCAAAGTTACATAGTTTAGTACTGTCCCAAACATTGTGCTGTGACCTTCAATGTGCAACCCCCATCCACCATCTTCATTATGCCTAATGATTGTACAAGTAACGACACATTTCTTTTTGATGCGCTTCCGTTAAAACAACATTTAGTGCTCCTGTTACATACAAGGCAATAACCAAACCGGGCATAAGGAACATAGGGCCACCATAAAATGCAGATTTGATGACAACCCAAAAGACAAGAAAGATAGCAGAGCTCTTGGCTCTGAAAGGCATCTACCGTATTGATGGATAAACCTTTTTCCTTCAGCAGATTTGAGGGCAGCATCAAACACTCGGTGCAAACATTTCAACTGTAGCTTGAAAGGTGTGATAATTCCAACAGAAACCTTTATGCCTGCCAACTTAGTGACTCGTTGAAGAAACTCATATAATAGCAAGCAAATTGTTTTTCATGAATATTCTGATATGAAACAGATCGGCCTCTATGAGGCTCTCTTCCACGAGTTACATCGTAAACAAGTAAGAAAGCAATAGAGAATCTTAGAAATAAATTTCATCAGGTCTGTTGGTAACACCCTCACTGTCACGAATCGGTTTTGGATGAACAAACTCAATGCAAGCTCTGGATCTGAGAAATATCCTGCTACCTTCATCTCCCAAGACATTTTCTCCAACATTGCATAGATCTCCTGTGCCGTGGGTGTGATCTGCCACCTACACAAAAGCATGCACCATTTTATTGCCTTTAAACCAACTGCATCCAAGTTCCTTTTTAATTCCTCTATCCTTCATCGGTCTCCTAACCTTGGTGCTCTCATAATAGGAGCAGCCCTAGTTTGAGACGAAGCAAATAGAAGATGGCTTTAAAACCCAAAAAAATCTCTTGGTACAGACTCCATATCCATAAAACAGTCCCTAGACTTAGCATCCTCAAAAAGGCTGACCAGCCACTAGATTGCTTCAATGCAGCAGCTAAAAAGGACAACCCTAAAAAAGTAGTGAAACAACACTCTCAGCCTCGCCTGCAAAACTTGCCTCAAGGTTTGACCGAGCTTCTTCCATGTTAGATTCGTCACCTGGACAGAAGCGACTTTCCAAAATGAAAAGGAACGACAGCTCAACTAAAACTTTATCTCGTTCTTCAACTACAGCTGCAAGATTTTGCACAACTGATCACGACTGGTCGCGTGCAACCAGAACACCAGGATCAACACCAATGGCTCCCTGGGCTCGCCTGCAGCAGCTTCCGCACTTACTCTCCCTGGAGGCCACTGATTTTCTGAGATAAGTTTACTTCTCTACCCTGTAGAACTCGAATCTCAGGATGCATTCTATACTGAACCGAAGCAACATAGTTGAACAGCCTACCTGTACAGCACAATTTTGAGAATCCACTGTCCAGAACATGCTGTAGCAGTTCATCTGTTGCAACATCTGATGGAGCGCAAGCAAGCATTCGTGGTTCAGGGCAGGAAGAAGGAGGCGTCGGATGCAGAGGGCAGACAGAGGAATGAATGCGTGAACTGCAAAACACACAGCAAAGATAAGAAAGACTGAGTCTCAGGGAAGGGATAAGAAATACGTGACGTTTGAACAAGTGGGAAGGAGGTTTCCTCGCAACTTCCTCACGACACTTTCCTAGGAGAATTTCAGTTCCGCGCTCCACTGTAGCTGCCTGTACAGCACGATTTTGAGGATGCGTTCAATACTGAATAGACAACAATAGAGTTGGACAGTCTGCTACACTAGCTTGTAGCTTCATCAAACCATCATGTCAGACCCATGCGCATTGAATAGAGGATCAAAAAGAGATCACGGCAAAGAAAACGGGACTCCGCCCACTCCTCCCGCAAGGACAGACATAAAAGTTGGTAGGTTGGGGTGGTTGGGAGGAGGCAAGGCGGCAGTGGAGGCAGTCAGAAAAAAGAAGAAGCCGATGCCCAGCGGGCATTACAAATCCCCACTACTTTTACAATCTGTATAGTTTGGGTAACACCAAAAAGCTCCCCATTCTCTCAATGAATTGATGATTCTTTGACTTACCCTAGGTATAGGGGTGTCATGTATGGAATTGAAGATCACATGGTAGTAGTTATTATAGATCACCTCCATGTTCTTCCTATAGTTATGCATGTGCATATTGCTAAAGACCCTGGGGACTATATGTCTGTGTTGTGGTGACCAACTAGGGACTCCTTGAAATTTTTGGACTGCACACATGACATCAAGCAAGTAAGACATCATATAGAAATTATCCTGCTTCTCCTTGGCACTCACAAGATTATTGTAGAGGTTAAAATCTAGAACTCCATCCAGATTAGGTATCTTTTCATCATCAATGATCATGGCTAGTAGGGGTACCCATGTCTGATTGACATGCACAATATTTAGTGCTCCAAGTATTCTATTCATTAGGGCCATTCCCACTCTCACTCCACATCTAAAAGATCTTATATTCATCTTGTCTATTGAGACTTTGGACTTGAAACTAGTCGGGTCCTCTACCTAATATTTAAGAACAGTCTTAAGGTTATTTCTCTTTCCCCATTGTTCCATTGTTTCTTGATTGAAATGAATATTAGATCTAGGAGATGGTAAGAAACAATAACCTCTTTAGTTATATTAGCAATTACATTTCCTCCTTTGGATTTTATAATTCCTTTTATACAACTTACATTTTCATGGAAAATGCCCCAAAGCAAGTTGATACAAGGAATTACCTCTGGTTTTCCAGCTAAAATATGTAGCCCAATCTATCTAATGTTCAATAGATCAATTGTGCATCTGTACTTCATCCTAGTTTGCATCATCATTGTCGTCTACTAAACTAGCTCTTTCTAACTTCATTTTAAGGTTGTATAATGCTTTAAGACGATGACTTGTTTGTCAAAAACATAGTGTCTTCAAAGAGCTGGTCCAAGTATAAAATGTGCAGTAAGCCTCCATTGATGATAAAATTTAAAATACTTGAGAAACTATAGGCATGAAAATCTCTCAATCTTAGAAAATACTAATACTGTTTTGTTTTGTGATCGCTTGAATTTAGACTTTGAAAGCTCGAGTTATAGCTTAAATACTAGGTGCTTGAGCATGAAATCCTTTCATGATTCATGTAGTTCTTGCTAAATCATGCTAAAATGGTGGTATACCATTGTAGCATTGAATTATAGTCTACTATCTAATAATTTATATGTTTCACATTGATTTTGAGGCTTTGTGCTACTCATGGATTTTGATAGTTTCCGTGGCTTTAGTTCACAGCTTTTCTTGATTCTCCACGTATTTTTCATGCATTTTTTCTATCTTTTCACCTCTAAGTTTGGATGTGGAGAGATTTGATAGATTTACATGTTGTTTTCCTTTGTAATAACCATGTCAGAGTGTGAAAGGTGAGCTAAAAAGAAGGCTGCACATATGAAAGGCTCTGCTGGATCATGTCTATTATATGATCTTTATGTCATATGTATTTCAATGTGAAGTGTGAACCAATAAGAAATCACCATGTATGTATGGTTTTCATAGTGTTAGACTCTACATAACCTCTATTAATCACTGTGAAGTGCAAACCAATAAGAAATCTCCATGCTTATACTATTTTCTCAATGTCAGTTGTTTGGTGGGTCTTGTCACACATTAATGAAGCTTCCTAATAATATAATATTGGCTCAAATATAAATGTTTTATAAAGTTTCCAAATATCCGTACCAACCTCAAATACACTTTTCTATTTTGTCACAGTTTGTACAAATTTAAATTAAATGCATAAGTGTTTTGATCTTCTAGTTGTGGTGAATTATATATAAGGACAAGTTAGAACTGGTATAATTCACAAGTTGTATAAGCATGCCAATTTGAGCTCTATCTCTCTCATTTCTCATCCTGTTGCCTAGCCTTTAGAGTTTCTCATTAAAATATGTTAGTTCTATTTACAAGTATGGTGACATTCCAAGGAGTTTGTTATGAAAAATATTTTATGCTAATGATGTCGAATTATATTTTATCAATCATGTCTTAACCTTACGTAATCCCATGGAGTCAGGGAGTATTTTTATTCTGTTGACAGTTTCCTTTTTGGTTTTCTTACTTAGATAGCTAGTAATACTCATGTCTTTCAAATGTATCAATTCCTCATTCAGAAGATTTTTCTGAAGGATATTTTACTTTTGAGGATGACCTGAAGCCTATCGGGAAAACTTTCACCAAAAAGTTATGGGGGTAGGAGATGCAAGCCCTAACATATATTCTCTAAAAAAATCTATTTTTGAGTTTTTGAAGAAAGTAGGAAGATTGGAGCGAAAGGCGTGCAAGGTATTCAAATGGAGAATCGTGAGTGTGGAATTACTTTTGAGGGAGAACTCTAAGTCATGATTGTTAGGGGAAGGGTAAGAAAACCCTTATCCTATGGTGGAAAAATGATGTAAGATTGGTTGGTCACACTCAAAGGGAATGATGAGATTCTAACATTTTAATTGGTCCTAGTCCATCCGAAGGAGTTTGATAGAAAAGGGGATGTCTATATCTTACATCAGTCAAATTTTGTATGTATTTTGGGCCATGAATGATTACAAGGAATTTCATGAGAGGAAGGAGAAACTACTCTCTTGCACTAGTCTCAGGTCATTTTGCTCATATGGAAATGTGAAAACAATAGTCCTCTATAACATATATATATATTTTATCAATTTGTAAGTATTTATGCTAAGATCGTTGTTTCCTCCTAAAGGTCATCCTTTGTAACTTTAGGTAATACAATTATATGCATTTATTTTGCACTTCGATGTATATATAAGTTTCAAGGGTGAGGGCCCCAATAGATCCCTCTTCTATTATGTAAAAAATAAAATAATAACATGTGAAACACTGAAACAATAACTTGCGAAGATACATGATCACCTTTGAAGTCTTATGTGAAACAATACTCTCAAACATTGTTTCATCTTAATCAAATGCATTGGTTCTTAATTTATTTGTATTTTGATTTTTCTCCATAGCTTTGTCTCTGTTGGGGAATTTCTTATTGTTACTATTTAGTTTTAACTTTTATGACTATCATAACATTTTATTATTAATAGAAACATTCTCAATTTAAAAAAATGGATTCACCATTCGAAAGAGGCCATTATCCAAACTAGTTTTATGAATTAAATAAATAACACTAGATTCACCATTCGATCTACAACTATTTTTTATGTTTTTACCATTTTCATGATTAAATCAATTCCCAAAATTACTAGTTTTGTAAAAACTACATTTACATCGGTTGATCATGGGATCAATTTCAAAGTGTCAAAATTTCCCGAACTTTCCTAAACCTTTCCAATGTAGTATATCCTTGGATATATTTCAACGATTGTAATAACATGAAAAATAGACACTTTGAGCTCAAGATATGTCCAAATAAAGTTTGGTCACCTAGGAAGGTCAACATCGGTCAACTGAGTCCAAGGTGACGTGTATGTGTGCACAATTGGCCAAGTGGCTCATTCGGTAGTGGACAAGTGGAAAAAGGAGAAAGAGGAAAAAAATGAAGTATTGGTTTGCGACCTCTGGTCTTCGACAGTGTAAAAGTCACCATGAGATTGAAATTTCCCGATTGGCCTATCAAGGATCGATAAGTGGTTTTTATAGCCATATTTCATTTTTGAATATCATAGTATTGTATGGTTGAATTGTATATTACATTTGTAATTATTCACCATGTTACTATATTATTTCAAGTTACAATATTTTGGAATTGACCAAGTTTGCTATTAACTCTACTTGGTATTATTTCCACCTAGCTCAGAGGCCTTATCAATATTGGCACATTATAGCATTTACCATGCATTTGTTTTAACTACCTACCTTATCCTGCAAACTTCCATGCATTACTCTTATCCACCAAATCCCCTTATTTCTCCATGCAGCTATTAAGCCATGCATTGTTTTATTACGCCGAAGGCATTTCCTATGGGAAAGGCCCTTCCAGACGTTTCTATGATTGTGTTAAATTTGACATCCTGGACGTTTTCATTTTTTGCTGTGTTTTGATAGTTTAGACATGGGTTGTGACATTTTTACTTTTTTAACGTTGTTTTTACTATTTTTATCAGGGTGAACTCCAGTTACATGCCCACTTTTGAGGAGCGATTTGTGTATTTTGGGAAATGCATGCGATCAACATCAGAGCTGAAAGGCGGGAGAATAAGAATGATGCTGATTTGAGTGTGAATGTGAAATGTGTCAGAGATTTTGTTGCAATAATTTTTCTGTTAATTTATTTCATTGTTTTGATATTCGTTTATTGATATTTTCTGCGAATTGATGCATGCACAGGTGAAATACAGGGATGATTTTCTATAATATTGTTCTTCATTAATTAATTTCAGGGTTTTATTTTAAGTTTCTGAATTTTACGATTTGATTCATTAAAGGCTAAATGGTGGGAAATATTTATGCAATAGTTATATTTTTTTGTGAGTTAAATTCAGATGCTCCTGCATCACATTGTCCAGGAATATGATAATTTCTTTGGGTAAGTTTTATAATAACAATTTGGGTCGTTTAGGCTTTTCTAAAAAATTGTCAACTTGGGATTTTTTTTTAAATTTTTCCTGAACCATTAGAGGATTAGTGGTTTATTGTGTTGGAAAAAAAATCCATTAAAAATAGTGAAATTAGCGATATATTGTGTTTCTTAGAATATTTATGCGTGTACATCATTTTGTTTTATAAAAATTATGCTTAGATTTGTTCTCATTTATTTTGTTACTTGTAGTGAGTTACTACTTACTTACATCACCTTCATATACCAAGGAATTTGCTATATATAATGCCTTTAATGCCATTATTTGATAATTTCTTATAAGGTGGGTAGAGAAAATTAATATTGTTTATAGTAACTGAATTGAAGCAAATGATTGTTCTCCAAAGCTATTTATAAGTTTGGTAGAAGCTTTTGGAGATCTAGGTGGAATGAATATAATCAAGTAGCTCTAATGAAATATAAAGCCACTAAGGAGAAGACCTAGTGTTGGCAAAGTGTATATTGTGTTGTGAAATATATGTATTAAAATGGAAACCAAAGGCTACCACTCATGATATAAAATCTGCAAATATACGAAAGTCTTCATGTATTCATGTTTAGTTCATATCTCATGATATAAGATTTGGAAATGTATATGTACGAATTTGTAACAAATTTGAAATGTACACAAAACCTTTCAATCTAATGTTTCATCTATATTCTTACACTTCCACTATCAATCACACCCCTTATCAACATGTTATTGATAAAGACAAAAAGAATTTTTCAACAAAGAACTAACCAAACAACCGATGAAACCACCATCTCAAACATTTGCAACACTAACACAATTTCCCCAAATAATTACAAACCACATCAACTACAAAAGTAATTATCCAAAGTGGTATCAAATGTATTCATGTTTAGTGCCAAAAAAATGGCCACAAAAGGCTACCACTCATGATATAAAATCTGCAAATGTATGGAAGTCTTCATGTATTCATGTTTAGTTCAAATAAAATAGTTTGCAAAATGCTACCACTCATGATATAAGATTTGCAAATGTATATGTATGAATTTGTAACAAATTTGAAATGTAGAGATAGAACCTTTAAATGTAATGCTTCATCTATATTCCTACACTTAAAAAATCAATCACACCCCTTATCAACATCAAATCAAATAACATATACCATTCGGTGTTCACATTGCATTTTGCACATGTGATTACTAGTTTACAAACAACCACACATTGTATTATTCCAAATTCCATGCAGCCTTATCCCTCCAATACTGCGCTTACCTCTTATCTTTCCTAAATCTTCACAAAATTTACTCCTATATACTAACCAATTAATCATTCAATGGCACCATATTTTTTTGGTGTAGTAAAAATGTGGAATATAGGTGGCCCAAGCCATGAGGATAATGGGTGGTTTAGCCAAAAATAAACCCTCTTCCTCGCTAAAAATGGGTATGTTTACCCACTTGGAGGAAGATTCTGCGGCAAAAATGGTAGGTAGTGAGTTTTGATCACCCGACCACATGGTTGTAGAGCATATCTACCCAGAAAATCCACCATCTAAGCTCATTGTGTTACAAAATGAGCTTGCACAATTTTATAGAAGATAGAGGCCATGTCTCGTGTATAGCCAATAACAAGGCAAATTGGGAAAACTTGAATTTTGAGGCACTTCTACTCAAAACTAGATCTTGGGTTATATATGAATGTTTCTCAGAATTTTGAGAAGATCACGATGGTGTGATAATTTATCTGATTTGGATTATTTGTGATAGAGTTATTTGTTGTTAAAGTCACATAAAGGCATAGAACCAAAGGGAGACATCGCTATAAGTAGATCAGGAAGGTGAAGGACAGAGGTTGAGCTCCATTAACATCCTTCAAAGGTTTGAAAAAATGTTTTGCAGGTTTTGATTCATTATTGGTTAATGTAAAGGTTTTTGTATTTACATATTTAAGATTATTAATGGATCCGTTCACCACGAACCTGTGGACGTAGGAATTCCAAACCCCGTAAACAATTTCGGTGTCATGTTCTAATTTTGTTTTCAGTTTCTCATATTTACAAGTAAATTAAATTCCAAATATGAATATGGATTCAACTATAATCAGTAATTGATAAAATTCAAAAATGAATTCAATCAAATAATGATTTTTGGGCTTAGATCAACAATGAAAATTTGAGTAAATTACAAGTTTAATTTTAGTTTTAATTCAGTCCTAAATCATATTTTTAATCAATAATTTGGAGTATTAAGACCTCTTAAGTTTATTAAAATTTAAGATCCTTTCAAACGATTAAAAGTGTTAGTTTTAAGCACCGCTTTCAGATCACCTGGTTATGAGGACATTTGCCACAATTGCTATATTTTTTCATGGGTTCCTTAAAATTTTCCTAGAACACACTTAAAAAACCAAGGGACACCATAAAACTCATTCGAATACCTAAATACCTGTTTACACACTAAACACCCACACAACATCCTAAACAACCATGTTGCTATATACTAAACACCCATGCGACACACTTAAACATCCAACTAACTTATGAACATCACTTTGCATTACCCTAAACACCAATTTGATACATTAAAAACCCAATGAACATGCTATAAAATATATTTATTATGATAAAGTACTATATTTATTAGTGTGATTGGGTGACATGTAAATACAAAAATGAATGTCCCTAATTTGACATTCATTTGACTTCCAAAATAATTTTTCTCCTAAATTCTACTATGATATTAACATAATGTATTGGTTTACATTAGCACATCATATTTCATAGTGCCATTAATGCAACATATTATATGTTGTAATTAAGTTCACATTAATATATTGAAGCAATAAATCCAAATTTAACACAAAGGGGCCTTTTTAAAAATATTTTAAATACATGATTATGCATTTCTATTCTATTTTTTTCTTAAAAAGAAAATATGAGGGTTTAGACATTGCATGTGTGGGGATAAAAAAGTTTTGTGGGAGGCACAAAAGTTATTTTTCCTTGAAAACAACATTTTCACATTTTTTCTTACAAACTCTGCAAGCGTGTGGAGACTACAATGATTTTGTGGTTTATTTGGACTTTATTATTATTAAAAAAATGGTTCGAGACAAAATTCTCAAGAAGATGAAGATCATATATTTTCATATGGGTAAAAACTAACTAAAAGGGGAGATAAATAGCCTACTACCCTTAGAGGAGGGACTAAAATTTCGGGAAGAGGAAGGAATGAAGTAGTGAATCAAATAAATGAGACACAAATACTTCATATATGAAAAAATGATTATCACACATTCTTGGGGATACTGAGATGAGGATGGAGTGAGTAGCAGTTCATATAAATTCAATCAACAAACTCCTCGAGAGATGAATTTACCAAAGAGAAGGACATCACCCTTAACGTGCAAAGAGAACATGAAGAAGAATATGATGATCATGTAACTTGCAAACTAATTGTAATTATTAATAATGTTCATTAGTGTAATTTAGGATAATTTATTTGAAAAATAGAGGCATAATTTTTTAAATTTAGGTAAATTTGATGAATTTAGTCTTGATTCAACAAAATTTTGGTATAACATTCAATGTTTTGATAAATTGATTAGTTAAATTGAGAGAAGTCCTAAAATTGTTAGTAAATTTACTTTTGAATTTTTGTGTGGTATGTCTCACCCAATTTCCACACCTTCATCTACCGAAATTATCCTATTGCTACATGCACTAATGAAAACCCAATTTCTACACCTTCTCCATCTACTTAACATTATTAGATCCATATTCCTATTACTACTTGCATAAGTGAAAATTCACCTCTTGGACAATTGGATCTATGTATTGTCAAGGATGAATATTTCCCAACCAATATCTATATAATTACTCAAACAATAATGAAACTACATGTGATGGTGTGAATCACAATTTCTTTAAAGACATCTATAGGAGGTCTTATTCTAAGAACAATATTAAGACTATCATATAGATGTAAACCCCGAGAAAATTGATAGGTATATCACTAGCAATCGTACATGAAGTGTACGATGGAAAAATCAAAGTGGATGGAGTGAAGAATGAAAAAATGAGGAAGTAAAATAGAGGAAAAGGATGAGGGTTGATAAGGAAGCAATTTGATGGAAGGGAAGGAAATTGAGTTCCAATGTATTGTCTGTATCTTATAGGTATTAATCACGGTGATACAATATGTGTATGAAGAGGACAAACATAGAAACGGGTAAATTCAAAAAGGTTACATGTTTGAAACTCAACTGAGATGCATGAATCATACATGTTTCACAAGTCAATCTTTTTTTATCCCATTTGAATTTAAATAAACAATATATGCTACAAAAACCGATATTTAGTAGTACGTTTATGTATGGAATTCTCTCCCTAGATCTCTATCTCGGCTATCTGGAGATCAAGGACCCTATATAGAGACATATTTATAGATTCTCCTTTACCCAAGATCCAACAAGCCAGAAAGAAAATTACCATAGAAACATGCCCGCACATTAGATAATATAAGATTATAAACATGTTTCTCAGGAGCATACAAGTATATGTGGCTTCATCCAAAACACACAAGCTAAATACCGATGCATAAACATAAATTAGGCCCACATATGGGAAGAAAATGATGCATGAAGGTTTGAATTCAACGTCCCTTAAATCTGTGCTAGTGGTAGTTGATGGATAACAAGAATAGAAAGTCAAAGTAATTTGATTCCTATTCTTTAACAATCACTTTGTTCCATTATCTTCCCGATGTAATCTTCTATTGTGCACAAGCCACACTCGTCAATAATTTTCAACTCCTTTTGACAATAACTGATATCTCTGAATTATGCTCATACATACAGAGAGCACAAAGTTTACAATGTCAAAACACTAAGTGGAAAATGGTTTCTCCATTCCATGGTATCGACCAAGTTTCATCTCTCTTTGAGAATCCAAGAATTTCCTATGATAAATCTACCCTCATACATATGAGCTTAAGCCAACCAACATGTAAAAGAAGTTATGGAGTCAACATCTTCTCAACTATTTATGGATCTACTCATTTCAAAAAAAAAAAAAAATAGTTTGCAAAAATTATGGCTTCACCTAACAGGAAGCCAAGAGAAACAAATAGTTTGATGATTGAACTACAAATTCTAACCAATAAATTTTTTAACACTTGAAAACCGAAAAAACATATATATAAAAAGAATTCATGTTTCCTTTGTTTTAAGCCTAAGATAAGCATACACGATTCTCATGTCAAATGTTGATAATGATAATGCATACTGTATGTAATTAAGTACTTTTAACCAACAAATTATTTGATTTATCCATTTGAGGATAATTAAAATCTTTGTGAAAAATGAATGTCTTTAGAATATCCCTGAATGAGAGATCTGTACTATCCATATAAATTTCTAAGAAATTAAGCTCATTATAAAGATTACTACCATGAATATGGCCTTGTTCAGAGTTTCAAGTTGTTTCACAAAGTGAATAGAATTGTGACTAGTTCCTTCCCCTTTAAGAGAATCTAATGTAGAACAATCAATTATTGCTCAAGATCCGTTGCTTTTGCTTCTTTATGACACATTTGTTTCAATCTATGCACCTACATGGGAAGAGGTCATATTTCGAGGTTTCCTTTTGCCTTCTCTGACTTGTTACTTGACCATCTATGGCTCTATACTTGTTAGTGCCATTACATTTACATTAGCACACTATAGTGTGCAATGTTTACTTCCTCTCACATTCTTGGGTTTTATATTGGGCATTGTTTTTGTATGTTCATGCAATCTTCTTGCACCAGTGCTATTGCATAGTTTGTGGAATGGATTTGTATTCTTGGATCTATTGAGATGATTTCTTTGCACAATATATATGTGGATGTGCACTATATATGAAAACAATAAAGAGAAATGGCAACTCCAAAGCATTGTAGCAAATCAAGATAATTGTACCTCCATTCTCATTCTTTTCTCGTGGTGAGTCTCTATGATTAGGGATTTAGCAATGCATGCAATTTTCTACTGATCTAGTTGTAATAAAAATATCCAAGAGTTCTTGTAGGAGAGGATAGATATTAATTCTGTATTGTCAAAATTTGTTTTGATTAGTTTTGTGCTACCAATTCTCCTCACAATTGACACTACTAGAAAAATGGCAGGTGCATTGTTGAATTTGTAATCATCTAAAGACTTGAAACTCTGATGGAATCTATCTGACATCAAATAAAACACATTTCTGATATTTTTTTGTTATTTTTGAGAAACTCTTATATTGTTAAGATTTTCCATAATTCCATTTCTCATGTAGTGTGGATGAATTTTATAAAGCATGATTCAAAGGCTAATAAGTTTCCTTGTTAGGTTTGGTTCCTCTTTGGAATTTTTAAGTCATGGGATGGTCTTACATCTTTGTGTATATGCTATTTGACATGGCCATTAACCTTTGGTCTATTTTCTTTTAGCACTCTTGAATTTTTAGATTGTGAAATAGTAAAAGCCTAGTTGTAATATTCAAGACTACAAAATGTCTTTCTTTTTATTGATCATTTCAAGACAAGGGTTAACTATTTTCTTAAGTCTAGATATGATGAGCTATGAGATGATTAGAAAATGATTGGTTGTTGTAAAAATGTTTACTATTATGTATGATGTTTTTCTAAGGTTTAGTTGTAATATGTAGAATAATGTTTTGGATTCTGTTAGATGATTGATGTTAGTCAACCAAATCCAACATTGATTTTAGGAGTAAATGATTTTCATTACCCAAGTTAGGGTATTCTAGATGCTTTGGACATACATAATGTATATGAATCAAAATGAGTAATATCATATATAGTTCAACAATCAAATTAGAAACTGCAAGAATGGGTAAATTTCATATAGATGGAACTTAATGTAATGTAATAGTGTCCTACAAGTAACTTCTATGGTCTTTTAGAGCTAAATATAAATTGTTTTGTTTTTATCATTTTTTGCATTACTAAAGTTGTAAGATTCCAACTTATGGATCAAAATGCCCCAACATCTCCGGTGGGTGCATAGGAGGCATGGGATAGAGAAGGGAAAGAGGGATAAGTGGAGTGGGTAGTGAAATAGGGGTTGTATGTTTCTAGCGCTAACTAAGCATAATTTTCGACAACCGAAAGAATTATTTAAAGTATAATTTCTATAAAAACCTTCCGATTTTTACGAGCATCAATCGAGAATTTTTGGGATCATTTTAATGTAAACCCACTTCTAAATCCATCAACATCACCAGATGAGACAAATTAGGTAGAGCATCATGGAACCCAAGCTTAAGAATTACCTATTTCAAGGGGAAATCTTTCAACTACAATTGGTATCTTTGTAAAATTAAGGTACTTATCCCGCATAGGAATTTGATCTTCAATATGAATCCCAAGCACATAAAGAGTATAACTTACATATCATGCTTGAGTGAAAGTCACATAAAGTATATAGGCGGATGATTTTTTTATCTTTGGGTCACCCACCGTTGGGTTCCTTATAACTATGGCATCTAGGTGGTGACCAAATCTACCATTTGAACACTAAAAAAAGGTGGGGCTCTGGTTAAAAGCAATGTTTTTGCAAAAAGACCCATATATAATAAAGATAACATTTTTCTTTGCACCAATAGAAAAGTGTGCGAGACAATTTTAATGCAAATTCACTCCTAAAAACTCTCAACAGAAAGGGCCAAGAAAAATATAGGTAGCTCCCCAAGGGACCATGGCCTATGAATTTTCTATTTCAAGGGAAAGACAATAACACCCCGATAGTCATTGGAGTTTGATCTTACATATAAATCCCATGCATAAAGAGCATATAACATACATATCATGCTCGAATGAAACTTACATGGACTCTACATAAATCCCAAGTATAGAGGGCATGATAAGGGATCTAGTGAATAGCAAATGTTCTTGTCAAAAACATCCAATATATTATTAAAGAATTTTGTTTTTCTAAGTTAAGTGCATTAGATAAACATAGCAGACCTAAAAGCAATAGACATTTCTCAACTCCTTTTGAGTGGCATGTTCTACGCCAACACAGGTTAATCCTCTGCTTCAGAGAGGTTACCAAATCAATTGTCTTATGTGTGGACCTTCATTTACAAGTAAAAATCACACAATAAATCATCAAACATTTACAAGGAAAACATACTCAAGAATTCATCAAACATTGTCATTTCAATAAAGTGGTGTACCAATTTCCTCTAATTTTAAACCAGTGCCTCTGCACAATGCTGATGAGCAATACCCAAATCATCCTTACACCCGCATCCAATTTGAATCAAGTCTCCTGGGGATGTTCTGCAATCAAATCTCAAATGACACACTCTGCACACTCTCTCTGTATCATCATCTCCACATTTCCCATCTCTTGTCGGCTCTCCAACATCCTTAACATCTACTCCTTTTTCCAAATCCACAACAATATCCGCATGCTTGAATGTGACAAAGGTGACATTTTTCAACTTGGGCTTCTTAGAATTACACCTACAATAATAAATCTTAGAGGATTCAACATCAGGACCAATCTCACCCAAATCAACATGTTCAACTCGAATTCCCAACTAGGGCAGGTAGTTTGTCGGCTATGTGTATCTCATAGTCATCTATCTTTTCTATAATGGGACCTGGAGTGCATAAGAATCGAGCATGACATCTTTGGGGTCTACTCGAACCATTCTTACACACACCACTAATAGATCATACATGGTAATAGTGCTCAACAAAGTTCTCATTAATATCCATGCTAAAATAAACACCATTATGGGTTAAATCAAAAATACAAATGGAGATAAATATTTAACCCTAATATCTTCTCATATTACTATATTAAAATTGATTGATGTGGATCTGTATATGTACCATGAGTGGGTTTAATGCCTTACGAGAAGATTTTCTTATTACATCAATATGCCTCCATCGATCAAAAAAACTTCCAACGATGAGGGATGAAATGCGTGCATATAGGTGATATGCCGACAATGCAAAGTGCATGAGAGGCCATTGGATTTCAACAATTATTTGAGGAACAATGTGAACCAATAGATCCCTAACATGTGTTAGAGGAATCAAGTCTCACTTCAACTGTAAATGCCTTCCGACATCAATATGTTTTAAACTAAAAGTGTATTTAAATATTTATTTTACAATATTTAAAATAAAAACACATTCTAATCTTTTATCTTTTACAATGGTTTATATCTACAAGTATTGATGTAGCCAAATACCCACAACACAAAACTATATATATGGAATATGCTACTTTCAACAAATATATTTAAAGAAGTTAGAGAAAATATTCCTACAAAATCTATAAATATTATGCATGAAATATCAATACAAAAGTAAAAATAAGGCCTCTTTATAAACAACATCTACACTTTTTCCCCGCACATTCCTATTTAGTGTTGTGTGGTCTTTATGCATAATCTCTCCAGATTTTGTTAAGTGTTTTCTCTAACTTCTTCTTAGAGAGTTGCTAAAAGTAAAAACTTATAGGTATTTATTTTTATGTTGTAGGTATTTGGCTACATCAAACATTAAAGGATTACATAATGTTTCATGTAAATATTACAAGAAGACAACTAGCAAGCTAGTTAAGAAGGAAAAAAATATGGTGTCGATGTCTTCTATACATAATCACCCTATTGGATGATGGTAAATTTATTTGAAAAATGTTAATTCTAATAATTTGAATGATTATGTGATGTATAAGAAATTTTCATTTATATTAATAAGTTTAGTTTTTCACAAGTATGTTGGGCAAGAGCATATTTTGGTGAATATATATAATGAGAAAGGGATAACCTCAATATATTTTTACTTTTGGCTATGACCATGCTGATTGGAGAACTATTAGGAGGTAAATTTTAATTCATGAATTAATCATGTTTTCTTTCATATGTTTAAAACTATTTTGTAATGCAAAAGTCTATATTTTTATTTTTTCAAATCTTTCCTAATAAAGTTTATACTTTTAAAATTATCTACATACTTGGATACTACAAACCGTATGCATAAAATAAATTAATTGAATATTGACAAAGTCATAATGTTCGTAGTCAACCAATCCAATAACAACATTCCATTGAGGATTAAATAAAATAGGTGAAAAAGGTCACAAACCCCATAGGTCCCATGGACTTCATGAGCAAAAATTCTCAATTTATAAGTATCATGATTTCAATTAATTTCAAGTACAAAATATATTTTATTTTTTCTTCAATTTTAATAAATTTGGCAATCTAGAGCTACTTGAACATGATCTAGTGAGATAGTTTTGACACTTGGGGATACCCTAAATTTGACCTTATGTGATACCTAAGGATGGAAAATTTATGGAAGATAGGAATACTATAAACATTCTTTCCTCTTTGTGAAAATGTTTATTTATATATACACTACAATTATAGAATTGCTAATTATACATAATAAAGTAATCATTGGTCCAAATATATGTCTGTAGTAGAATCTAGAGCTGACTTTTATCTAAACACTCTAGAGTATATTTTATGAAGGCTCTAGAGTAGAATGTATGAAGACTCTAGAGAATACTATATAAGTACTCATGAGCTAGCTATATGAACACTTTGGATAAGAATTTATGTGGTTATATTAGATGAAAAGTTTGAATTTATTTTTGTAATAGGATAAATTTTATGAGAATCTTATCTAAGCTTGGAAGAAGGAACACATCCATAAGTATGGATATTATACTCTACAAAAGTAAATAGGTGAAAATGGAGTCAAACCATTGTGGGTACACTATTTATATTTACTATATAATATATAATATATAATTTACAAATATTTTTAATTTAACTTAACGATATTTTTAGAAAATGTTAGTTTTATTTTTATTTTATACATGTGAAACATGATGTTGTCTAAGAATTTTGGTGGATAAATGCCTCAAACTTTCAATGGGAGGATAAAGAACACTATGGTTCTTCTAAAAATGCTTCAGCTATCATGAAGATGTTGACACTAGAGAGGTTTCAACGAGTTTTAGTGATACAATGTTTCATCCTAATGCTAAGCATACTTGTTGGGATTAGGGGTGATTAGGTAATATAGATGAATATTTAAGTCCAAATGTATGGGAATAATTTGATATTATGACATGTGATTTATGATGTTGAATTGAGTGTATGAGTTTAAGTCTGATATATTGACTTTGTAAATTTTTTTAATCAATTAAATTATAAGAATTTTAGTTTACTATCATGTTTTTCTAACATAGTTGATTTATTATCATTTTGTTAAATGATTTGTTACTTATTATTAGATTTATTATTGAATTTGTTTATCAATAATATGTGTAATTAATTTTAACCTATCACAATTTCATTTTTAAATAAATAGTGTTGTAATTAAGTTTACTAGCATACGATTATATAGTTAAAATTATATAATTGAATATATAAATAATTAAAAAAATAAAGAAAATATTTTTGAATGTCACTATAATGATTAAAGTTGAAATAGTTTTACTTTTTGAGTCATACATGGAGTCATAGATGAAGTTGAAATCATTATAAGTAATAAAGTCACAATTTAAGGTGAAAAAATTCATGATTTAATTTGCAACTATAAGTCCAAGCTTTTGTCATCATTTAAATCAAATTTCAAAGGCGCTTTTAACATGTAAGGATTAAGTCATTGTTTAAGTGAAAGTTATAATCAAATTTTATGTTGACATTTAGCCACAATTTTATGTCATAGTTTAACTTAAAGGTACAATTATAACTATAGTTGAAAATCATGTTGAAATTTAGTCATTATTTACGTCACATTTATAGTCAAAGTTAATTCGAGTTAATGTCAACATTTACGTCTCATTTTATTATTGAACCCAAGTTATCATTTAAGTCAAAGTATAAAGGCATTCTAACATCAATGCTTAATTCAAATTTAGAATCATGCAATTATAATCTAATTTTAATTTGGCCTTTAATCGTAGTCCACGTCATCATTTAAGTCAAATATATAGTCAAACTTTATGTCTTAATAACACACATAGGGGATTCATTATTTAGGCAATATCCTAACACGTTCATTCATATTAAGGTAATTAAAAATGATAAAATCAAATTCAATATATCGACATACATTAGGGGTGAAAGGGTTTAGTTAATTAATATTTTCAATTAGGTATTGTGGGTATGTTGAGAGGCGGGCTAGAGGAGAGACAAGGTTAATTTTTAATATAAAACTAAAACATTTGAACCCTAGTTTTTAAAACTAATTACCTTAAAATTGCAAAAAGGAGTGTGGTCATAAAGTTAAATTATAATATCTTTTGAAAAAGGAAATCTCAAATAGGATATTCTTAACCAAGAAATAATCGAGATGGTAGAAAATTGGGATTGAGTATGCTTTTCAACGTAAATGATATTATTTTAGTATCTTAATTATTTGAATATGTGTTAATAAATGATTAAAGTTTAAGATTAAGGTAATTAGCAATAGGTCTCGAATGACTTAAAAATATATTTCTAGGGAAAAGGTGTATTAAGAAATTAATCATTGAGTGGGAAACATGATATATTTTATGTTTCATATATTAGGGTAGAAATAAAAAGGGGTAAATAAAATTATAATGGAAAAATGGGTAAGTAAGGTACATAAAAAATAAGGGGTATTTTCATTATGATAATATAACACGAGGGGTATTATCAATTGAATAAGTAGAGGTAAAAAATAACAATAACCTTATTCTTTAATAACCTTTGAACTAACATGCTATACCATACTTTTACTAAGTGAATCCCCCGTGATGACACACTAATTTTGTTAGAGTATGATGTGAACATGTGGCATTTCCCAAATGTATATATCAATCTTCAATTGATGTTAAAATGATGTCTTAAAAATATAATACAACATCACAATTTTAATTGGCCTTAAGTTACATCCAGAACTAAAACTATGTATTTAGCATACAATTTAGAATTCAAAAATATCTTATTTTATGACTTAAAAGATAACTTGCCAAATACTTAACTTATTTCCATTAAAATATTGTAATGATATCCTAGTTATAAAAGGGAAGAAATCACAATAATTAAATTTACCTTTTATAATCTTACACAAGTAAATTTTCTTTTGTAGAGATACATATAGATTTCTTTACAATAGGGAAGTCTTGTTAAAATTAGGAGCTATAGTTTATTATATGGATTTGTAGGCTTTACATTGAAGGATATTTTAAAATAAGGAAGTCTTTTTTTAAAGAAGAGAACTTTTGTTTATTATAGAGATTTATAGGATCTACATCCAAAGATTGTTTATACATTTTTATGTTTATTATAGAGATTTTTTATTTTTTATTTTTATTTATGTAGGTGAAACACAATGTTGTTTGGGAATGTTGGTGGATGCATGCCTCAAATTTTCAATGGGAGGATAAGGAACACTATGCCTCAAATAGTGGAGATGTTGACACTGCATAGGGTTCAATAAATTTTAGTGATATAATGGTTCATCATGATGCTAAATGTGATTTATGATATCGATCTAAATGTATGGGGTTAAGTATGATATCTTTACTTTATAAATTTTTTTATCAATAAACTTACAATACTTTTAGTTTATCATCATGTTTTTCTAACACGTTTAATTTATTATTATTTTGTTAAATGTTTTATTATTATTGTTAGATTTATTATTGAATTTGTTAATCAATAATATGTGTAATCAATTTTTAACTTATCATTACTTCATTTGTTTAATCAGAGGGTTACAATTAATTTTACCATTATGATTATATAGCTAAAATTATATAATTGATAATATAAAATATTTAAAATAAATAAAGATTTTTTTAAATTTTTTTGAGTTTTGTAGCTAAATGGCTTCACAAATAGCATGAATCTTGCGGAGTTTACAAAGTAACAAAGTATTGGTTGGGTTACGGTGTTGGTCATCTAGTAGGAACCATTATCGGTTGGGTAACGACATCGATTACACTGTGCATGAAAGTTTTTATATACAACGCGGATTAGATCCAACCTTTGATTATAAAGGTGATCTAAGGGTTGTAAATGCATAGCCAAGTTGCCATAATGTTTGTATATTCTTAGAAGTTAGAAAACTAGGGTTAGAAGAAAGAATTGGGAGAATTGTAAGAAGGAATTCTTGGAGAGAGCAAAGAGAAGCTTGTGAAGAAAAAGTATTGTACATCCGTGTGAGGTGTGGAAGATTGCATATCTTCATTGTATTTCCTCTATAAAGAAAAGATTAATAGATTGGCTATTTCTTGGTGGACGTAGCCCACACTAGGTGAACCACATTATATCTTATGTATTGTTCATCTAGTTTAATTTCCGTATTTATTACTTGTATGCTTAATTATGATTATAGATTTTTACAACAAGTGTGCTAACCCCAACAACTAGTATCCGATATTTTTTGTTTGAGGGTTTTTTGTGTTAAAGATTTACTCACAGAGGTATTTCTGATTGAATGGGAGCACAACAATGACAAAAGATGATAAATATAAAGTGGAGAAATTTGACAGTCGTAATTATCAATTATGGAAGTTACAGGTTAAAGGTTATCTGTATGAGAAAGATTTATATTTACCGTTGGATGAGAGTGTGAAGCCTATAAATATGACTGATGAAGAATGACAGATTATTGTGAGAGAAAGGCTCTAAGATCTATAGGATTGAGTCCAGGAAACATCAAGTAGATTCAAATATTACTAAAGGAGAAACCACTATAGATTTGATGAAATATTTAGCTAATTTATATGAAAAACCAAGTGCTTCAAATAAAGTTTATTTGATGAAGAAATTATTTAATTCTAAAATGCAAGAAGGTGGATTTGTATCAAACCATTTGAATGATTTCCATTCCATTGTAAATCAATTAAAATTGGTTAATATTCCGTTTGATGATGAAGTGAAAGAAATTTTATTCCTATGTTCTTTTCCAGATAGTTGGGATAACTTGGTAATGGTTGTTAGTAATACAACATATGCTACTAATATTTTGAAGTTTGATGATGTGGTTAGTATAATCTTGAATGAATAAATATGTAGGAAAAGTACATGAGAGTCATCATCTGGAAATTATTTGAATGTAGAAAGTAGGGGAAGGCAGAAGGAGAGATCCAAGAGAAAGAATAATGGGAAATCAAAGTCTAAGAATGACAGATCTAAATCTAGAGGTAGAGGAATAACTTGCTGGAATTGTGGAAAGAAAGGACATGCAAAGAAAGATTGTTGGTTCAAGGAAAATAAAGAGAATATACCAGATAAAGTTAAAGAGGAAAATGTAGCAACAGAGGTAATGAAAGATGCCCTTATTCTCTCCTTGGATAGTAAACTAGAATCATGGGTTTTAGATTTAGGAGCTTCTTTCCATGCTATCCCTAATTAGGGTTATTTTAGAAATTATGTCCAGGGTCATTTTGGGCATGCTTATTTAGGACATGATGAACAATGAAATATTATGGTAAAGGGAAAGTTCATCTAAAATTGCACAATGGAAATACATGGATATTGAAATATGTGAGGTATGTTCCAAGCCTCAGGAGAAATCTAATTTACGGAGGACAACTAAGTATATCCGGTTGCATTGTTACATTCATGATCGACTCTTAGAAAGTTACCAAGAGATACATTGTTGTGAAAAGAGGAAATAAGGTAGGAACATTGTGTTTGTCTACCTATATTACTCATTCCTTTTCTCATTCTATCTACTTCATATTCGGATGAAAGCATGTGGCATAACCAAATGCTAGGCCATATGAGTAAAAATAGAATGCAGATCTTAAAGGCAAAGGGAAAGTTATTAGATTTGAAAAATATAGATCTTGATTTTTGTGAGCATTGATATTTTGAAAGAAAAAGAAAATGAGATTTCTTAAAGTTAGGTCGATTAAAAAGAAGTAAAAATTGGAGTTTGTGCACTTAGATGTGTGGGGACCAACCTAGGTAGCTTCTCATGGAGGATCCAAATATTATGTGACTTTAAATGATGATGCCACGAGAATGGTATGGGTTTATTAAATAAAGTATAAATATGATGTTTTTGAGACTTTTAAAAGATGGAAATCCCTTATGGAAAATGAAACAAATTTAAAGTTAAAATGACTTAGATCTTACAATGGTGGTGAGTATTGTAGTAAGGTTTTTAATGATTACTGTTCAATGAATGGAATACGTAGAGAAAGAATGGTTCCTAGAACACCATACGAGAATGGTGTGGCTAAAATAATGAGCATGACTATTGTGGACCACGCAAAAAGTATGGGGATACATCTTTGGATTACCCTTACAATTTTGGATAGAAGTATTAGATATGGCAAGTATATTTAATCAACCGTGGGCCTTGAAGTATCTTGGATGGTAGAATACCTGAAGAATCTTGGAATGGAAAAGAGGTAGATTTTTCTTTTCTTAGAGTATTTGGTTCATAATATTTTGTCCATGTTGATAAAGAAAATAGGAAGAATTTGAATGCTAAATCTAAGAGATGTACTTTTATTGGTTATGGATCTAGTGATTTTAGATTCCATTTTTCGGATTTAGGTGATTCTAAGATTTTTGGGAGTAGTAATATTGATTGGAATGAAAATAGAATGTACAAGGATCAAATTTTCATACCAAAAGATGAACCGGTGGAAGAGTTTGAGGAAGAAAATGAATTCTCATATTTAAAATAGACATCTCTGATTACCAACATTGGTGAGGGCCACGGTGTGAACAAACACAAGGACCCGACCTCGGTACCAAAACTGATGTCGGCTATAGAAGATCGGAACTAGCGTTAGTCATCTGGACCGGTGTAGGCTACCAATGACCGGCGTCGATCACTGTCACGAGGTTGATGCTAGTGTAAAGTATGTATAAAATGACCTTTCAAAGACCCTGCATTTATGTGAGAAGGTCACAATGGGTAAGCAAACCTTGAGAAAGATTTACCCCTTAATTATTTTATCTATTATTGATGATAAGCGGTGAACCGAAAGTTTTGAAGAACTAATGCAGGTGGAAAACCATAAGAAATGGGAGCATGACATGGATGAGGATATGGATTCCTTGAAATAAAACAAGACATTGGATTTGGTTAAGTTTCTTGCAGGTAAGAGAACATTGTAAAACAAATGGGTTTACAAGAACAAGGAAGAAGAGGGTGGATAGAAAATATATAAGACAAGGCTTGTGGTAAAAGGGTTTACACAAAAAGTAGGTATTGATTTTGGTGAGATATTTTCTCCTGTAGTAAAAATTACTTCCATTGAACGATTTTGAGTTTAGTTATAGTAGAATATTTACACTTAGAACAACTTGATGTTAAGAGAATTTTCCTTCATGGTGATTTGGAGGAAGAGATAGATATGCAACAACCGCTTGGTTATGAAGTCAAGGCTAAGGAGAAACTTGTGTGTAGGTTGAAAAAAGAGCTTATATGGGATCAAGAAAGATCCAAGGAAATGTTATATGAGGTTTGTGATTTTATGCATGAGCGTGGTCATATGAGATGTGAATTTGATCATTGTGTTTTTTCAAGAAGCATGAAAATGGAAGCTATATTATTTTGTAATCTTGTATGTAGATGATATACTTATTTCATGATATAGTATGCATGTTATTGTTGAGATTAAAGAAACGTTATCTCATACATTTTTAATGAAGGATTTAGGAGCTATAAAGAAAATTATTGGCATGAAAATTCACAGAGATAGGAAGAACATGAAATTGTATTTGTCTCGGGAGGATTATATCGATAAGGTGTTGGAAAGGTTTAAAATGCAGAAGTCAAAACATGTAAGTACACCTATGGCTGGAAACTTTAAGTTAAGAAAATATCAGTTTCCTACATCACATGAGGAGGTCCAAAGACATGGCATGGGTTCCATATGCTTTAAAAATTGGAAGCCTTTTGTATGCTATGGTTTGTACCAGACCAGAAATTGCACAGGATGTGGGAGTTGTGAGAAAATTTATGGCCAATCCAGGTAAAGATAATTGGAAAGTAGTCCAATGGATACTAAAATATTTGAGAGGTACATCCATCATGCATTTATGCTATGGAGGGTTAGATACTTCTTTACGTGGCTATGTTGATTTAGATATGGCTGAAGATTTGGATGGTAGGAGGAGCACCACTAGATATGTATTCATAGTAGGTGGCACAATAGTTAGCTGGATTTCAAGATTACAGAAGGTTGTGGCCTTGTCTACTACAAAGGCCGAATATGTTACAACTACAGAGGCTAACAAAGAGATGATATGGATGAGCAGGTTCATGGAAGAGTTGGGAAAGGAGAAAGAGGATTGCAAGTTATACAATGATAGTCAAACTATGATTCATTTGGAAAAGAAATCAACATTTCATTCAAGAATTAAACACATTCAATTGAGATATAACTTCATACAACAGGTGTTGGATGATGGGAAGCTAAAAATGGAGAAAATTCACACAAATAAGAACCCCTGTGCATATCCTAACAAAGCCGTTGGTAAAGGATAAGTTGGAGCTTCACTCCACTTTTTTTTGGTATTTGAGTTTGAGACTTGAAGAGGAAAAAATGGTCAACGAAAGGATCAAGGATGGAATTGTATGATACAATGCAATGAGTTTATCTCCAAAGTGGGAGATTCTTGAGTTGTGGAGCTAAATATTTTCACAAATAACATGATTTACAAATATGCAAGTTTACAAAGTAACCGGTGTTGGTTAGGTTAATGACATCGGTCATCTAGTAGGAACTGATATCGGTTGGGTAACCGACATTGGTTACTTGTGCGTGAAAGTTTTTATATTAAACACAGGAGTAGATCCAACCTTTGATTATAAAGGTTATCTAAGGGTTGTAAATACATAGCTAAGTTTCCCTAATGTTTGTATATGCTTGTAAGCTAGAAAACTAGGGTTAGAAGAAAAGAATTGGGAGAATTGTAAGAAGGAATTCTTTGAGAGAGAAAAGATAAGCTTATGAATAAAAAGTACTATACATCCATGTGAGGTGTGGAAGATTGTAGATATTCATTGTATTTCTTATGTAAAGCAAATATTAATAGATTGGTTGTTTCTTGGTGGACGTAGCCCACACTGGGTAAACCACGTTATATCTTGTGTATTGTTCTTCTGGTTTAATTTATGTATTTATTGCTTGTATGCTTCAATTATGATTATAGATCTATACAACAAGTGTGTGCTAACCCCCAACATAAATGTCACTAAAATGATTAAAGGTGAAATAGTTTTTCTTTTATAGTTATACATGAAGTCATAAATGAAGTTGAAATCATTATCAATTAATAAATTCACAAGTTAAGGTGAAAAATAAAATATAATTTGTAACTAAAGTATAAGTTTTTGTCATCATTTAAGTCAAATTTCAAAGACAATTCTAACGTCAAACTTTAAGTCATATTTTAAGTGAAAGTTATAGTCAAACTTTATGTTGACCTTTAGTCACAGATTTTGTCTCATAGTTTAACTTAAAGAGCTATAATTAAAACTATAGTTGAAATTCATGTTGACATTTAGTCATAGTTTACGTCACATTTATAGTCGAAGCTAATTCACAGTTATTGTCAAAATTTACGTCTCATTTTATAGTCAAAGCTAAATTGTTCAAGTCAAAGTTTAAAGGCATTCTAACATCAATACTTAAGTCAAATTTATATTCATTCAATTATAATCAAATTTTAATTTGAATTTCACTTACATCTACACCATCTTTTAACTCAAAGATATAGTCCAAATTTATGTCTTAATGACACACTAATGTTGCTAAAGTATGATATAAACATGTGACATTAAACGAGCGTATATGTTGTACTCAACCTTTAGTTGATGTTTTAAAAATACAATATAATGTCACAATTTTAGTTGGCCTTAAGTCACATTCAAAGCTTAGATAATGTCTTTAGCATATGATTAGCAATTCAGAAATATATTGTTTTGTGACTTAAAAATAAGTTAAAAAATACTAAGTTGTAACTTATTTCCTTCAAAATATTGTAATGGTATCCTAATAATAAAAGGGAAGGAAACAGGGCAATTAAATATACCTTTTATAATCTTATAAAAGTAGATTTGTTTTGGGTAGAGATACATATGATTTTTTTAAAAGTAGGAAACTCTTGTTAAAATAAGGGAACTATTGTTTATTATATGGATTTGTAGGCTTTATATTCAAGGATATTTTAAAATAGGAACATTTGTTTAAAGAATGGAACATTTGTTTATTACAAAGATTTATAGGCTTTACATTTAATGATTTGTTTATGTTTGTTTAAAATTTTGATTTCACAATTTTTTCGAACTTGTTGATTTAACAAATGTAAATCTATGTATAAGTTATAAAATCAATAATAAATGAACATTAATTTTTGTTAATGTAAACATATGTACAAGTTACGAAAGCTATGGATATGGTATAAACAGAGTTATAAATTTAAATAAGTGTGGGAAAATAAATAATGTATTTTTACTTAGGAAAAAGGTTAATGTTGGAAAACAATTAGAATTATATTTGAGAGGAGGAGATATAATTGTACTTTAATTTAAAGTTTAATGTTGTAAGAAGTTACAAAAGAATAGAGCTATTTGAGATTTGTCAAAGTGTTTTATTTTTGGAAAAAACATTATGTTATTAGTATTGTGATTTTGTTTGATATTTTAACAAAATTGTTGTAGACACCTAAAATCCACTTATGCAATCTTATTGCCAAACACACTCAAATAAATCTCATTCTTACCAATTCTATTATAATTTGTGATTTTTGATAATTAACTAACATTTCTTACCTCTTTGGTCAAGTAACAACATTTTATTAGTTCTTGTTATCCATTTTTGGCCATCTAGGAAAAAATGGATAATGGTGGTGAACTTTATGATATTGAGCCTGATAATGGATTCAAAGTAATTTTCAGTTTCAAGTAGAAAGAGAGGTTATGTGAATAACCTTACCATTCAAAATTGTTTTTAGATTTACCTGCACCACCTATGACAATTGAAGAAGCATTTTCTAAGACAAAGAAGTATTGGCCGTCATGGGATTATAGAACAAAGTGTAACTACATAAACATTGTGTCAGCAAGTGTTCCTTTATGTGATAGACTCAAGGTTATGGTTAAGCACTCTCATAGGAAACCCTCCATTAGAGATTAGGATCTAGTAATTTTACCATGTAAAAAGTGGTAGCTCACCAATGGACGTAGAATGACAAGATCAAAAGGAGAGCCGGTTAAAAAATAGCTCGATGCATCGAGCTAGGGCTTGAGATTAGAACATTGAACGGGTTGTGTGTTGATCACATCAGAGGCTCGAGTTAGGATGATGTCAAGCAAGTCAACATGGGAAGTCAAAATAAAACTCCACAAGCTTGTAGAAATG
Source organism: Taxus wallichiana var. yunnanensis (assembly GCA_018340775.1). Lineage (NCBI taxonomy): Eukaryota > Viridiplantae > Streptophyta > Pinopsida > Cupressales > Taxaceae > Taxus > Taxus wallichiana. Next base: position 132,780,485 of record CM031241.1, read on the forward strand.
TTGTAGAGTGGGGCCATGTTTTAGAAAAAAGTTGGGTGAGCTCATAACGTGGAGGTGGCTTGGTGGTCATGGGCGAGCTCAATATTGATCTCACTGTTGAGTCACTTAGGCATAAGGGAATGAGTTGTCAAGGCATAAACATGATGGCTCGACATTAGGCATGTCGAAATCATTTATGTTACAGAGAAAACACATCGTCTTATGAGATTCACATGTGACATGCATTCATGATGATAGCTTGGCACCTGTGCAAGTTGAACTCAACGTGGACGCTAAGCCATAATGCGCATACAAAGGAATTGAAGAATGATATTGAGAAATGTTTTTAGGTTCAATCATGTGTTCATAGTGAAACAAGGAAATTATGGTCAAGAAGATGGCCCATGGTACAATAATTGGATTGACATATACAAGCTAAAAGCGAAGCGGTAGTGAAAGATTGGTTCGACGAGTTCATATGTCGTGATTAGTAGGAATGGGGAGGTTTTGGACTTGTTGATTTCATGATCTCGGGAAGACAGAGTTGAGATACTCGCAAACAAGTTTGGTATTGAAGGATCTACTAGAGATAATGGCTCAATAACTTAAATCATAGGTGAGCGAGTTGAGCTCGTAGCTCACCATGCTGATGGAAGGTAGCTCGATGAAGATGCTTGACAGGCAATCTTGATCTTGTATGCAACTCTCCTCAAAGCATAGTTGAGCTTGAATCGAACCACCAAAATTGGATAGGGACCAATATTTAACAAAAATTCATTAGTCATGGTATACTTCCCCATAAATCTACATAGTGCCTTCATTTTTTTAACAAGTTTCATATATACTTGGCTCGTGCAAATGGCGTGATAGAAGAATAGTTCATGGAGTGAGCTAGAAGGTATGGATGGATAGAGTATGCATTTATTGGAAGAAATGACTCAAATCTTAGGTGTTGTAGATGAGCTTGGATTAGGCTCGTGGTTCACTTTAAGATACCGCTTAGAAATTGAAGGTGGAAAATACGGAGAATATCCTCGAACAGTTTTATGGGAAGGTAAATTTTTTGGGGTCCGATAAAGTAAAATTTTCACTTGATTTCTAAGTGGTGTGAAGAAGGCTACGGACACGTGATGAGATTTTTTGTCACACGTCAACAAGGTGTTTGTCACGCGTCAATGAACCTCACTGATGCACGTCAAAAACCTTGTTGACGTGCGTTAACAATTTGCTTGTTGACGTGTGTCAACAACCCTTGTTGACACGCGTTAGCGAGGATCTTTGTCGAACAACCTCATCACCGATGCGCATCAATAAGGTTTTTGACGTGCATCGCAGAAGCGGTCGTTGACGCGCAGACGAAGTTCGTTGACACGTGAAAACCACCTTGTTGATGCATGAAAACAAATCTCTGTTGTGCTTCTACGTACTCTCCACCATCTGGTCGCATAAAAACAAAATCTCCATGTCGTGCATCAAAGTCAACAACCCTTGTTGACACACGTTAGCGAGGATGCTTTGAACAACCTCATCACCGATGCGCGTCAATAAGGTTTTGATGCGCATCAGCAAGTGTTGTTGACGCCAGCGTATCAGCAAGGTTTGTTGACACATGAAAACCACCTTGTTGATGCATGAAAACAAATCTTTGTTGTGCTTCATGACCTCCACCATCCGGACATGTAAAAACAAAATCTCCATGTCGTGCATCAAAAACTCTTTGTCATGAGTCTACTTCCTCTGCACTCCTATCGTGCATAAAAAACTCTCCTGCCGCTTGTCAACAAACTCTCCCTATCACGCGTCAACAAAATATCATCACGCATCTGCAGGCGTTCACCCTCTTGTCGCATGTTTATGTGTACTTGATATTACATATGCCTCAAAGTGGTATGAGTGAGCTAGTAGTGTTCTACTTGGAAAATAATCTAGGATTATATAGGGGATAGTTTCAAGGGTAGGCGAAGTTTGACCCTAAAAAATAATACTATAATTTTTAGGCAAACAGTCACCGACCGGCACCAGAAAATTCACCTTTTCAAATTTTTCAAAAATGGAATATTTGCCATATTACAAATATTCTCCACTAAAATTTTCCCTAATTAGGTTGAAGCATTTAAAGCGAAGGGACTAGAAGTTGAAGATTACAGAGTGAGCTCGAAACCGTTGAGTTGAAAAAATGTATGGAATAAGTCATTGTTTAAGAATGATGTCACAGTATCCAGGAAGGGAAATTCAGATTTTGGGAAAATTCTACGTCGAGTTTGAAGACCCCTGAATGAGTTGGTGAAGATAAGAGGAAGAATTCCAAATCCTGAACTCCAAAATTTGGAGTTTGGAGCTTCGAATTTTCACAATTCGGGAAGTGGCACGAGTTCGGGTTTTCGATAGTCATTGGTTGAACTCGTTTGTTCTAGGTTTCAGTTTGAATGATGTAAAGATGGCTGAATTTCTCGAGTCAATATAATGTGGCATAGCGCAGGACATTTGGCGAGATAAGTCGGGGAATGAATGTGTTATTGACCGAGACAATTAAAGAGGTGGTGAGGCAAAATTGATCTATGAAAAATGCAATACACGGAGTTGAATGCCAAGTTAAACAACCAAGAGTTTGGCAAGTGAGAAATGCCGGTGTGGATTTTTCATGGGAGACTCGACCGATTCAAGCATCGAGTAGGAAAATGAATGCAGAGTCGGGTCTAATGCTTTGAGTTGACCGGTGACATGTTGGGGCAAAGTATTGAACAATGAGTCCTAGTCATCCGTTAGCAAAACTAGCCAAAAATACATCAAGGCCATGAAGAAAAAATGTGGAGGTCGCGGGTGGGCCATCCTCACTTGCCATGGTAGTTTAAACGTACAAACGATTTATGAGTTAAATGTAAAAGCCCCAATGCTATATGCTAACACGTGGAGCCCCGAGGAATTTGGCACATAGGTTGGGGGTTGTAAAGTCAAGTGGTTCAATTATCATGAAATGTTTGGCAAGTTTCATATGAAGAAAAGCGCTCCACCGAGATAGCAAGGCAGAGATAAGTAAAGGTGTGTAATGCCGGTGGGCATCGAACTCTCCCTTTCTACCTGCCACCTTGGCTTTCCCTCCCAACCACCTACCTGCCATCGATTATGGCTGTCTTGTCTGTCCTGGCGTGAGGAAAGGGGTGGAGTCGCATTTTTTTCTTTGCCGTGATCTCTTCAGGATTCTCCTTCAATGCGTTTGGTTGGGTGTTGGGCGCAGTTTGGTTGATGTGATGGATTAGATGGAGCTTCAAGCCAGTGAAGCAGGCGTGTATGAGACGTTTCCTTCCTTTCCCTCCTGGGCGCGTCCTTTTTTGTCTTCCCTGGCCGCATGAAACCTCCTCACGCCTTATGCTGGTGCGCAGATCCTGGACAGGGTTATTTTCTGTTGTTTCCGGATGCATTTGGGGGAGAAAGGCGCTCTGTTTCCCTTTGCTGGCCGCGCACAACTATCCGCGAGTGAGGTAGGCGTGTTCCCCATTTTTCGTGGGTGCTGCGAGGCGTGTTCTTGTCGGATCTCCATGGCAAACAGCCTGTAACAGTTAATTGCTAGGCGGCAGGAGTTTTTCTGTGAGGCAGAAGCCCGTTTGAGCGCTCCAACAAGCAGTTCGTCCGACTATGTTGTTTTCTGTTCAGTTTTGAATGTATTCTCAATTCGGGATTTCTCCTTCAAGATAGTTTTTATCAAAATCGATTAAGTGACAGTGTGAGTGTTACCAGGAGACCCGATGAAATTTATTACAGAGATTCTCTGTGGAGACCTTGCTGTTCGATGTAACTCATGGGAGAGAATCCCATATGCGTGGATCTGTTTCATATCAGAATATTCATGAAGCACATTTGCCTTGTTGTTTTAATGGTGCATGCGTTTTGTGTAGGTGACAGATCACACCCACAGGCACAGGAGATCTATGCAGTGTTGGAGAGAACGTCTTGGGAGATGAAGGTAGCGAGGATATTTGTCGATTCGAACATGTCCGAGTGATCGGGAAGGTAAAATTTTTTCCTCTGTCACCATAGTGAGAAGATGGAAATTTCTTTTGGATTGTTAAGCCTTTCCCACAGGACAACTCTCGAGTTGTCGGGAACCTTAATGTATGTGTTGATCGCCACACCGCACTAGGTTGTCCAAGATTGTTGCAATGCAAATTGTTGTGAGAGAGGTAAAGCGGTTCCATTTCAAAAAAAAAAAAGGGGAAATGTTCTTGTTGAGATTTACAGTAATGCAGTGAAGCAAAGCCAGAAAATTCATTGGACAAAGATGAAATGATGATATCAAGTCTCTGTGGCATAAGCAAGGTGGAGAAACACTCTATTATATTAAGTTCAAAAGAGCCTTCTAACAGATGTTGACTGCCACACTGCAACCAAGTTTATCTCCAAGATTATATTGCTAGAGAAATTGTTGTGGGAAATGCAATCCGACTCTCTCATCTTAAACAATGACAATGTTCTTATGGAGATTTTTGGTGCTGCTAAGTGAAGCAAGCTGTAAGCGATGGGCTGCACATTTGCACTATAATAAGGTGCATCATATGGAACTTGCAGTGATAAGAAGGAATCAGACTTTATTTTATTTATTTATTTCACTTTCGAAAAAGTATTCTTTTCTGAATGTGAAGAGGACTGGACTGTGCTATTTTACTTCATCAAATCTGATGTATGGTATGCATCTCTGGGATGAAAAGCAAGAAGAAGAGTAGGTGGAGATTGGGAAAAGCAGGAGAGTACTGCTTGAAGGAAAAGGTTGTGTTTCATCACGGTAGATGCCTACCCGAGCCAGGAGCGTGGTGTAATCAATTTGTCTCGTGTCCGAGCTTCAAATCATGGGGTTGGTTTGTAGCTATTTTTCACTGCGTGGTTGTGGCGCTAGCTCGAGCTCGCAAAGCACTTTGGGTTAAAGGCAAGCAACGGCATTGAAACAATCATATGCATGGAGATGGCGTTTTAAACCAGGCATGTTAAATCTACTCCTTGTAATAGTTTTCTACCTTCTTTCAGTATCTCGAAATGAATTTTCTTTCCTCTTGAATGGCGCCTAGACTAGATGTTTTCGTGGTTGTTTATATCACTGCCTGATTGTGTGGTTGTCCCTTTAAATCTTATTCCTATTTCGCTGATTTTGCTTGGAATGTTCCTTCCTCTCTTATAGCTTACTCCATTTCATATTTGTCTAAATGGGTTACTGCAATTTTGAGTGATGCAGTCTAGTTCGTAGGGAAGGAAACATTATTGAGTTTTGTTTGCTTATATGACTTTCTTTTAAAAAGAATTTCTGTGATGGTAATTATAATTGAAGGTTACTAAATAGAAAGTTAAGCCTACATACCTCTTTTGGTTGAATAAATACGCATTTCTGTTTAGGGCTCTCTTGTTTTGCAAAAAGGTACATTAATAGTGACGTTGTGTATCGAAACTTGTTTAAGCCTATGGGCATTCCTTACTTTATGTTTGATTAGAAAATGGCATTTGGGGTTTGTTTTAGAACTGTACATTGTTGACTGTTGTACCTAGTCTAGATGAGGGATAACCTGGCATCTATTTTGGCCTCCACGTGTTGAGAGTATTACTATACCTAATTCTTGATGTAAACTCTTGTATGATTAAAGCAAGGGGAAACATTGTAAGTTTAACTGAATGAAATCTTTACAATTTTTATTAAGGGTCGCAAGCAAGCTATTACTAGCTAGACTGAAACAAAAGTTGTAGGTGAATCCATGGTACTGGACTCGTGAACTCGTTTCCTGTTAGATGACAATGATTTGATTTCGGTGATAATATCATAGGTGGTACATTGTTATATTTTTATCTCGTTTGATATTTGCTAAGACTTTTCCTCGATAAGCCCACATGGATCGGGTAAAATTTTCCATCTTCTTTACCTTTGGCAAGGAGTTCATAGAACTTCTAGCCCTGACCGCACTGCGTAACCTTCCTGATAGCTATGTGCGTTAGTTCTTGGTTTGTGCTTGTACTCGTGGTAAGGTCTTTTGAGTCTGGGGCATCGTTGGTGTTTTTCCCTCTGCGTATCGAATCCCTTTGTTTTCGAACTCGAATACCTTATACTTCAAACTTGGTTACTAAAAGGTCCCATTTTGTGGCCTTGTTAGGGAAATCAATTTTTATTTTAATGTTTATTGACATTGTCTGAATTATATAAAAATTAGTAACGAATTTTGGGTTTAGTCTTCCCTTATATTATGTAGAGAAGTTGACGATTAGGATAGGGTTTGTTGGTAGAATAATGGCCCTTTCTGTGTCTCTTTCGTACGCTTTTGGAAAAGTGGATTTGTTTTGGTTAACTAGTACTACGTTTTAAGAAATCCGATAAGGAGGTAGTGGTAAACTCCTTGGTTAAAACCAAAACTATAGTTGTGTTCTTTTAAGGGCATCGAACCCATATTACTTTGAAGCCCCCCTGGAAGAATTGGATAACGTCATTTTTGCTTCGCGCCTACGATCATATTTAGTACGCTTTGTCTTCTCTTGGACCCCTTTAGTTGGATGGAGTAAATTTTGGATTCCAATCACGTAACCCATAGCATTACATGAAGGAGATATCAACACTCTTGACTTTCTTGTTCCCAACCCATAAGGTCTTGCCTTGATTTATGTAATTTTGTTCTTACTAGTATTTGGACTTTCTCCTTGTTGGATGATTTAGTTTTCTCTCTCATGAGATTAATATTGGAGTTGTGAGTTGTGTTTTAATCCATTTCTGAATTTAGAATATTCCTTTCTTGATATTGTTAATTGTTAGCTTACTATTGCATTGTGTAGCCTTAACATGCTCAGTTCTTGCGAACTGACTTTAGTTAATATTTGTGCAGATGGATTATGCGAGTAGACTAGAAGAAAAGAGTGTAAAAGTTTCATCTGTACCATTATGAAGTTCCTTGTAAAAATGTCCAATGAGTTGTAAATTGTGTAACATTGCTTGTAAAGAGAGTTGGTATGACCTCTTGCCTTGTATTGTTTGGTAATGGTGAAATAAAGTGTCTTGTTCTTGTGTAGTTAAGCTTGAAATTATCCTTGTGAGAAATGGCTTTCAATCTTTACATTGATATGAGTATTGAAAAACTTTGATCTTGAGAATGAATTGTTAAGTTAAATCTTTCTAAGACTTAGCGACAATATTTTATAAGTAAAGTGCAATGAGTCGGTTAACCCTTAAAGAAGCTAAACAAAAATAATAATTTTATATTCAACAAATAAATGTAAAGGTGATCTTTTTGAAATCAAATACTTCCATGAGTGATCAAAATGAAAACATCCTTTGTGAAGTAAACATTTATAAATTGATACCCCTAGCTAAACTAGCGAACACTATCCCTTTGGGGTGAACTCTTAAACAAGCTTAAAGGAAAACAATGGTTAGTTTCTGGAAGATATTAAGATTTAGTAAGTAGGAGAAGACTTTAAGTGAACTACTCCACAGTGTTTAAGAAATTAACTTAGTTGGTGAGATGAATTTGTGCGAACCATATATTGATTCCTTCTGAAAACTTAAGTCATGAGCTAAAGGGTGTCTTACCAAAATAAATAGACCCTAACCATTTCTTACTGTGGCTTGCCCTAGCTGTGAGTGTGTCATGTGGTTGGACTTCCATGTTGTCTCGTCAAAAAGAAAAATAAATTATCCTTGATAAGTGTGAATGTTTCCATGCTGACCTTGTGGTCTTCCCCGTAACAAATGGTTCCAAGTGTTGGTTGTAACCTTGTGACGACATGTTGTGTCGTGTTGAGTCAAAGCAAGTCAAAAAAAAAGTTATCCTCTATTTCACTGTGTTGTTCTTGTGTTGGTATTTTTGGTGTGTTACAAGGTGAGCTGAACAATAAGACATGGATACGTAGCGACTCGTCCGACAAATATGGGGTGATTAGAAAATAGTGTAAATAGCTCGCCTAGTGCAAAAGGACCTTTAATGAAAAATATAGAAACATGGAATCCATCCAATACAACCCTAACGTGGTAAGAGTGCGTTGTTTTAAGCTCGGTAATGAATGCAAAGTTCTGGCGAGCCATTTTTAGACCATGCTACACTAAAGCCCCAAGTGCAAAAAACTCAACTGTGGGTCCCAAAAATTTTAAAATACATTTTTAATTTTTCAAGGAAAATTATTAAGGTATTATTTTTAATGGATAAATTCAAATTTGTGAATTTATGAAAATTGGTGGAGTACAATGTCCTGGAATACCCAAAAAGTGACTTTTTCTCAACCGTTTCAAGCATCGACGAAGAAAATGAATGTAGAATTGGGTCTAATGCCAAGTTGATTTGGTGACATGTTGGGGCAAAGTATTGAACAATGAGTCTGAGTCATCCATTAGTAGAACTAACCAACAATACATCAAGGCCACTGAAAAAACACTTAGAGGTCATCGGGTGGGCCATCCTTGATTGGCATGGTAGTTTAAACGTTTAAATGGTTATCGAGTTAAATGCAAATGCTCCAATGCTATATGTTAACACGTGGAGCCCGAGGCATTTGATAGATAAGTTGGGGGATGGAAAAGTCAAGTGGTTCGGTTATCATGAAATGTTTTGCAAGTGTCGTGTGGCTAAAACCACTCACCGAGATAACAACATGGAGATAAGTAAAGGTGATCCCGAACAATAAGACATGGATACATAGCGACTCTACTTGAAAAATATGGGGTGATTAGAAAATAGTGTAAACGGATAGCTTATTGCAAAAGGACCTTTAATGAAAATATAGAAACAAGGCATCCATCCAATACAATCCCGCGTGATAAGAGCGCGTTGTTTTAAGATTGATAATGAATGTAAAGCTCTTGGCGAGCCATTTTTCAGACCATGCTACACTAAATCCCCAAGTGCAAAAAAAATCAACTTTGTGAGTCTCGAAATTTTTAAAATACATTTTAATTTTGGAGAAAAATTATTAAGGTATTATTTTTAATGGATAAATTAAAATTTGTGAATTTAAGAAAAGCGGTGAGTCAATGCCCCAGGATACCCAAAAAGTGAATTTTCTCAATAAAACATAACTTCTTCCCCGATTGTTCATTTTCCAAAAATTACATTCATTGGAACCGAGAGAAAGAGAGCTACGCCATGGAGCTATCAAAATATGGATTTTCAGAGGTTTTTCTTTCCAAAATTATAGGTTTCCCTCGCTCCTTGAGTGGTGCCTCGAAAGGTGGAGATGTAATAAATGGACAAACATGGCCAACAATCAGTGATTAATTATTTCCTACATTCTAGCCTAGATTTTAGGGTTTCTCCTTCTTTCTCTCACCACTCAAAGCAAGTTTTATATAAATGTAAAAGGGGTTTTTATTCTAGAGTTAGACACTTTCAAAGCTTCCCCTCTCTTCACAAGATGAGATGTTGTGAATTTGTAGGATCTCAAGCCTTTCTTCTCAAATTGTAATGGCAGCCTATGCCTTTTCCCTAATGTAATGATGCACTGTGCAAGTGATTGAAGTAATGGAAATTATGTTTTGTGATTAGTTATATGTCCTTTCATGATTTTTTTGCTTCTATTTTCCTCTCTCATGTTTGTAGGTGAACTGTGCAACTAGGGTTTCTTTTGCAAGTTTTGGAGGTCATTGTGCTTATCAAGAGAGTGAAGTTGTATGTAAATTGGGTTTGTAATGCATGTTCATTCTTCCTCATGATCATCTCTCTTCATTAGAAAGCCAAAATTTTGTCTAGCAAAACCCTTTCTTGGTGCATCACCACTTCTAGTATAGGTTTTATTTCCTTGCAAATCTCTCTCCCTAATCCCTTGAAATGTTAGCATAGGTCTAGTTAGCCATTTTTATTACATTAGGAGTAGTGTAGTTCTTAGTTTAGGAAGAGGAATCCGGTCTTCTTCGGAGGTTCACCTCAAGCCCAAGTCCCACAGCTTGAGAGGTGATACCATATTTCCCAATCACACCGAATGTCATGTTCACTTTCAGGCCATTGGGGGTGCAATGATTTGGTGACAACAATTTTTGGCACCCCTGTTGGGACAAGAGGCACATATTTCATAGGTGTGTGTATTTGTGTTCACTTTATTTCATTAAGTTGTTGTGCTCTTAGTGAAATTTCAGCCTTAGGAGGTATTCCCAAGCACAACTGGCGACTCCATTGGTCAAAGTACCCTACTCTCTATGTTGCAAACCTTCAATTTTATCCATTTCCATTTAGTTTTCTTCAACATCTTTCCATTTTTCTCCCATTCATGAAGCTTTGCAATCATGGTTTCATTTCCATGTTGAGTTCCCACTTGCACCAACAACAACACTTTCCATCTTCAAGTTATTTTAATCCACCTCCAGCTCCATTTTATGATGAGAATCAACAACATGCATATCTCTATGAGTAGAGCCATGGCCAGTTTGATGGTTCACTTAACTATGCATCTTTTCAAGAGTAGGAGCATGCAGATGATGGAGGCTATCCTATAGATGAAGATGTAAAGTTGCAACTTAAGATTCAAAGAATGGAGGCATGCATGGTACAATCTAGAGCCACAGCTCAAATAAAGGAATTCAAGATTGGCTTCAAGGTAGCTTGTCCATGGGTTGGCCCTATGCCAAGTTTTGATGACTTACAGGAAAAGATTGGTTTCATGACTGAATTACTACCTCAACTTGAAGGTTGGATCGAAGAGATAGAGGCTTATGAGTTCAATGCAAGGAATCCTTGTCAATGGGTAAGTCCTACACCACCACCTCAAAGTCCTCTTTCCAATTCCCAGTCAATGTCATTTCAGTCTAAACCTCAAATTCCAAGTTTTTCACTAGTTGCCCATGCTAAGAATTCCATTCCTTCATTTCCTATATTTCCATCCCATCATGAATCTTTTGTTCCTTGCCTTTCCAAAGTTCCTTCCTTTTTGTAAAGGCCACCAAGACAAGAATCTTTACATCTTCCGCTATCTCAAACAAAGTGAGGGAAGTCATTGAATCCCAACCCACCCCTCCTCTTATAGTTCTAAATCTGTTTTGGGAAGAACATGATTATACTGAAGATGAAGAGGAGAATGTTAAGGAGATTAATAAGGATGAAATTTCAAAAATATGAAGAAGTGGGTGGCAAGATTGGATGTAAAGAAAGTTCCTCTGCTAACTCAACCTCCATCTAGGGTTGAGATTCAAGAGCAGATGGTGGAGACTGAAAAAAAGTACAAGAGGATGATGAGCATCAGTCTATGTGTTCAGAGTGTAGCATGCATGTTGGCACTATGTTTGTGGAGACTGTTGATCCCCCACAAGTTGTAAAGTCGGTTGAAGAAGAGAATGTGCAAGATGAAGAAGAAAGACTCTCAAGTGTACAAGGTACCAACAATGACTCCATGCCCAATGGGTGCGAAGGCTACTTTGGAATCATGATTAGCTAGCAAACATCCCCGAGAGGGGTAAGTGCACCAAGTTGGGGGGCCAAATGGGGGTCTTAAGTGGATGGATTTTTACGAAAAAAATTCTTCAAATTGTATGAGTTTTTCGAAATAGTTCACTCAAAATTTGAAGATGTTGTAGAAATATGAATCGTAGTATTTTGAGTCTAGTTTCTAAGGTACTAAATTTTATTGAAAATAGATAAGTTTAAGTGGGTCAAACAATTAAAATGCCAATGGATGCTCTGCTTTTTTTAAAAAATATAATGAGTGAATTTCATGACCCCACCATTTTTGAGCACCATTTAGTATTTTCTAAAACCCTTTGGTAGAAAGATAGCTAGGAGCATCTAGTTTGGGTTCCATTTTTTTAGAGTTTTATAGCAAATATTTTTTTAGTTATGATTTTTTTAGTACATAAATTTTATGTTTTGAAAAGTAATAGAGCTCGATCGTGCCCCCTAACTACCTCAAAAAATATCGAAAATTAGATTGTTTTTTTGAATATCTATAGAATTATGCCTAGTTTAGGCTAGTATAATTTTTTTAAAAATTTTGATCATGCAAAAAAAGATACACCATGAAAGATAGACATATTTACACTTCAAAAAATAGCTATAAAAAGGCATAGTTAGAAAATAAATAATATGGAAACCTTATATTAGTCCAAAATTTGAAAAATTATATTTTTAGAAAGAAGGAACTACTCTCTTCTGTGTCGTGGTATAATTTTTTTAAAATTGATTGATTGTTTTATTTTGATTTATCATAGAGGAAGTGGTATTTTTACATTTTCTTGCAAAAAGACATTTTTGCTATGTTTATGCTGGAGTCCATGCCTCGAGTTTTGGGATCAAACCAGATCCCAAGCTTTGAGGCATGGCTTGGAAAAAGAGAAAATAAAAAACGCGTCTGCGTTACATAATGCATACACATTAAAACATGTACACATTTTTATTTGTTTATATTTTTGCCCCCCAACGTCCCTTTCATCTCTTTCATGGGAATTTTGCAAACATTCTGTTTTGTCTACAATTTTCTCTACATTCTTGCACAATTTTTAGTAGTTGATTTTTCCCCTACCCCACTAGTTGATTTTTTCTAATCATGGGCTATAAATGTCAAGCTAAGGACAAGAGGAAAGTTAACAACAATACACCGAGAGCAATTGGAAGAGAAGAGAATAAATAAATTGAAGAGAATGTAAAAACTTCGAGCAGGTAAGGTACATCCGCTATATCAAATGTAGCTAATGTACTAGAAGCGTGGATGAAATACATAATGAAAATGTAGAGAATAATGATTTTGCAATGAATAATGATATTGAATTGAACGATAATGTTGGTATGGATGAAGAAATTGATATGAATCCAATTGTTGAACCCTTACTGAGAATCCAAATTTTCACCGAAAATTTGTATGAAAACAATGAATGAAGAAAGTAACCTTGTAAACAAATCTTCACCTCTAAGAACACCTCCTTCCATTTTTGCAAAGAAAACTAGTTCACTTAATTGAAATTGATGAAAACATTATAAAACCAATTCCTAACAATTTTTTTGAAAGAAATGCGAGAAGAAAAGCTAGTGGAATTTGGGATAATTACTTTGAGAATTTAAATGATACACAAAGATGTTAATTATTTGTTACATTGATGAAATTAATTAAGATGAGACCTATAATGAAGACCACAAGGGTTAAGAACATTTAATGGTGTTGATCAAAATGTGTCAATTGTTGAAAACATACATAAAGCATACCTAATTGTAGGTGGAAAAAGACACACCAAAGATAGTAATGCTACACGGTGTGCACTTACTAATTGTATAGTAAGTGATGAAAATTTAATACATGCTTGATTAGAAAAACAAGCAATTGCTTTGAAGCTAAATAGAAAAACACTAATAAAAGCAATAGAAAGACGTAAACGTCTTGAGTCAGTCAATAACACCGACTATTGGGATTTCTATAGCGAGACTTCCGGAAAAGACAAGAATACATATGTTATTCTAAAATAATTAATTGTAAAATTTTGGAATGAGAACACAAGGGTGTCACCAAATAGAAGAGATACAATAAAAAGAAGAATAGGTTGTCGTAATCATGAATCGTGTGTAAAATATTTCTTAGATATGACTCAAACAAAATTGTTCTCTAAGTTTAAGAATAAAAATCCACAAATTAACATTAGTAGAAGATTCTTTGAAATGAGAAAACCCTTTTATGTGAAAATCAATCACTCACATACCACTTGTTGTTGTAGGCATCATGTTGAATTTTCAATGCATTATGATGTTTTTTGTCAAATACGTCATGTTTTGCATACTTTGAAACCATGTTACAAGAGTGTGGATTAAATTTCCCACAAAAATATTCAAGGGAATTTATTCCGACAATATTTTGTGAAAAATCAACAAGACAATATTTTTATAACAAAGCATGTTTAGATGGAATGTGTAATGTATTGGGTGGCTTGCCAAATCTGAAAAATTGTATCCATGAGGAGAGTACATATTCAATAGGAAAATAATTGGTTGATTTCACCAAATATAAATCGGTGGCATATCAATTAAAAGATGGAAAAGAATCTAAGAGGTGTGAGCTTGTTAGAAAATAATTACATGTATCAGAATATATGGTCAAATTCAAAGAGGAATTTTTTTATGAGTATGCAAGGCACACACATAGAGCTCGATGGTTGGATGAACAATTCAAGTTAAACAAGGACACATTCCCACTTGGTACTATTGTTTCAATAGTTGACTTCGTCAGAGAATTACACATTGCAACCACAAATGGAGGTTTAGTCTCAATATTATAACTCAGTGCAAGTTTCTATTTTCATGCATATAACATTCATGCACTCTCTTGAAAGCACTAAGCAAGATCAAAAAATATTAAGAGAGTATCATTTCTACATTAGTGATGATCGAAACATTCTACAGAATATGTACAAGGGTGTTTCCAAGTGTTTTATGTGAACTTGAATGAGAGGAACATTAGTTTCGATCAACATTACATTTGGTCGGACAACTGCACATCATAATTCAAGAATGCACGGATGTTTTATTGGCTAAAAAGGATGCACAAAGAAACAAATGTACAACATATCTGGAGTTTTACTGAGGCAGAGCATGGAAAAGGAGAGCATGATGGTGCAGGAGCATGTGTGAAAAGAGCACTTATAAGAGAAGAGTTAAAGTTCAAGGATGGTGCTAAATTTACAGATGTAAAAAACATTGTTGATTGGTGTGTCAAGAATATGGGCCATGAATCTCAAGAGATATCAATGGTTTGTAGAAATTTTGGTTGATAGAGGAACAACATCGACAAAATTTGATGATTATATGAAAGTTGCGAGGATCAAGTGATATGCACTCATTCCGTAGTTCGATATAAATGCTTGAACTATTTATACTAGGTGCATGACATGTTTTTGTATATTATTGATTGATTTTGCATGGAATTAATGTGAGTCACAATAGTGGGTGGATGAACGGACTCGTAGACCTCTAATTCCACTCTACCCACATTAAGTTCCATGAGCATTACAACTTGCAGGGTCTTTAGATCAAATGACAACATCACCTGACTTTGACCAAGTCTCTGATTTAGTGCAACAAGGTACATACATATATGTACATGCCATGTTTTAGATTTATAAATTATTAAATGGTAAAATCTTAATGTATTTTTAAATTGACTAAACAGTTTTACTTTGTGATACATAGGGCACGTTTTTGTAGTTATTGCGACGAAATTTAACGAAGAGGGAACATAATACTTCTTGTCTTGTTGTGTAGAGGGAAAAAAATTGACTTCCATAGTCATTGATGGTGAAGACCTTGAGTATCCCACTAGGTCAGTGGTAGTCACTGGAACTTGGCTTCGACGATATCCTATCAAAAAATCAAACATTTGGTTGTTTGAAGACTATGAAGTACATCGGAAGATACTTCACTATTCACATTTGGTCCTTGCAACAAATATTAAATTGATCAAATATCGAGGTTGGCCATCAAACAAGAATCTATGGAAGGTTCGTGAATCAGATCATGAAGTAATTCTTGCTACTATCAAGAATAGAGTTGATCCTTACAGGTTCATTGGATTTAATTTGCAAAGGTATGTTCTTCATGAATTTAATTTGAATATTTTCTTAAATGATTTTGTTTAAATTTTGTATGATTTAAAATTCTATTTAATTGGCTACGACATGTTTATGTAGGTACATTTCTCTAGAAGGGCGCTACAAAATAGTCCCTGTTAAGCACTTGGTCTTTCTTAACCACTTTAGAAGATAATTTGCAGTCTATTTTCCGTAATACTTGCTAAATTCCCTTCAACGCTCCATTTTATAATTCTAGAAGCACTCTCATGCCATCCCTCTTCACCAAGGCCTTATCTTTCTACTTCATAAGCTCTGTGTCTCTAAGTTCCTGGCTTCCCGCCCTCTCCCAGCGATCCGCACATCCCTACCTTCACTGCTCCCACTTCCATCCTGAACACCTCTTCCAAACCCAAGACTAAGAACCCTAAATTTCCCAAAATTGACATCCCTCACTTTTCTCGGGTTCTTAGAAGCACCAAAGAGCTGGAAGTTGCACATAATTTGCTGCATATTAGTAATGCTGGCCAAGATACGACTGCTGCAGGAGGGGAATAATATTCCTCATAGGTTGGATTCTCTGGAAAATGAGATGATGAAGTTAAAGAAGGACCTACAACACATGGCCAAACAGAAGGGAAAAAGAAAGGTTGATGATGATACTGATATTGGGAATGATCAGATTGCTTTGACATCTACAAGAAATTAAACTCTTTAGACAACAGATTGGGGAGAGCCAAAGACATGCATGATCATAACATGGCTATCTTCAATGCCATTAGTGACTTCTTGGAACAACATGTTCAAAGCATTTCCATGCTTAGCGGGGTCCCTAAAACTATCTGGGGGACTGACAAGGAGAGAAGTCAGACCATATCAAAGTTGAATGCAAGTGACCCCATGCACATCACCACTTTGGTGTTGTTCACTTCACTACAAACAATCAAATCCAGGATCGATAGAGCTTCCAAGAAATAATCTCCCTTGGGCTAGAGGGCTTCATTCTAGATGCTGCTATATTTTGGTCTTTTTACTATTTTTTTGCTGTTGTTTTGTTGTCTTGTTGTAGTTTCTATTCTGTTTAGCTTTCTACTAGTAACTATATTTTGGTTACTGATGGACATAATGCTTTATCTAGATTTTGATCCTCTTTTGTTGTCCCTCTATAGCTCTATTTGGCTATTGAGCCCTTATTGTAATAGGGTATAGTCCCTTCAAAACTATTTACCAATAATAAAAAACATTTTTATGTAAGTTAGAGGTGCCAAAAAGCTTCCACCTTCACGTGGTTGGCTTTGCATATTGCAGAGAATTTATTATTCTCGAAGCCAAGTGAAGCTAAGAGAAATTAAATATTAGAAATGAACAACAAACATAAATTCCCATTTCACCACTTATATTGTAAAAACATCTTATTAAAATTCTCATTTCACCACCTATATTATATGAACCACCTATATTATTAAGGTGAGTGGCGGTGGAGAACCTTACACCGACTCAAACTGCAATATTTTGGTCGTTTGCAAATAGTAGGATGGTGAGAGAACCAAATGGAGATGGAGAAAACTACGAGATGATTTCATAGAGGGACCCAACATGGAGGCATCCGATTTGACGATACATCTCTAGGTGCCATGGAGTCCAAGAAATCCCCGTCGAAGATATAGCATGTTTGGGGCTCGGGGATTTTAAGGGACTACGCTCAAATGAGGTAGCCCGAGAAGCACGTGTAGCATAGGGAACCAAAACAAGCCTCCACTAGCATTTTCTTGGCCACCTCGACATGTTGGCGTAGTTGGTTTGGTCCCATGAGCTTTTGTTTACAAACTATAGCATCGATAGCCGTATATCGACTCGGACTACAATATTTCATGTGTTTACAAATAGTAGGACAATGAGAGAACCAAATAGAGATGGAGAAAAACATAAGAAAATATCATAGAGGGCCTTGACATGGAGCTATTGGATCTAGCGAGACGTCTCTAGATGCCATGGAGTCCAAGAAATCACTCGTTGAAGATATAGTGTGTTTGGCCTCAGGGCTCTTAAGGGACTACGCCTAGGCGAGGTGGCTTGAAAGCACGGGAAGCATAGGGAACCAAAAAAAAATTCTCTAATAGTGTTCATTAGGTCATTTGGACGTGTTGGTCTAGACGGTTTGGTCCCACAAGCTACCGTTTGCAAAATATAGCATCTAGTCACCTTACACTGACTCAAACTACACTATTTCACGTGTTTACAAACAATATGATAGCGAGAAAACAAAATGGAGATGGAGAAAACCATGAGAGGATTTCATAGAGGGATTCAACATGGATGTTTTGGATCTGACGAGACGTCTCTAGGTGCCACAGAGTCCAAGAATCACATGTCAAAGATATAAGGTGTTTTGGTATCAGGGCTCTTAAGAGACTACGCCTGAACGAGGTAGCCTTAAAGAGCGGGGGAGCATAGGGAACAAAAAGAAAATCCTCCACTAGCATTCACCAGGCCATTTGGATGTGTTGGACTAGATGGTTTGGTCCCACAAGCTACCATTTGCAAAATATAGCATCTAGCAGCCTTACACTGACTCAGACTACACTATTTCATGCGTTTACAAGCAATAGGACAATGAGAGAACCGAATAGAGATGGAGAGAACCACGAGAGGATTTTGTAGAGGGCCTTTAAGTGGAGGTCTCAAATCTGACGAGACATCTCTAGGTGCCACGAAGTCTTAGAAATCACTTGTTGAAGATGTAACATGTTTTGGCCTCAGGGCTCTTAAGGGACTACACAGACGAGGTAGCCCAAAAGCACGGGTGGAGGAAACCCCAATGTTCAATGATTTTTCCACATGATGCAACTATGTAGAATATGAAATTAGTTTTGTTAGGAGACCACTAATGTTCCAATTGTTCATTTTGAAAGAATGAGTTTCTTCAATCAAATAGAGAATGAAGAGCTTGATTTTTTTGGACATTACAAAAGGTTGTTTATGCCGAAAAAAGAAGCCGAAGGCCATATAAATTTTCAGTCTGAAATTTTAGATGATAATGAACATTGTGAAGAAAAAAATTAGGTGAAGATGTCACTATGATTTAAGAAGAAATTCCTCCCGAAATTCATAGAGTCAATTTGATTACCCAAAAACATCCTGGAAGAACTTAAAGAGAAGACACGAGCGAGAAGAAAAGGAAAAATGGGAAGCATGGAAGGATCACAACTTAAGCTGGAATGGAAGATCTATGTGATGTTGTTGATAGAATCATGGATAATATTAAGGACAACATGCCAAGTTGATTATATTTATTAATCCGGCTTCTTCTTCAACTTAACAAATCAAACCGGGTAGTTCCAAACACAACATACCAGCAAGAAAAACTACAATAAAGTATTGATAATTGATCCTGAAACTCGTTTAGAATTGTAATTTTTTTTTGATTGAGCACTAACCCATAGTTTATTTTTGAAGGAAGAAATTCATTTTATATGTGAGAAATAGAATGCTGATTTAGTCTATTAATCGACAATTTAGGTTAGATTTACGTGAGTCGTTCAATGAAACTTTGAATATCTTGATTTAACATGGAAAATTTTTCAAGGCCTTATGAAAGCCTCTCACGTTTTTATCCATATCCATCGGTTCTCTCGTTGTCCTATTGTTTGCAAACATGTAAAATAGTGTAGTCTGAGTCAGTGTAAGGTTGCTAGATGCTATATTTTGCAAATGGTAGCTCGTGGGACCAAACCATCTGGGCCAACACATCCAGATTGCTTGGTGAATTCTAGTGGAGTCTTCGTTTTGGTTCCCTACGCTCCCCGTGCTTTCGGGCTACCTCGTCCGGGTGTAGTCCCTTAAGAGCCTTGAGACCCAAACATGTTATATCTTTGACGGGTGATTTATCAGATTTCGTGGCACCTAGAGACATCTCGTCAGATCTGAGACCTCCATGTTGGGTCCCTCTATGAAAGCCTCTCGCGGTTTTATTCATCTCCATTTGGTTCTCTCACTGTCCTATTGTTTGTAAAGGCATGAAATAGCAGTCGAGTCAGTCCGAGTCGGTGTAGGGCTGTCCTACGCTATAGTTTACAAACGGAAGCTCATGGGACTGAACCAACTATGCCAACATGTCGGGGTGGCCTAGTGAATACTAGTGGAGGATTTGTTTTGGTTCCCTATGCTCCCCGTGCTTTCAGGCTACCTCGTTTGGGCATAGTCTCTTAAGAGCCCTGAGACCAAAACATGTTATATCTTTGACATGTGATTTATCAGACTCCGTGGTACCTGGAGATGTCTTGTCAGATCTGAAACCTCCATGTTAAATCCCTATATGAAATCCTCTCGTGGTTTTATCCATCTCCATTCAGTTCTCTTGCTGTCCTATTGTTTGTAAACATGTGAAATAGTGTAGTTTGAGTCAGTGTAAGGCTACTAGATGTTGTATTTTACAAATGGTAGCTTGTTCAACCAAATTGTCTAGGATGACACGTATGGATTGCCTAGTGAATGCTAGTGGAGGATTTTTTTGGTTCCCTACGCTGCCCATGCTTTCAGGCTACCTCATCCGAGCGTAGTCCCTTAAGAGCCCTGAGACCAAAACACGCTATATCTTCGATGGGTGATTTATTGGACTCCGTGGCACCTAGAGATGTCTCGTTAGATCTAAGACCTCCATGTCGGGCCCCTCTACAAAATTATCTCACATTTTTCTCCATCTCCATTCGGTTCTCTTTTATCCTATTGTTTATAAATGCGTGAAATACTGCAGTCTGAGTCAGTGTAGGGCTCCCAGATGCTATAGTTTACAAACGGAAGCTCGTGGGACCAAACCATCTATGCCAACACATTGGGGTGGCTAGTTGAATGCTATTTGAGGATTTGTTTTGGTTTCCTACGCTACCCGTGCTTTCGGGCTACCTCGTCGGGCGTAGTCCCTTAAGAGCCCTGAGGCCAAAACATGCTATATCTTCGACGAGTGATTTCTCGGACTCCATGGCACCTAGAGACATCTCGTTAGATCCGAGACTTCCATGTCAGGACCTTCTATGAAATAATCTCACGGTTTTCTCCGTATCCATTCGGTTCTCTTCATTGTCCTATTTTTTCAAATACATGAAATAATGCGATGCGAGTCGAGTGTACGACTGTTGTCAGAAGCTATAGTTTGTAAACGGAAGCTCGTGGGACCAAACCAAATATGCCAACATGTTGAGGTGGCTAGGTTAATGCTAGTGGAGGTTTTGTTTTGGTTCCCTATGCTACCCGTGATTTCGGGCTACCTCGTTCGGGCGTAGTCCCTTAAGATTCCTAAGGCCAAAACATGCTATATCTTTGATGGGTGATTTCTCGGACTCTATGGAACCTAGAGACATCTCGTTAGATCTTAGACATCCATGTTAAAGCCTGTATGAAAGCATCTCACAGTTTTTCCATATCTATTTGCTTCTCTCGCTGTCCTATTGTTTGCAAACACGAAAATATTTTGCTGAGTTTGAGTTAGTGTAGGGCTCCCATACGCTATAGTTTGGAAACTAAAGCTCGTGGGAATAAAAACCAACTATGACAACACTTCGAGGTGGCTAGGTGAATGTTAGTGGAGGATTTATTTTTGTTCCCTATGCTACCTGTGCTTTCTATCTACCTCATCTGGGCGTAGTCCCTTAAGAGCCCTAAATGACTAGATTGGCTCAAGAATGAATTTGATAGGGGTATGTCTAAGAAAACATGGGAGTTATCAATCACCAAGTAAATATTTCTTGTTTAGTTTAGGATGGGAGTCAACTGGCCTATAACTTAGTGACCTTCCATTCATTGATAATTTATGCTATGATAAACCCATGGATGCTTTCAAAAGCACCTTCAAAAGGATAGGGGTAGTCATCAAGCCTAGTGAAGGGTGTGATGTGATTTCCAAATAACTTGAAATGCCTACAAATTTAAAGGTAATATCACAAATTGGATAGGATTAGACAATCAAGAATCATTGAGTGTCGAATCAGAATGTCATTACATCCGGCTCGACATTCTCAAGCATTGGAGTAATGTATATGGAGAGACATTCTCAAAATATCAACAGATGAAAGGCATCAAATTGTGACAAATCTCAAGTGTTTTAACAGGGGAGAAGACTAAGAAGCATAGAATAATGTAGTAAGTGCATGATAAGATAGGAACCCGTACAAAGAGACCATGAGCAAGAAGAAGCACAAGTAAGGTAAATACACATATACACATTGATAAATTGAATGAATAATTACTCAGATTAGGTAACTCTTTATATACATACATTATATAAATATTGATTTCCAAAGTTTGATGCATATTATACATTGAAAATGCTATTACATAAATGAAAAAATAATCCATAATGTCTTAAATATTGTCAAGTGCACATCATATTAGTTTTATGCGAAAATAATCTCAGAAATGTAAGGTCTCATACAAAATTATCAAGTTCCAAATAGTATTTTAATGTGCATAATAAATACAAAAATGCCCAAATAGGTCATATACCATCAATTTCAAATGCCATATAGGTGTACATACAATGCCATGCACATATGCATACAAAAACCATGTCATGTAAGAAATATATATTTCGTATTCATCAAAATATATCCCTCTCTTGGCCTTGCTCGAATAAGGCCCTCCCTTAGATGAAGATGGATATCTATGAGATGAATTTGGATCATTCGAGCCCATGCTTCGAGTCCTCTTCCGCTGAATACTCACCTGTAGATGAGCCTGTAAATGCAAACAATGTTTTTTGTTAAAACTTAATTTATATATGTTTTCAACATGTATTGAAGACCATGTTAGAATGAAAGTATTTACATAAATACACAAACTTACTACAAGTTTTCGATCACGCCGAATTTTCATCTCACGCTCAGATGAGTCATCGTGAGCTCTGTGAGTACAAATGAGTGTACGAAGATGAATAGATGGAGGAGTCCATGCGCTCGAAGTCAAAATGTAGGGGTTGAAGTTTCCTACATACATATAAGATCAAAAATCTAACATCATAATTACCGAAAATTGAACTAAGTACATGTATGTACATAATGACAATATTTGAACTAATTTTATCAATATAGAACTATTTTTTTCCCTCACCATGCCTGTGAATCAAATGATCAAGGTTGCTTTACTGTCACGAGTAACTCCTGCATATACACAATGAAGGACATTATTAACATAATTTAATAATTCTACAATGAAAGACATTACTAACATGTAATTTAACATAATATGAATTACATGAGAAATTTAACAAAATTTACGTGTTGTTTGAATACCTCAGTGAGTTGCTGCGTAGATGAAATCACAACGGCAACACCTTTATCTACTTATCACAGAGATGGTGGGGTGTCTAGTGAAGTCAACATCTTTATCAAACATGTATATCATGTGAGTTAGATGGACATACAAGAACATACATATATTTGACTTCAAAACTAATACACACACACACACACACACACACATGTATGTGAAAATTTTACATAATTAACATTCTAAATTACCTCTGTGAATGTATGTGTACACATGGTGCTCGCTGCCTATGGTCGGGATGAAGATGCGCCTCCCCACACTGTAATATCAATGCATATACATGTACAAATACAATTATTTCAAAAATTTAACATATATAAGTAAATCAAGTACTCCAAACTTTTTGTAACACACATAACAAAACATAACAAATTTACCTGTGAAGGTGATGCCGATGAATGTAATCCAAATGTCTCACTCAAAAAGGACATCTGACATAGTGACATTATCGTGTGCACCCCTAGCACCAAGTGCACCAAAATCAGTATGCATGAAATTATTGTCCTCCTCGGGCCCCAAACATATGCTACCACATGATGAGAAAAGATGTGGCCTCATGCTAGTACTCCCTAAGGGAATACTCTGTGTACCTCCACAAGCATCTGGCTCAGAAATCTCCCTCGTATGTCGAACAAGGGTCATAGATAGCCCCTGAAGCACATGGAGTGTATCAATCTCTACTATCTCCTTCACTACTTGAGGGAAAATCTCAGGGTGAGGGGGCTTCTGTGTGGGGAATCTACCCTACTAAATAGGTGCATGTTGTGCACCTAGTTGATCTATGCGAGATCCTTTTCCTTGGCCTGGAAATCTCATAAATCAAAATAATTTGGGATCTCGTTGAGGATAAACTCATAATAGAGTTTCCTCAGAAAGTATAGTGGTACCTTGTTGTTATTACAAGGTGGAAAATCAAACACCATCCACCATCGGTCCCAAAAATTATTTTTAATCAAATTATTATTGTACCAATGGATGGGAAACCATTTACATGATAACGAGAATAGGAAAATTAGTGTGGGGTCCGTGAATAAGGAACATATGAGGTCTTTTGAAATTTCCTTTTTCTTTACATCCACATATGACAATTTGTTGGAATAATAAACCCTACAACCCTCTTTGTAAGTTTTCCTACAATAAATTTTCCCCGTTCTTTGAATCAACTTGAACAAGTAATGCCTCAATGTGTTTACAAGAGAGGCATGGTGGGGGTTTGTAGATTGTGAATCCCTCATTGTTTTGATAAAATCGTCAATTTCAATTTTGTTTTCAAATATATGGGCTGCTAAATATTCTTGACTACCCGGGGATGTTGAGAAATTATGGGAGTGTCGGAGGGGATGACAAGAATAGAAGGGTTTGGTTATGGTTGATTCCTCGACCTCCAGTACTGTAACAATAAAAAATATGTATTCAATTCAAATTTTAATCTATAATTATCATATTTCAATGTAATTTTGAGAACATAATTGTGCTTACCTATTCTCTGTGGCACCATAATCGATTTAGACCTTCCTGATGATCTAGAAATGATCCTTTGAGCTTGAGATCTATTTGAATGAAAAATACAAGGGCACGGTTAAGCTAGAGGCTAAGGCCTATTTTTTTCTTTATAGTAGGCATAACACATATGCATTATAATGCGTATGCGTTATGTAATGTGTACACATTATAACATGTACACGTTATGCCTCGGTAAATCCTAAACCTGAAAATTTAAAACGTGATTGTGTTATAATAGAACACATACGTGTTTTGATTTTTTTCAGGTTTTTGTCCACTTTTTGGCCCCCAACTTCATGCACTTACCCGAGAGGTTGCCAAAAATGTTATCCATTTTCATCCACGAAAAAAAATGGATAATTGTCATGAACTTTATGATATTGATCTTGAAAATGGAATCGAAGTAATTTTTAGTTTCAAGTAGAAAGCAAGGTTACATGCATAACCTTCCCATTCAAAATTATTTTTAGATTTCACCTACACCACCTATGATAATTGAAGAAGCATTTTCTAAGAAAAATAAGTATTGGACGTTATTGTAATATAGAATAAAGGGTAATTGCATAAAAATTGTGTCAGCAAGTATTCCTTTATGTGATAGACTCAAGGTTATGGTTAAGCACTCTCACAGGAAACCCTCCATTAGAGATTAGGATCTAGTAATTTTACCATGTAAAAAGTGGTAGCTTGCCAGTGGACGTAGAATGGCAAGATCAAAAGGAGAGCCGAGTTAAAGAATAGCTCGATGCATCGAGCTAGGGCTTGAGTTTATAACATTGAATGGGTTGTGTGTTGATCACATCGGAGGCTCCAAGTTAGGATGGTGTCAAGCAAGTCAACATGGGAATTTGAAATCAAACTCCACAAGCTCACAAAAATGTTGCAGAGTGGGGCCAAGTTTTAGAAAAAAATTGGGTGAGATCAGAACGTGGAGGTGGCTTGGTGGTCATGGGTGAGCTCAATCTTGAGCTCGATGTCAAGTCACTTAAGCACAAGGGAATGAGTTGTCAATACGAAACATGATGGCTCGGCATTAGGCATGTCAAAATCATTTATGCCATGGACAAAACACATGGTCTTATGAGATTCATAGGTGACATGCATTCATGATGATAGCTTGGATTGAGGTAAGTCAAACTCAATGTGAATGCTAAGCCATGACTACATACAATTTTTTTGCAAGCTCGAGCCTATGTTCATAGTGCAACAAAGAAATTTTGGTCAAGAAGCTTGCCCATGGTACAAAAATTGGATCGACATATACAAGACGAGAAAATTGCGAGGTGGATGAAAGGTTGGTTCGATGAGTTCATATGTCATGATTAGCGGGGAAAGGGGAGGTGTATGGACTTGTTGATTTCATGATCTTAGGAAGGCGAGCAAGATACTCCCAAACGAGTTCATTTTTAAAGGATCTGCAGAGATTATGGCTCAATAACTTAAATTAGAGGCCGAATGAGTTGAGCTCGTAGCTCACCATGTCACGATGGAAGGTAGCTCAATGAAGATGATTGTGAGGGAAATATTGATCTTGTATGAAACTCTCCTCAAAGCATAGTTGAGATTGAATTGAGAACCTAAAATTGGATAGGGACCGATATTTAATGAAAATTAATTATTCCTAATATACTTCCCCATTAATCTACATAGTGCCTCCATTTGTTTTAACAAGTTTCATATATACTTGGCTTGTGCAAATGACATGATAGAAGAATAGCTCATGGAGCTAACTAGTAGGCATGGACAAATACATTATGCATTGATCGGAAGAAATGAATTAGAGACAAGGAATTGTAGATGAGATCTGATTAGGATGAAGTATTTAAAGTGAAGGGACTAGACGTCGAAGATTGCATAGAGTGAGCTCGACACCATCGAGATGAGAAAAGAAGTATGGAATGAGTCATTATTTAAGAACGAGATCATAGGTATCCGGAAGGGCACTTCAGATTTTGGGAAAATAACGTGTCGATGTTCGGAGACTCCCGAACGAAATGGTGAAGATAGTCCAGGAAGAAATATGAATCATGAACTCCGAAAGTTAGAGTTCGAGCTTCCGCTTTTCCATGATTCAGAAGTGGCCCGAGTTTGTGTTTTTGTTAGTCATTGGTTTGGAACTCATTCATTCTAGGTTTTGGGTTGAATGACATAAATATGGATGAGTTACTCGGTTAATATAATGTGGCATGGTGCCTGGGACATTTGGTAGATAATTTGGGGAATGGAAGAGTTATCACCGAGTCGAGATAAAGAGATGGTGAGGCCAATTGAGCTATTCAAAACAAGATACACGAAGTTGAACACCAAGTTAATTCCACGATATTTTGGTGAGTGGGCAATGTAGGTGCGGTGTTTTCATGGGAGACTCAGTCGATTCAAGCATTGACTAGGTAAATGAAGGTAGAGTTGGGTTTAACGCCTAGTTGATCGGTGACTTGTTAGGGTATAGTATTGAAAAATGAGTCGAGTCATCTCATTAGGAGAACTCATCAACAATACATCAAGGCCCCGAGAAAACATGTGGAGGTTGCTAGGTGGGCCATCCTCACTTGGCATGGTAGTTTAAGCGTACAAACTTGATTCTTTGAGTTAAATGTGAAATGCCCAATGCTATTTGATTTAACATGTGGAGCCC
The DNA here is from genome assembly GCA_018340775.1 of Taxus wallichiana var. yunnanensis. Classification (NCBI taxonomy): domain Eukaryota; kingdom Viridiplantae; phylum Streptophyta; class Pinopsida; order Cupressales; family Taxaceae; genus Taxus; species Taxus wallichiana. The sequence goes on from CM031241.1 coordinate 132,807,400, forward strand.
CAAGGCATTTGGCATATAAGTTAGGGGTTGTGTCATCACCAATCTGGCACTATGATAATTATTTACTGGGAACTCCTCATGCTATGATTATTTACTAATGCACAACTTTTAGTTTGGTGGATGGAATCTGGAAACACAACAACAAACATAACACAAGAATACCATAGACTATGATAAGAAGGAATGATGATAAATATGAAATATAAGTGTAAATTATAATATCAACATGAAATTGTTACAATCTCACCCATGAGGTACTTCAAGTGTTACTGACTTCACTTGCCTTCCAACAATAACTATGGGAGAAACTTCACAATTACACCTCTTAATGACTTCTTTAACACACCTTCAAAATGATGGCTTCTTTTACACACATACTCATACAATATTTCTCACTACTTACCTTCTATGCCAAATGAGGAGGGGTGGCCTCTTTATTGATAGGAATTCAGGCTTATCCACCCTATCTCTAAGATAGGATAGGAAATATCTTCCACTGACAATCATATTCCATGCCTAAACTCTTGCCTTTACATATAGGCTTATCTTTAAGATAAGATAAACCTTATCATCTCACATGGGTTCCACCTTTTTAGACTTTTCTACAAATAAAATACACAAAATATTTATGACATCACTTCTTGTCCTTATTATAAATATAATATTTCTAATTCCTAATCATGTAGACCCTACTTCTCTACTTATCCCAACTTTGACATTTTAACATTGGACCACTTAACTTACGACAAATATTTACTTTTTACAACATTCCTATTGTATTTTGACTATTACCATACTCTAAATTATTGGTGGCACCGTCTTGTGGCGTATATGTTATCTTCTATTGGATGCCACTACTAATTATAATTAACAACATCCTATTCCTAATACATACATTAATAAAATAGAAATTACGGAGGAAAATTTTAATGTCGACATTTTCCCCCTTCCTAACTTCTACTCCGTCCTGGAGTAGACTCTTATGGACATTTTGAAGCTGGTGCCTGGAAAATATTTAACTTGTCATGGTTGACCCATTTCGTAATGGGAGTACCATCAATTCCTCCAGTCGATATGTACCATTTTCATGCACAAATGCTATTTTGTAGGGCCCCATCCATTTGGGAAGAAATTTTCTTTGCCTTATTTTTTTGTATCTGGAATCATATACTAGAACCAAGTCATTCACATGAAATGGAGACCAATGGATCTTTTGATCAAAGTATTCCTTTTGCTTCATTTTATTCTTATAGCTTGTATCCTTCACTATTTCCCTCATTTCCTCTAGCAAATGAAGATGCACCAACCTTTCTTTTACTAAATCACTTTCATTTGTCCTTTCATTTTTCATAACTCTCACGGTGGGAATATCAAACTCAATAGGAAAATTGGATCAATGCCATAAGCCAATTGAAATGGGAGTATCTTGTTGCTGACTTTGATGTTTGCCTATATGCCCACAATGTTGCATGAATCCTTTTATCCCACTTATGTACTGCAAGGCTGCATCTTTTGCTAGAATTTGACACAACATAAAATTTGTTCGTTCCTGTCCATTTGTGCTTGGCTTGTATGTTGTTACCTTCTGTGTTTAATAGAAAACTTATTGACTAGGGCTTTTACCACCTCATTAATGAAGTGGCTTCCTTGATCATTACAATTTCTAATGGAAAACCAAATCGGTGACAATGCGTTCATATATGAACCTTGCCACTTCATCCATGGAAGCTATTTTCAATGGCCTAGCTTGACCCACTTGGTTAAATAATCGTGGCAACTACAATATACTTATTTTGGCATGGGGTAGTTGGAAGTGGACCTATAATATCTATTCCCCACTTTTCAAAGGGACCAAGTGGAAGAATAGGGCATAATGGAGCTGATGAAGTTTTACGGTTACCATGTGTTTGAAAAATATCACATGTCTTACAATAATTATAACAATCTCTAAAAAGAGTGGGCCGGTGATAACCTGCATCCAAGATCCTTCTTGTTGTAAGTTTTCCAGAGAAGTGTCATCCACATGTACCATTGTGGAATTATTCTATCAGCTCCTTCCCTTGATCACGTCCAACTGCTCTCTTGTATTGTCCATCAGGTCCTATTCGAAATAATACTCCATGCAAAATAGAATATGGACGAATGGCTTGAGTAATCTTCCTCTTAATCTTTACATTGACACCATCAGGAAACTTGAATTCATTCAGATAATTCCAAATATCTATGTATTCACTAGGGATTGTGTCAAGGATAACAATGCTACATCTGGGAAATCATCATCATCACAAGGTGAACCTAAACCATCATAGGCTCGAGAGAGTGCATCTGCATTGACATGCTTCTTTCTTGGCCTATCTATAATATCAAATTCAAATTCTTGTAGCAAAATTATCCATCTTTCTATCCTCCCTGATGGGTTAGGCTTATTTACAATATATTTTAGAGCCTGATGATCTATTATAACTATAAATTTCTGCCCTAGCAAGTAATTTCTAAACTTCTTTACAGACAAAAATGATAGCTAGAGCCTCTTTTTTAGTTACAGTATAATTTACCTCAGCACTGCTCATTTGTCTGCTCCCAAAGTAAATTGGATGATCATTCCCATTTTCATCCTTTTGGCTCAGATTACTTCCTAGTGCTGCATCTGAGGCATCAGTATACACAATGAATGGCTTTCTCCAATATGGATTCTTTAAAACAAGTGAAGACACCAAGGCTTCCTTTAGTTGTTCAAAAGCTTCATGCGCCTTATTTCCTGGTTCATAAGTAACATCCTTCTTGAGAACTAGGTTAGTGGTATGTAATCTTTGAGAAATTCTTGATGAACCTTCTATAGTAACCCACATGGCCTAAAAATGATCTCAAGTTACTTCTATTCATAGGAAATGGTAACTCTTTGATTTTGAAACTTTATCGGGATCGGTACCAATACCATCTCTAGATACTGACATGCCCTAACAAAACACCTTTAGAACATCCAAAGACACACTTTGTAGGGTTTAGTGAGGCTTGTGCTTCATCTAACCTTTGAAATGTTGTCTCTATCTACAAAGTGCAGGTGGTCCATCTTGCTCCCATAGATGCAAAAATCATCCGAAACACTCGATGAAGTTCCCGATGTAGGGTTCAAACACCTATTCATCAAGCGTTGGAACGTTGCTGGAGCATTACACAACCCAAAAGGCATAACTCTATAAGCAAACGTTCCCAAATAGTGGTGAATGTGGTCTTCAGCTGATCTTTCTCTGCTATATGAACTTGGTTGTATCCGCTATATCCATCAGCAAAACTATAGCACTCTGGCCAGCTACTTCATCAAAATCTGATATGAGAATGGAAGAGGGTAATGATCCTTCTTTGTTGCCTTATTGAGCTTCTATAATCAACACAAATGCGTAGCTTCCCATTCTTTTTATTGAGATCACAATGGGAGAAACCCATTCTGAATTCTCCACAACAAATATGAATCCTGCATCAAGCAACTTATCTATTTCTTCTTTTACAGTCTTGGAAAAATTAGGATTCATTCTATATGGCATTTGCTTTATGGGCTTAGCACCATCTACCAGCTCAATAGAATGTTCTACCCAACTTACTTGATGGAGTTCCTTGTAATCAAAAGTGAATATGTGTATGTACCTTCGAAAGAGCTGGAGGTAGGATTCCTTCTCACTCTCCATCACAGCATCACCAATCTTTATTTGTTGGAGACGATCATCAATTTCTTCTTCAGATAATTTTATGGGGTCATGAGTCGGTGTGACTAGAAGGATATCCATAACCGAAACATCAACCTCACTTTCTTCATCTTTGGTGTCCACTTCATTGGTACTAGAGTAATCAGAGGATGTCCAATCATCAGTTTCATCACTTGAATCCACAGGTTCTGCCTTATGATGCCGAGGGATCACGTTTATCTTCACCCTCTCTCTACCACGTCCAAGTGTCATGAAGCCTTCATTCTAGTAGTTTCTTGCATGAACTCTCCTTAGCCATGGTCTTCCTAACAACATTGGGTGCAATAAGTACCATTTTTCATCACTGAAAGTCTACCACACATACAACACCCATATGAGATATTGCCACATTTGAAACTACACCTTCTTGGTTTAGTTTTTCCCTTATTTAATGACCTTAACATAAGTGTTGAGGGCGATCAATTTTAAACCCAACATATTTATTACGAGACTCGGTCATTACATTAAGCTGCAGCACCTCCATCAACTAAGACATCATGAATTGAAATACCATTACATAATACCTCGGCTTGTGGAGTGTAGGGATCGCCTCTATCTCAAAAGGGGACCTCAACCTCCTTCCTTCATCGAGCATTGAGTCCACTTCGCAGCTCCGCCTCTTCTCAGAAGACATAGCCAGAAGTTGACCATATGTAATATTTGCAGGCCTTTTGGACAGATCTTCTAAGATGGAGTATGGTCCTTTCTCCTGTGAAATTAGAAAATCCTACACACCTAACTTTCTTCTCCTATGTTTCTTACTAGTTTCTCCTTTCATCTTCTTAGGATCATTTCCATCTTAGTTATCTTTTTCTTTCTTTCTTTTTGTTACAAACACATCTACTTCATTATTTATGCTCTTATCTACTACATCAAAATAATTCACAGGTGATTTTCCTTTATCATTATCTCTTGTACCAAATGTAGAAGCTCTATCTGGATAATTATACTTATAATGACCCTTTTTATAACAACCATAACATACAACTTTAGAAATATTTCTTTTTGGACCTCTATCTCCTCCTTGAGAACTAAATTCCTTTCCTTGAAGAAGATTAATAGTTAACTGACCCATCTTCTTGAGTAGATCTTCATACTCAGTAGATGTACTAGGAGAAAGATTTGTGCTCACGAGAGTGGTTGTGGATTTTGGACCAAAGGTGCTTTGGTGTAGGCTCTACTTTTAGCAACAATTTCTTTGGGCTCCTCTTCCATGCTTTCTTCTTGCAATCTCCTTTGCTTGTTTAATGGTAGCTGGGCGGTCATACTTCACTCGTTGTCTGATCTCTGGCTTCATCCCAAGAATGAAGTGCTTACAGAGGAGATTATCCATGCCATTCATCAACCCATCGCTAATCCTTCCTTCCAAATCTAGGCATCGAGCTTCCTCCTTAGCTCTAAAACATGAGCATGATAATCCCTTATCTTCTCCTTCTCTCATTGGGATAACTTTGTGATATCGATCATGATATCTACATATTTCTATTGTTCACAAAATTCTTCAAGAAAACTTTCGAGTTAATAAATCCCATGAATTTTTACATTATCACCTAGTGTTTCAAACCACCTAAGGGTTGAACCATCCAAAAAGGTAGGAAAAAATTCAGTCCATTATTCCCTTCTTATAAGGCCATTACAAATACAAGATCGTTTAAACTCTTGAATGAAAGAGGAAGCATCTTCATTAGATTGGGCTGAAAAAATAGGAATCTTCCCCATTTTCAAAAATAACCATAGTGAAATACCAACCCACAAGTACAATCAACAAGACTTATGTGCAAAAATAATTGGAATCACTATAATAGAAAGTGACTTTACACCTTTCTACAGTAAAATAGAAATGACCATGGTAAACTATGGTAAAACTTGACTTGACTTAAGGTAAAAAATGACTTTCTTGTGGTAAACACTATTTACGGTAAAAATGAAGTAACTGGGTAAACACTATTTATGATTAAAAATGAATTCTTGTGGTAAATACTATTCACGGTAAAAAGTGACTTTACTACGGTAAATACTATTCACAGTAAAAAGTGACTTTACCATGGTAACTACTATGCACAGTAAAAACAAGGTTACCCTCCAAATGTTTTCTGACTAAGTGGGAATATCTCTCTAGAAAATCCACCAATGAGGAATGATCCTGCAACGGAACCAAAATGTCATCACCAATCCGACACTATGATAATTCTTTATCGAGAACTCCTTGTGCTATGATTATTTACTAATGCACAACTTTTAGTTTGGTGGATGGAATCTGGAAACACAACAACAAACATAACACAAGAATACCATAGACTATGATAAGAAGGAATGATGATAAATCTAAAATATAAGTGTAAATTATAATATCAACATGAAATTGTTACAATCTCACCCATGAGGTACTTCAAGTGTTACTGACTTCACTTGCCTTCCAACAATAACTATGGGAGAAACTTCACAATTACACCTCTTAATGGCTTCTTTAACACACCTTCAAAATGATGGCTTCCTTTACACACTTACTCATACAATATTTCTCACTACTTCCTTTTATGCCAAATGAGGGGGTGGCCTCTTTATTTATATAGGAATTAAGTTTATCCACCCTATCTCTAAGATAGGATAGGAAATCTCTTCGCCAATCATATTCCATGCCTAAACTCTTGCCTTTACATATAGGCTTATCTTCTAAGATAAGATAAACCTTATCATCTCACACATGGGTCCACCTTTTTAGATTTTTCTACAAATAAAATACACAAAATATTTATGACATCACTCCTTGTCCTTATTACAAATATAATATTTCTAATTCCTAATCATGTAGACCCTACTTCTCTACTTATCCCAACTTTGACATTTTAACATTACCGGACCACTTACGACAAATATTTACTTTTTACAACATTCCTATTGTACTTTGACTGTTACCATACTCTACATTATTGGCGACACCGTATTGATGGCGCCGTTATCTTCTATTGGATGCCACTACTAATTATACTTAACAACATCCTATTCCTAATACATACATTAATAAAATAGAAATTACGGAGGAAAATTTTATTGTCGGCAGTTAGCAAAGTCAAGTGGTTTGATTATCATGCAATGTTTGGCAAGTGTCACATGGAGAAAAATTCTCACCGAGATAACAAGGTAGAGATAAGTAAAGGTGAGCTTGAACAATAAGACATGGATACGTAGCAACTCCCCTAACAAATATGGGGTGCTTAGAAAATAGTGTAAATGGCTCACCTATTGCAAAAGGACCTTTAATGAAAAATATAGAAACATGGCATCCATCCAATATAATCCCGACATGGTAAGAGCACATTGGTAAGTGCCCAATGAGCCATTTTTAGACCATGCTACACTAAATCCCCAAGAGCAAAAACTCAGCTTTGTGGGTCCTGAAATTTTTAAAATACATTTTTAATTTTTTGAGGAAAAATATTAAGGTATTATTTTTAATGGATAAATTAAAATTTGTGAATTTATGAAAACTAGTGGAGTACAATGCCCCGGGATACCCAAAAATGACTTTTCTCAATAAGCCATAACTTCTTTCCCGATTTCCCGTTTTCCACAAAAATATAGTTGTTGGAACCAAGGAGAAGAGAGCTATACCATGGAGCTATTAGAATATGGATTGTTAGAGGTTTTGATTTACAAATTACAGGTTTCCATATCTTCTTGAGTGGTTCCTCAAAAGGTGGAGATGCAATAAATGGACAAACATGGCCAACAATAGTGATTAACTATTTCTACATTCTAGCCTAGATTTCAAGGTTTTTCTTCTTTCTCTCATCACTCGAAGAAAGTTTTCTATAAATGTTAAAGGGGTGATTATTCTAGATTTATACACTTTCAAAGCTTCCCTCTCTTCACAAGCTGAGATGCTATGAATTTGTAGGCTCTCAAGCCTTTCTTCTCAAATTGTAATGACAACCTATGCCTTTTCCCTGATGTAATGATGCACTGTGCAAGTGCTTGAAGTAATGGAAATTATGTTTTGTGATCAATTATATTTCCTTTCATGATTTTTCTGCTTCTATTTTCCTCTCTCATGTTTTCAGAGTGAATTGTGTAACCAGGGTTTCTTTTGTAAGTTTTGGAGGTCATTGTGCTTATCAAAGAGTGAAGTATTGTATGTAAATTGGGTTTGTAATGCATGTTCATTCTTCCTCATGATCATCTCTCTTCATTGGCAAGCCATAATTTTGTCTAGCAAAACCCTTTCTTGGTGCATCACCACTTCTAGTATAGGTTTTATTTCCTTGCAAATCTCTATGCCAAATCCCTTGAAATATTAGCATATGTCTAGTTAGCCATTTTTATTACATTAGGAGTAGTGTAATGCTTGGTTTAGTAAGAGGAAGTTGGCCTTCTCTCGGTGGTTCACCTTGAGCCCAAGTCCACAACAACTCGAGAGGTGATCCATGTTTCCCAATCACATTGAATGTCATTTTAACTTTGGGACATTCATGGGTGCAAAGTGATTTGGTGATAATAGTTACCAAACCTCTTTTGCATCGCAGATGCCACTTTACGGTGAATCGTAGGTCAAAATCCTCTTCAAAATATACAATTAGAGATTATTAGCTAATTAATCCTATTTTACCCTTGTTTGGTCAATATACTCTACTATTGGCTCAAACCCATTTTCTAATGACTCAAAATCACCCCCTTATTTCCACAACCTCTCGGAAATATTCAAAAGCTTATCCTAGCCTCCTAGTTGACCCTAAGTGGTTGTTAAGGCACCACACATATTAAGCCTTATTAATTCACTAATTATGATTTATAAATATTAATCATTATTAGCAATTCAAGTCAAATTTGGGATTTTAGTCCCACATGCACCAAAATAAAAGTTTTCCCCAAATGGAAAACTATAAAAAGGATTCACCTCATACCTTAACACTTTACACCATGCTTTGATTTGAATCTCATATAAAAATATGATTTATAGCCAAGCTTAATCCTTGCCCTGAAGTCTTCAATAGGGTTAGTAGATGGATATCCAAAATGACCATATAGTCATTTAGAGAGGCCATTTCACCTTGTTTGGAGTAGCAACCATACCAATTTGATTGCCCTCTTAGATCTATTTAGGTCTTTGTTAGTTTAGCAATTCAATATATTAGTAGGCATGATTAGCTAGATTTTGAATTATATTCATGTTAGTTAACATTCCATTAAGCTTTTATCTTTAGTGTTACATTCCTAGACTTAAAGCCTTGGCTATATATGGAAATGGTGTTAACCTCCCTTAATTAGTCATGTTATTTTCTTTGTAAAGTTTAGGGTGCTTTCATTTGGCATGCCCGGTGGGAGAATACCCCAATTGCATTCAATTTTTAAAGCTTTTTAAACTTAGTTTCAAAAAATTTCATTTCAAGTTTTCTAGCTTAGTTTAAAGTTTCATAGATTAATTTCAAGTTTTCTAGTTTAATTTCAATATTTTTAGAGTACTTTCAATATTTTTAGATTAGTTTCAAAGTTTTAGAGTAATTTTCAAAGTTTTGTAGATCAAATTTCTAGCTAGGTAGTTGTTTCAACTAGATTAGCAATAGAATTTTGTTTTCATGTTCTTTGTAGGATATAAGGAGGTGAAGCCTTGTCAAAATTTCCTCAAAATGCCAAAGTTTTGATATTTTTCAATAAATCCTCTTCAAAACTCAGATTTTGAGAATCAATAGGAAAGGGTGTGCCTGTGCAACAAAGGGTGTGCATGTGCATCAAAGAGTGCACTTGTGCACTACTGGGTGTGCTTGTACACTACTAGGTGTGCCTGTGCAACACTAGATTTTGGTCTCTAAGTGTAACTTGTGCCTCTGCATCATTGGGTGTGCCTACACCTCACTGGATGTGCATGTGGATCAATGAATATGTAAAATTGATAGAGGATGTGCCTATGCACTACTGTGTGTTCTTGTGCACTACTGTGTGTTCCTGTGCACTATTGTGTGTGCCTATGCTCGGCAGAGTGCACATGTGCACTAAGGTAAAATTTTCTTAAACTTCAAAATTTCAATTTTTGATTTTTAGGATCTCTGTCATTTTTTAAAGGTTTTTAGTTTTAGTTTTTTCAATTTTCAGATTTTAGAGCAATATTCCTAACAAAATTGCCTTAGAATTTGATAAGGGATTTTTTATAAAATTGAATTAGGGTTTGTGAGAGATTATGTTTTCATACTTTATTATAGTTTGGAATAGGGTTGTGTATGCTCTTTTTTACACCTAGTGTGATCTTGGGAATTAAAAGAACCTCTAAACCACTTTTTTCTTCTTAGGAGTGAGTAGGAACAATCATCATTCATTTTGTGCTTCATGAAATAATTTTTCATTTTTGACATGTAATTGATCTTTTAGTTTAAGAGCTTTTTCACTTGATAAATAATCAAGGTTGAAATTTTTTTTATGCTCTTCCTTGCAGCTCATGTGATCTTGGGAACTGCATATCCGATTTTTCCTTCAGTGAAATTAGAAAAACATGACCCCATACAAAGAAAATGGAGGGATTGTTTTGGCCATGGAAGATCACATTTTGGGCTCAAGTCAAGCAAGTTGAAATGACATGGAAGAATATGGATTTAGTGGGAAAAATTCCAAATTGGAAAACTCAAAAGGTCTGAAGGACATCAAAGTCCAAAGTCTGAAATTTAGAATTTGAACATTCAAGAGTTCGGAGTTGGTAGTAGGGTCGAGAAATGAATAATGCCATGCAGAGAGGCTAAAAGAAGTCCGAATGAAGTCTAAAATTCAAACTTCTGGCTTTCAGATTTCGAGAGGTTTTATGTGCCAGGCAGTGAACAAGCACCCAAAACCCGAACCTCAAAATCCGAAACCTGCGAAAAGACAAGGTCCAAAACCCAAAGTATGAATTTTAGACTTTGGGGTTTTGAGATTTTGGAGGTTTCATGAGCTCATAAAGATGAAGAGTGATAGTGACCTCCGAAGACAAGATATATGAAGATCTGAATCCCGAAAGTCTAAAATTTTGGATTTCAAAGGGTGCGATGTAGGGTCGAAACTTGAAAAAGAAAATCAACCACTCACATTTATTGCAGTATATCACCCTCATCTTCAAATGGCCATAAAGTTTGACTCGGAGTTCATATTTTCACAAAACCGGACTTTTTTGAAATCTCTCAGTGTCCTCTACACAATTGTGGAAATACAGTTTACCATTTTAGAGGAATGGTTCCAAATTTATCACCTACAAAAATGATGAGGTATGGGATTCTTTTCTTTACCAACAAGTAAGGTATAATGGAGTATGGGCTTGGAAGACTTGCCCATCACTCCCATAAGGAAAATAATTGATTTTGCAGGAGATTGGAGTGCATTTTCAGATTTTCTTCTTTCTCTCTCCTAATCTATTCCTCTAAAAATTGTAAGGGGTTTACATATGTGCAAAAGGTTTGCCATGTTCTTCTTGGGACTTCAAGTCTTCCTCTCAAGATTTGTAATGACTTCATGCCTTTTTCTACTACAACAATGTAATTTGTATATCCATATGGAGTAATAAGATTATTTTTGTGTTGATCTATTTAACCTCTCATGGTTTATTATCTTCATCTTACCTTTCATTGTGCTTGCTTAATATGTGTATTTCCTTGGTTATTACATGATTTTGGTGTGTTGTGCTCATTTGGGAATGATGTATTGGATGTAATTTAGTTTGTGGTGTAGGTCCACCCTTTCTAGGTTCATCTATTCCATTATTTTACAAGTTGGGGAAGTGATCAACACTCCTTTCTTGGTGTATCACCACTCTTAGTGTAGGTTTTCATTCCATGTATCTTTCTCCCTGTCCTCTTGGAAGCATTAGATTAGGATTAGTTAGTAGGTTTTCCTACATTAGGAGTAGTTAGTGGCAGGTAGGTTAGGAGTAGGAACCAACCTTCTCAGAGAGCTATCCCATTTTGCAATGTCCCACACTCAGGATAGCTCCATGTTATGCAATCATGCCGAATGCCCCATCTCAAACTGGGAAATTTGGGGGTGCTTTGATTTAGACATAATAAGAACCAAAAGTAACTTTAGTCTTTAATTAAGAAGGACTTGGCTTAATTGGGAATAAACCTTGTTTTTTCAAATTTTGATGGTAGTTAGTTGATTTATAATTATTTTCATTGTTATCTTTCTATGATATTGTGATTCTTTTTGAAATACTAACCATTTATGTGAAGGACCTAAAACACTTGTCAAAGAAAGAAGGGCTCTCTTCAAACCAAAATCTAACATTCACGCGTGTTTTAGGTAGCCAACGGATGTCTAAACCAGATTTTTAATCCAAAAGATAAAAACACACCAACACACAAATTCAAAACAACATATGTAGGTTTTGGTTAGGAGCTACGAGTCATCTTATTTAAATTAGAACATAACCCCTTTGACATAAGCCTTAAGCTACAACAATGGGGGTGGTCCTAGGAACCCTAAATTAGTTCACATAAGAGGGAACCTTGTGAACGAAATGGGAAAGTGCTCCAAATACCCAATTGATTAGTGCACCTTGGTGAGATTAGAGTAAAAGATATTTCATCAGCAACCCCAATGATAATACAACTGAATGCACTAGTTTCTCATTATATTATAAGGGGTAAATTAAATCATGGGATACTCCTTGGGAAACCTTGGTAAACCGAGCTCATAGAAGTAAACTTGTGACACATAGAGAGAGAACCACCTAGGAAGCTTTTTGGCTTGGAGCCATTTGTTTTTGACATCGTATTCTATAGAGCTCTCACAAAGTGACAACTTTGTTAGATTCAAACTCTTATTTTTAGAACAAGGGAATAATCTCTTAAAGTTGAAACTGCGTGATATTTCATCATGAAATCTATTTAGTGTTACTTTGACCTAGTTTTTCACTTGTCCTAAGACAAGGTGAAACTCTACCAAAGTTGCACCAAGTATTTTTCAACACCACTTGGTTTACACCTTTTTTTTCTTGTTGCCCATTTTGGGAAAAAAAAGAAACAACATACGTGGATACCACTTGATCATATTGCATGTCCACCACTTTTTATTCTACTTGCACAAATAGGTTGTAATGATGCGGCAATTAAAGTGTGTGTAAGTACGTACTCACGATCTAGTAGGCCCCTGTTGTCTCTGAAAAAACCCATATTTGAGACTTATTATCATTTTTAGTTAGGTGATAGCATCATTGTATTTTTTGAGTTGTTACGCTACCCACATTATAGCCATATAATTGGGATATTTACGTCTTGTTTCCATTTTGAAACTTGGCCTAAATCTCTATATTGTATCGTTATGTTGCTTGCACACATAATAATTCCTTGATATACGTAGGCATAGTTTTTTTATATCCTAGATTTGTGTTGAGTTTTGTAAGTGTTTATCGTACTTTGTTCGCATAACTATAACACCATTTCGATACTAAAATTCTTGCTTTCTTAGAAATCTTGATTCATGTGTCCAAATAGCATTGTTACGCTACTCACATTTGTATTGTCCATTTTACAAGACTTAGACTTTGTTAGTGTTTAGAAACTATTCTTAAATATACCTTATTAGAAGATCATGTCAACAGTCTCTTATCATTTAGGTCTTATCACTATCTCGATATTGTGTTGTAACTATCTACGGTTTGAAACCTATCGAGATAAATATTTGAGAGTAAACTATTTGTTGTGACTTAATTTTGAGTATTATACATCATTGTATTGCTCTAGGAAAACTTGTGTCCTATGTTATCTTGCTAGAGTAGATCATTATTTATTCTTTATCTTCCTTAGGTTCATATTGACCTATTGGATTTGTGGCTATTTTATATAGTCACCTTATTTTTGTGACAACTTAGCATCGTTATGCCACTTGGTTTTTCCTAGGGCCCATGTTTTCCAAATGTCTAGTTGGTTTCCATTGTGCTACCCAAATCGACACGAAACTTCCTTCCAATTGAAGGAGTTTAATTGCACTATCTCGGTTTAGACATTGTATTATGTACACTAATGCCAATAATGAGAAACTATCACGAGGTTATTTATACGTACGACACTAAGGAATCATAGTTTTGACATTCCCATCAAAGGATGTCCATCAAAGCTAAGCCTCGTTGTGTTCTTCATGCTGGAGAACTTGATTAGGTACCCTTTTCCCCACATTCATCTCATAGTCGGTGGTATGGTTTGGACGCTTCTAATCCAAATTATTATTCGGGTTCCCCACTCTTCTTCTTACTCCGATCCAAGATATTATTCGATTCTTCAGATTCACCTTGGTCTTCTAAAGATTCTCATCAAATATATTCACCTCATTCGACTCCTAAGTTACAATGATCCCTCTCTTCGCATGAATCCTTATCGGTCAGCGTAAATGATATATTCCTTTAAAGATCATATGTCGGCTTTAAGATCCATCAATCAAACATATAATTTGGTTCTTGAGTCACATTCCTCCCTTTCTTCATAGGAGTCCCCTTATCACTCACCTAAACAACATATTCTTACTTTAAATATTTGTGCACCTCCAAGATCCATCAATCAAACATCTAATTTGGTTCTTGAGTCATGGTCCTCCCTTTCTTTGTAGGACCTCCCTTATTTTCCACCTCGACAAGATCTTCCTCCATTGAAGATCTCGATGAATCTATATCCTTCTAAAATGACACCCATATCATAATATTCTAAGTCGACACCTATGTCAGATTCATCTAATTTGACTCCCATGTCACAATCATCTCAGTCGACACTTAAGTCACATTCATCTAACTTGAAAATCATGTCGCAATCTCCTAAGTCCACTCCCATGTTGCAATCTTCTAATTCAAAATCATGTTGTAATCACCTAATTTGACTCCTATGTCACAATCATCTAAGTCTTCCACACATACATTGTAAACACCTCGGGTGACTCCTATGTTACAATCATATGCTGAGTTTTCATGCAGTCCTGGTTGTTTCCAAGAAATATGTCATCTTCAGGAAAATCTATACCAATCAGCTATCTCAAAACCACATCTTCTTCTACTCGCAAGACATCTAGATCCAAATCTACTTTGTCTCTGAGTCATCATCTTCTCATACTTCCACATGAATTAGAACCGTTTCTTTTAATTAACCTTGTATGGTCGAATAAAAAATACCCCTACCGATCGATTCATCTCGAGATGAGGAGACGATCACAGAATTCCTAGGGTCACAAGATGACATTCCCCTAGAGGATTACAATCAAGGATTTAATCTTGAATTCAATACACTTGCATATTGGGAAAAAGAAATTAATTCCTTTTATTGGAATACTATGGAAAATCCTAAGACCATTGAGGAAGATCCTATCTTTTCTTCACATACTGCTTTGCATAGCATATTCCTCAATTACAAATCTCACCTTAGGTCACTACATGGTATCACATCATTTGCTTCTTTATGTGGGGCACCTCCAAGTTACCCTTCATCATTTATTTGTGGCTCAAATTTTAGTGGCCCATTTTCTTCTCACCTTTGGTCACCACCTGGTAGCCCATCATCTGCTTCTATATGTTGGGCTACTCCAAGTAGCCCTTCATCATCTATGTGTGGCTCACCTCCTAGTAGCACATTTTCTTCTATATGTGGCTTACCTCTAGGTATCCCCTCTTTGTCTATACTAGGGGAACGTCCTAGAAGTCCCTCATATTCGATTCTTGGGCCATGTCTTAGTATCCCATCATATTCTATACATGGGACACCACCAAATAGTCCTTCATCTTTAATCTTAGGGCCACATACTAGTAGTCCTTTATCTTTAGTCTATGGTACACCTCTGGTAGCCTATCCTCTTAAATTCTTGGACCATACTCTTCGCATCCATCACATTATCCTTCTATCAATGATGTGGCAAGCCCATTGTCATTCTTAACATCAATTCTATTCATCCAATTTATTCTCCACTTCTCGGCACTAGAAAGGTAGTGTAGTAGCTTATACAAAACCCAAACAATTTCTTCATCAGACTAAGATAAAAAATTAAAAGAGCTCCCAAGCTCCCAATAATTTAAACCATTATAAAGTTGGAGAATCAAACACAATTCAAGAATGCACACCAATGCAACCATCAAGTATGGTGTAAAGTGCATAAACATTTGGATAGAGAACTCAATCTTCCATTTATAAAATCTATGTTTGATGATAAAACACAATCATCTATTGAGTTCGAGATCACCATGATCATTGATATCGGAGATAATATGACTCTTGATAAGAAAACAAGCCTAGTCTTCCTTATCAAGGAAATCACTAACATTGTTGTTGGATATTATCACACCAAGTAACCTTATCGGTCCCACCTTTCAAAAAATGAAAAATATACAAAAAGTGAGAAAACTTTTCAAAAATCAAAGGTACAAAGATCAAACATTGCAATTAGGTATTACATACACATGGATGTTCTTTCTTCCCTTTCTTGCTTCTTCTTCTATGAGTCTTCCTACCATTTTCATCACTTTAGTGATATTTTGGTTAAGCCAATTTGCAAACTCTATATGAATTTTATCTCTATGGTATACGTTTTTCCTTGGTCTTTCATCACCTTAGTACATTAAAGAACGATTGACCTTGAGAGATCCTATCACAATATACATCTAATAAACTTGTTGCTGAAATAAATTTTTGACGTTTTTTTGACAATAGAAAATTTCGTCATCACAATCACTTATACCTCCTTCCATCAAGCCATCGGTGGTTCTTAACCCTTTGTCAAACAAGAGAGCTGGAATAAGTTTTTAGAAAGTAGAAAAAATCAATCAAATAAAAAGACAAAGTTAAAAGCAAAAGCAAATTGATATATAACTATCTCTTAGGGTATTTCCAATAATCTCTATTGAGGCTATGGACACACTGAATGGAAGTAGAGAAATGTTTTGATTAGAATAAAATGCATCTCCATCGTGGCTATGGATGCATGGTTGGTAGCAGAGCAATGTAAGATATCCTTCCAAAATCCATTTACAAAACAAAATAAACTTTCAAAAATAAATCATTCCTACACATTGGATAGGGTTTCTTCACATGTTTTTTATCAAAGGTTCCCTTGAAAAGTTAATAAATTTCCATGTGCACACACTGGATCCATATAAGAAAACAAGAGTCTAGTACATTTGCAAGTGTTTTTTTGGACCTTGTTCACACTCTTACTCTATTTCGTATCTTGTCTCATGAT
Organism: Taxus wallichiana var. yunnanensis; assembly: GCA_018340775.1. Classification (NCBI taxonomy): domain Eukaryota; kingdom Viridiplantae; phylum Streptophyta; class Pinopsida; order Cupressales; family Taxaceae; genus Taxus; species Taxus wallichiana. The sequence goes on from CM031241.1 coordinate 132,824,301, forward strand.
TCATACCTTTGGGTAATCACTTCTTCATAGTAAGGCTTCGAATCCACATTCATTTAGATTCACTGTTCTTTTCCTTAATTCAAAACATTGGGTGTATAAGATTGCCTTTTCACATTTTTACAGAACCTTTGTCCCCTTTCACAAAAATGATCTTCTACTTCTTTCTATCATATACTTCTTGGCCAACTTACACTAGGGGCATCCTTGCTCCTTCCTAGCATGTCATTGGGTTATATTCATCATCATGTTGAACCTATCCATATTGTCCTTGATCTAACTTCTACGCATGAAGATTTTTCCTTTGAATAATCCCACCTAACACTGGGGGCAATTTCACATCTTTACTTTCTTGCGTATACACATGGCATTCTACCCTTGTAAATCCCATCTATCACTAGGACATCCACATTTCATCGTTTCTTATGCATATCCTCGTAAAACTTCTAAAAATTAAGAAAGCATTGAAATATGTTTCAAAATTTAAAAATATTCAAATATGTTAGACGGAAACCAAAAATTGGTAAAACCATCAAAAAACCAAAAAATGGTCAAATCATCAAAAACCCAAAACATTTGGTAAAACCATCAAAAATCCAAAAAATTGTAAAAATTCAATTTTTTTTTTAAAAATTAGTAAGCGACATCCATGCAGTTGAAGTGTGTATAAAATGCATTTTCCTAAAACATAAAAATTTTTCTTACAAAATCATCTTTCTTAGGTTCTTGTTTGTTCTTGTGTCAAACGACTTGCAGATCATCATGATCTACCTCCATTAACAAAGGTGTCTGGCTTAATATGTCGGTACTCCCGTGCAACAATGAGTTTCTAGATACTATGTCATATCACATGAACTCTTTCCATGGGACTACTTGTGTCCTCCGTTATTCCCCTCACATGTATCCTTTCTTGGGGCACCATTTTTAACCCTTTTGTTATAACATGAATGTTCGGGAGGCTGAAGCTTGATAACAAAAACATTGGTGCTACTATTTTGAATGTTATTTGTTTGAGAATCAGCGTGATTGTATTGGTTTCTCTATTAGGTTAGATGGTTTACTTTCTTCGGTATTGCATTGCATTATGTATGTTGCTTGGAGTTACACATTTTTAACAATGAACAAATTTTAGTAATTTAGCTTTTCATGTTATCTTACACTTTTGTTTGTTTCAATAAAGGTGATGATGTAGATCTAGGGGAAAAATGATACAACAAAGTTGCTTATTGAAAGTTTGGATGCAAAGATTGGGCTTGTCCTATATTCTCCATTATCCTTTCTTCTCTATTATCATTTATTATCACTACTAATTTTTCTTGCAAATCACATAGGGCAATAAACAACCATGTTTATCCCTATCCTTATTCATTCTAAATACCCATAGGTTTTGCGCCCTTGCTATCCTATTTCTTCTATCCATTTCAATCATAATTTTGATTGTCAATTGACTTCTTATATCAACCCATCGACACTTGAGGGGAATCCTTCATTCTACTAATTTTTCTTCAAAAATTTACCTGTTTATGCTTGTCTACTATATTTGAAGTGAAGTCACTTAATTCACCTCAAACAGGGGAAAATGTAGACACCTAAAATTCACTTTTGCAATCTTATTGCCAAACGCACACAAATCACTCTCATTCTTACCAATTCTATTACAATTAGTGATTTCCACTAATCAACTAACATTTCTTACCACTTTGGTCAATTAACAATGTTCTGTTAGTTACCAAACTTCTTTCACATTTAGGATTCCACTTTACAATGAATCGTAAGTCAAAATCCTCTTCAAAACAGAAAATTAGCAATTATTAGCTAATTAAGCCTAGTTTTCCCATGTTTTAATCAAGTATACCCTACTATTGGCTCAAACCCCTCTTCCATCCAGTCAAAATAACCCCACTTCTCTCCATAACATCTAAAGCAAGCTTTAAAAGCTTATCCTAGCCTGCTAGTTGACACTAAGTAGTTGATTAAGACTCCACACATCTTAATCACTTGTTATTTCACTAATTATGATTAGCAAAGATTAATCATGATTAGAAATTCTAATCTAATATGAGATTTTAGTCCCACATGCACCAAAATATAAGTTTTCCCAAATGGAAAACTATAAAAAGGATTCACCTCATACCTTAATACTTTACACCATGCTTTGATTTGCATCTCATATAAGAAATATGATTTATAGCCAAGCTCAATCCTTGCCTAAAGTCTTCAATGGGGTTAGTAGATGGATATCCAAAATGACCATGTAGTCATTTGGAGAGGCCATTTCACCTTGTTTGGAGTAACAACCATACCAATTTGATTTCCCTCTTAGATCTATTTAGGTCTTTGTTAGTTTAGCAATTCAATATATTAGTAGGCATGATTAGCTAGATTTTGAATCATATTCATGTTAGTTAACATTCCATTAAGATTTTTATCTTTAGTGTTACATTCCTAGACTTAAATCCTTGGCTATAGATGACAATGGTGTTAGCCTCCCTTAATTATTCATGTTATTTGCTTTGTAAATTTTAGGGTGCTTTCAATTATATATGTATTTTGTTTTTTTAAAATGATTTTTAAAAAAAATTCATAGATCTTTTATAATCTATGGCGAGATGAAAATAAATAATCATTATGCCGAGGAGTTCTATAGTGAACTAAGACCTATTGGATCTGAAACATTCGAGGAAGATCGATGGTGGAGAGGAGTTTAGAAGAAATGCATTGAAATCTTGTGGTTAATGTTCACTCAAAGTAGGATTAGCTTTGTTTGTTGTGTCCCCTCTAAATGATGACCATACGAATTTCACCTATAGCATTTAAGGTACATATTTACCCAAAATTATCCCTGGCCGATGCACCAATCATGTCAAAATTGGTATTTTTTGTTTTCATGGCATCGAACAAAACATCCTCTAATGCATAGTAGAAATTGAAAGTATATCGACACCCTTGGTGTGTCTTCCAACTACGGTAAGGAGGAAACATTGGCACCATAATGCCTAGTCCCCATCTAGAGGAAAATATGCTTCAACTCTTTCACTACATGGTAAGCAAGGCATCAATTGCATTTGAAAGACATGATGTGATTTTCAATATGACTTTGCATCAAGTCATTTGTGGGATGGGCGGCCCAAAGTGGATACAAAACACATGAATAATGTCATTGAGAGGATCTAATTTATATGGACTGTTTTCTTCCTATTTTTGAAATCACATGCTATCAATTCCATGGTTTCTTGAGACAAGAAGAGGCCATGGTGTGGAGCTCGAGAAACGTCGTATACTTTCCATTTGGATTTCAGTAGAGTCTGTGTGAGAGCACTCCCAACAAGCCCTGTAACGCCACCAACAATGAGACCCACATTCTCTCTTCCTCCCACTTTCTCATTTCGATCTGTGCGGTCGATGCAGTTATTTTTTTCATATTACCTCTGGTGCTATTTTAAATACCTATTATTAGTCTGAGCCGCAAGCGATGGGGTGGGATGATCACAACTACAAAACGTTCCCACTTGGAAATATGTTATGATGTGCTAACACTATCTCGCTGAATTCCTTTTCCCCTCTGACTCAAGAATTGGTATTGTTAATGTAATCAGTATTATTATTATTTTTATGAGAATGTCATTTTGCATTAACATCTAATACATTTATGTAAAAACATTCAATTGAATATAATCCCACCAAAAGTAATTAAGTAGATAACATTTCTTATTACAATAAATGGTGAGAGAGAGATTTAGAAATAATATTTGATAACTCTTTTGACAATTTTATCTTACTTACCAAGGTTTAGATCTCTCTCTTAATTTACCAACCAACAAATTTGGTTTACTTATTATGTTTGATTGACCATCCTCCACAGATTGACAAGCTCCTTTTTTAAAATATCAACAAAGGTTATCAATTATCTCTAGGTTTGAGAATATCCTCTAAAATTTACATGATTCTCCATTCTTGACAAATGTGACCACTCATATCATGTGTGGCTCTAAATCCTCTCTACCCAATCGTTCACTGGTTTTCCATTCACTCAAATTTCTCAAAGCGATTGTGTGATGTCTATTCACTAGTTACAATTTACAAATGTCATGGAATCCCATGTTCACTTATGGTAGTCACAAGTCGTTGTAGAAAATGGTCCATAACCTCCATTAAACCTTCACCATCATTTGTGGCTACCTTTGTGTTCTCTTTTTTTCTTGGCCTCTATGATCTCTTTCCTCGGAGGCCTTTCACTTTTTCATGATTTGTGTTCCTATGAGATTGTGATATGTATCACCATCTTGAAACTCTACACTATACACCCTCTTTAATGTTACGACCTTGTGGCACGATGAAGATAAAGAGTTGTTCCATCAAAGGAGGCGGCGTCGGTGGGTGTTTTGTAGTTGTAGAACAAGAATCCCAAGGTGACCATCAATTCGTGTCTCGAAACACTTTTCTTTGAAAATGGATGTTCTTGACCTAGATATCAACCTAAAATGACGTTGAACATGAATTTGTTTGTCAAAATTCCCAACCAACCCAGCTTCAAATCTAGGAACACCACCACCCAGTTTTTTTATAGTGGCATCAAGCGTGGACAAGCGCTCATTCCTTTCGGTAAAATGGCCGACAAGATCATCTAAATAAAAGTAAGTGTAACCATCAACGGATATAATCTTGTTTCTAACTCGAATATCTTTGTGTGATGCTATCTTAGGGTGTTTCCTAATTACGTCCACCATAGTTCTTAGGCATGTGAATGTGTTCAACATTTATAAACACCATACAATCTCGTACTCCTACTGTGATCTCTTTATTTCTATAACCAATCATACCATTCTAAAGGAGACATGTTCACACAGTCTCAAGATCTCATGGATTTTCATTTTACCATAATGTAAATATTATATTTGTTTTGTATAAAACCCCATAGGATGAATATGCTCCTTTTTTATTCTACTACAAATTATGGTGTGTTGAGATCATGGAGCAATTTTCTCTCATCAAAGTATGTTATAGTGGGGATCACTTTGTTTTTATCCAATTGTTGACATGAGTTTTATTGCATTTCTGGTCACTTGAAATGGGATTTTGTCCAGTTGGTGAAGTAGGGGATCACTTTATTTTCATCCAATTGGTGAAATGGGGTTTTTTGAATGCCAGATCAGATTGTATTGTTTCATGCTATATTGTTGGGTAATAGATTCCTTTTACCTCCTTCCAAAGGTTATTTATTTATCTTTGTTTTCATCCAATTGGTGAAATGGGGTTTCTTGAAAGCCAGATTGCACTACTTTTTATGTTGTTGTTGAGGAATAAACTCATTTCACCTCCTTCCAGTGGTTTTTTATTTTTCTGCTATATAGTTCGTTTTCTCTGGAGGAATAGAAAATCTTTGGAATTCTCTGTATAAGTTAAAAATTTATCTGTAATGTTTCAAGTGGAAAAACAAAATTTAAAAAATTAAGGACAAATAGCATATTTTATTATTCTCAAATTGTGCACTTATGATGGAAAGGGTTGTAGTCTAGTCGGTGTGGAGGTTGTTAACTTGGTGAGTCACAGATGTGGTTAATTTGGTGTGGATGTTGGTAAGTTATAATGGTTGTGCCATCCACAAAGGTATAAATATTTCCGATGGCTGAATTAAAAGAAATGTGGTTGGGTTTGAGTCTAGGTGAGTGGGTACCCCAGTTCTTAGCACTAAAGCAGAAAGAGAGTGAGTCATCAAGTGAGTACACTGTAAAGAAGGCGAGATAGAATGTTCAGGTAGAAAATTAGGAAGAATGATAGTTGGATTTTCTCTCAGGTTAGAAAGTTCATGTAGAAAATTTACGAAGAAGAGTGATAATGATTTTTTTGTTTGAATGTGCTCTCTTATTAGTAAAATATGTTTTCTAGTTTGAATTATGGTTTTCTATTTATTGTTTTATGATGTTTTAGATAATTACTATATGAAGAGGGGAATCACAAAATAAACTGCCATAGAAATATTGGTAAATAAGTAAACTGGTAAATATAAGGTTTGAGTTCAAATCTCTTTGGTTAGGATGTGTAATGGCACACCTAGAACTAAGGCCCTGTCTGTATCCTAGATTTATTACCTGAGGGTTTGATCTTGTATAAATTTGGCTTCTAAGCATGGGGTAGCCTATCCACTATTTCTGTCTATCATATATACAATTACAACTTTAGTGTAATAGGTAATCTAGTAACTGTAATTTAATCAATGTATAGCTCTTAATTTTTTAAATATTTAGAATTTATTTATATCATTAAATGTTAACATAAATTTCACACATACATATAAAAAGGTACTACAATATTTATACAAGTAAAAATGACATATTTTTGAGTTCATATGATTTTGTTGGTATTGTTACTCATTCTTTGATGTAACACCAAATTATTTAAGTGTGTAATATTTATAATAAAAAATAATTTATTGTTGATAATGTCACTTGTGTAGCCAATAGGGGTGGATATAATTGAAGTAAAGAAGTATTTAATTCTCTAATTCTATTTTTTGTGGGAAATGTCTATTATTGTTATAATGGAGGAATTGGTAGGTCTAGTCTAAATACCACTCTTCACAAAACCATGGGAGATACATAATTTATTTTATTAATATATGAAAAATGGCACTTTTTCGGGTTTGAGTCCCATCACCTACTTGATATTCGTAAATCATATTTGCAAGCAACCTTGTATAAAAAATGTATTTGTTACATTTTGAGTCTCTCCTATGATTAATTCTTTCCATCCATGGAATATTTTGCATCCTTCTATGATGATTTTATATGATATTTTTATTCTTTATGTATAGTGATTTCTTTAAATTTGTGATTTATTATGATCCATGATGCAAATTTTAAAATATGAGAATGTAGTTGTCTTTTATTTATTTACTTGATGGGAAAAACTTATTAACTAAAATTGTGAGAAGGGCGTCCACTCAAATTATTTCTAGGGCACTCTTAACCTTTAATTCGGATATGAGGTCGGACTAGGTTTATATTGTTAGTGTGGAAGGGTAGCTGGCTGTTGCACAAAAATAAGGTACAACTAGTGTTGGTTTTCAGTGTGGAAGGGTAGCTCTGTTTCATGGCTGATTTATGTAAACTTCATTGGTGAAATCAAATTTTTATGCCACTGGCACTATGTTTTAGGTTTTGTTTTGCACTCCCACAATAGAAAGCTATGTCATATGTTTTGACTTACGATCTGCTTTTTTCTAAAATCCTTGGTGTAACTTACAAGGTGATTTTTGCATTATGTTATTCATGTGGGTATTTATATTATGGAGATGGTCTACTAAAAAGTAATGTCTCTGCCAATTAAATTACTGCACAGATTTCATTTCAATAAATTTGTTAGAAACAATTATTACATGTTTATGAAGGTTAGGTTCTATTTGTGGGTATAGCAGGGAACATCATCTGTAACAAATGCAACAAAATTGTGTTTACAAAGTAAAACATAAATTCTTTTGCAACTATTTCTTATATCTGAATTATGTGAAGTTATTGCAAAATAAAAATTTCCTGCTAGTGGCACTACTTTGTAGGGATTTTTATGTGCACTTAAATAAGCTACATTTATTTTCGGCTTTGAGTCATGATCTGGATTAAATAATTAATATATAAATAAGGGAAGGGAAAAATTAAATATCTTGTCATATAAATAATAGACTGTGATAGCTGTGGTGTAACCTGTAGGGTGAATTCCACTTAATCATGTGGGTATTCATACTTAGGTGATAACTTACTAAATTGTAATTGTCATGCCAATTGAACCACTCTTTAGATGTTATTTCATGATTTTTCTTACAAACATTGTTATGTGAAATGGAAGGTCAAGGTTTTGTGTCAGTGGTCATTGATAGAGGGCATCATCAAAAAATTTGATGAGTGGAAGCCCTAATCGCTAAAGACAAAACTTAATAGCAAATGTGCATGAAATTGGTGACATAAATAACCCTAAACATAGAGTTTCCGTATCTAACACATGTAGAGTCAAGAATTCAAATATATGCAGGTTCACCTTGCAAGTATTCATCGACCACGCCTTTATTTCTAAGATATATCCAAAGTATGTTGCCTTGACAACCTACACAACACACCCCCTTTCTCCTTCAAATGAGTGACACAAATGGCTCATGTTTCATCCAAACAGTTAATAAATATTTTTTTACATAGATTTTCCACAACATTTTATGCACTCTTGAACTTCACCTCGTCAATATTGGTCTTCATCACCCATTTCCTTACTCTAATATTTATCTCCCTCAATTTTATCTTCTTTGATATATCCTCTTCGACATTTCCATCGCATAACTCATGTGTAATTTATAGTCTCAATACAACATTGTTTTCATTATTATGATCAAAATAAATATTCAAGAAAATTTAGCTTAACTTCTAAACTTGGACCATCAAGATGTTGCATAATTGATATTATTTTAGACAAACACTCTTAAAAAAACATATATGGCCCTTCTATAATGTGTCTATAAGGTTTCACTTTAGACTTAGGACAAATTAAATCTCGATATACTTTTATCTTCCATCTCAAACTAAGGTCTCCCTTAATACAATCAATCCCTTTATTAGTCTAACTATTTTGCAACTGTATCATGTGAACCCTTTCCAAATCTCCTAGGTTTTGATTCCAAATATTTATTTGGAAAACAAGTTCATATTATTTATTGGACATCTCAATTTGTTTTTTTACCAATTATCATACCAAATAAACATACCATTTTAAAATATTATTTTGAAATGCTGTGATGATTATTGAAAGTCATTATCACTATTTTGGGTTATAATGGTTATATAATTTAGTTAATTTTATGTTATTATATTTTTTTCTTTCAGTTATTGAATCAAAGCAAAAAAATTAATATACATAAACCAAAATTGTTTAGTTGAAATGCTTCAGTGCCACCTGTGACCAGTTTTGTAATATGACGTTCAAGGCTACATGTTGCAAAAAATTAGGTGACGGTCTAAAAAAATATGTGAATGTCATTTTACATTAAAAATTAAGATGCACATCAAAAAAATTATATTAATTATTAGCAAATACATAGATTAATTTAAATTTTACATTTGGGAGATTGGAGATAAATAACTTTTTTTATAAATCCTTGACCTCCTATTGATGATCCATAGGTAGGCAGAGATCAATCCTTACACCTTCATGAACAACAATTACCCATCCCATTGTTAACCCAAAAAATATCTATTTAATCATTCTTACTCTATTCTCCTTGTAGAGAGAACAACATGGTCACAAAAATAACTAGGTAAGTGATAATAAAATTTTTAAATTGCAACCAATGTTGATATTTAAAAATAATAATGTTTACATAAACTTTATGGCGGGCTTTTCTCTCGCAAATTCCATATTTTTATATTTTCTAAATTACATTATAATTACAAATCTATGTGGGATTCTCTAATTGATTGAATCTAAATGATTTTAACAAACTTAATCTTTATAAATTTTTGGGTCTTTGTTATATAATTATAAACCAACAAAAAAATGCTACATTAATCAATTTCATAGTTTATCAGAGATACAATTATTTTTCATAAATATTGATTGTATACTAATTAATTGGATCTTCACTAATCAAATGAAAGATCTAGAAACACCATTAAAGTTTTTGAGAACATTTAAACACTATTTTAAATTACAAATATAAAATTAAAAAATTACAAAAATTGAAAGAAAGACTCACTAGTGAAAACTTATAACTTTGTAGAAAATGAGTCCCAACTTTTAACTTTCAGAACTCCAAGTTCAACCTTCAAGTTTCACCTTTCTTACAAAATCCCAAATCTAATGTTTGTAGTTTAATTTATATTTGTAAAAATGAAACAAAAGAATAAAATAAAACTAATTAAAAGGAAAACTAAAAGATGTTTCATGTCCCTCCTTGAAGAAGTCTCGAGTTTCCCTGTTTTTGCCCTAATTTCTTCAAAATCCATGGGCTTTGCCATTTTTCCTATTTTTCCTCGACCATGGAAGCTCGAGAATGGTTAATCTATATTTTTATGCCTTTGAAAATCCAAATCCATGGTGAAAAGATGCTCGGAATCATGATTCACTTTTTTTGTTTCAAAAGAAATTTTCATCCTTAGCGAAAAAAATTGGGTTTGGGCATGAATGGTGATTTTTGTATTTTGATGGGGGTGTCTTTTTCCTATCAAATTTATTCCTCAGCATTCGGTGGTCATGTGGCTTCTTTTGGTTGGTCAGGGGATGGTGGGAAAATGCTTTAACTTATCACTTTTTACTTTTTTGGCAAAAAGGAAAATTTGGTCCCGTAGCCCGCTCAAATCTGATTGGTTCTTTTGGTGCTTACGTGGCTTCTTCTAATTGGATGGGGGGCATGGTGGGTCTATTTTTGAACTTGTTCTTTTTGGCTACTTTGGAAAAAAGTTTGAACCCACCCCGTGGCCCCGCCAGCTCTGATTGGAGAAAATTTAAGAGGCAGGGAAAAGTCTCACTTTGACCCCGCAGGAGGACACGTGGCAAAGCTAATGGTAGAGATGCGGGCCTTTGGAGGTAAGTTGGATGTTTTCCCCTTTGGAAAAATGGAGTAAAATTCTAAAATGGAAGCACACCCCCACCAAATCATTTTGAAGCCTTAAGGTTTTTGAAGTTGCGCCATAATGACACGTGGTGAGCCCGCGCTCATTCAAGGTCTCAACTTTTGGGGATCATCTCAAGATGTGCCATTGTGACATGTGGTAGTTTGAAAAGTCAAAAAGGGTGGGGAAGTGGACCATCGGAGGAAAATTGGATTTTTGCCTCTTGTCATCAAAAGGATTAAAATCTCAAAATGGCCATAAGCCTTTGAAAAGGAAAAAGTCAAAAGGTGGGGAAAGACCATTAGAGGTAAATTGGATTTTTTACCTCTTGATATTCAAAAGGATTAAAATCATCAAAATGGCCCACAAGCCCGATAAGGGAAAATTCAAAGCTTTCTCCAGTCAATGGCGGAGGTGTGGACTCTTGGGGAAATTTGGAAAATTTTCCTTTTGGGAGAAAAAAGTTAAAAGTTAAAAGTGAAAAAGGAAGCATGGTTCGCTGGGACCCACATTGGGACACGTGTCAGGCCCATTTTTCAAGGGCAGAGCTATGGGGAAAACTTGGAAAATTTTCCCTTTTCCAAAAAGGAGGTGAAATGGTAGAATTTGGCCATGGTTCCATTGGGACCCACCTTAGGACACGTGTCAGGCTCATTTCCCAAGGGTGGAGGTGTGGAGAAAAATGGAATTTTTTTCCATTTTTTCAAAAGGTTGTAAAAAGTCAAAGGAAACCCCCGAGCCTATTTTAAAATTGAATCTTCCACGTGGATGACCCAAATTCAAAGTAAAGATCAATGACAACTGTGAGTCTGAATCTGATTTTCCCCCATTTTTATTAAAACATGCACTAGAAGTGTGAGTCTTCATGATTTCTTGGTATTTCCTACATGCCAAAATAGAGAGGGAGTTAATTTTGATATCTAAGTTTGGTGGGAGAGATCTGGAGACATCTTTCACCATTAAAATGGTCTGACTATCGGGCTCGATCTGATTTTCCATTTTTTCTTCTCCGAGCATGCAAGGAACCAGATTTGATAGATTAGGGGTGGAAGTGGTTGGTGAGTTGAAGGAGGAGTGTTCTACTAGATGAAGGAGTTGAATGCTGAGATTTTGAAGAGATCTACCCCATGAGCACCTGACAACTTTTTACAGATCTGATTCTAGGAATCATGATCGAGATCATGGTGAGCACTGGTACATTAAATAATTTTTTCTTTTGGGGAAGAAGGGGCTCTGTTGTAAATGTTATAAAATGGCATTTTTTTTTCATGCAAATGGTTGGAGTGTTAGAGGTCGAAGAAAATTCCCAAGAGGAAAATTTGACAAAGCCTTATCTTTTGAGAATCTAAGAAGCCTGTATATCTCTTTTGTATTAAGTTTGATCATGTCAAGGTGGTTGCAAGTGTACAACCATTGAAAAGCTCTAAGATTGTTCTAGAAACTTTCCCCTGCTGATAAATTTAATCAAACTCGAGTTATTTAGGTTGATCTTGAGCAAAATGTGTTTGTTTTTTTTTGAATGTCTGCAAATAGTTTTTCTTGTTTCTGTTGCAATCTTGTATCAAAATCTATCTTAATCACACAGGTCTCAATCCTTGTGATAGTTTAGTGGTATCTGCAATCTCATTTCTCAGAAGAGCTTTCATCTGGGAGTGAAATAAATGATTTAAAATCACTTTTCTTTCATTTGTTGATAGAGATTGTTTGTAAGCCTCTGGGTGTACCTCAGGTGTGATTGATCTTAGATCTTGATGTTTTATTGAGTCTTCTAACTCGAGCCTTCATGTTAAAATCTCATAGATTGTGTGAAAAAGTGCTAATCTGGGCCTCCATTTGAAGTACATATTCTAGTTAAAGGAACATTTTAGCTATTCTGAAGTATTTTGTTGTCTAGACTTTCCATTTTGTAAGAGTTCTCAGAGATTTGGAAAATCAAGTTCATTCTGCCTCACCTCCTACCAAAATTTATTTAAAAACAACTAATCCTACCCATACTACCCTTGTTTGTCATGTGTGTATACAAATGCATAAATTTTACTACCAAAACATGCAGAAACAATTAGGATTCCAAATGTCTTTAGTAGCCTGAACCTTGTCTAGAGAATATCTCCACTATCTAGAGTGACAACTCGTGAGAGTTAGATTTTGTTGCATTGATCATATTTTCTTCAAGGTCTCCTTAAAACTTCATTAGGAAGGATATCTCCATCTCCTCCATAAACAAATAGGCTACAAAAGGGTTCTCTTACCTTGGTTGAAAGGCACAACCTAAAATAGTGAGGATAGATCAAATCCTCTTGAGGGTGCTATCCATTTCTCCACATCTGAGTGACTAAGGGCCAGTTAGATCCCATCCCCGGCTACAAAATGACTCATCATGATCTATCTATCTCTAAGCTTCTGATAAACCTGATGATGCTTCTCAGACTTTGAAGGAGAATCAATTTGGGTACCAAACACCTAAGTGGCCATTGGGGGGACATAGTTTTTGGGGACATTTTTTGAGACCAATTTGTTGATTTATTGCTATTTCATATCCATTTATTCAAAACCTACTTGTGCATCAAACACTTCTTAGTATATCTCATTCATTCTTGGTAAAACACTTCTTATATGTACTCCAAGTGTTGTGTAATTATTTCATTTCTACACCTAGTGCACTAGCTTTCATTGATAAATCTGGGTAAAGAAAAGTCAGATCTTTCCATTTCTAGTTTCTAGTGTTGATAAACATTTGACAGATCATATTTAGTGCATTTGCACAACTAAGGTGGAAATCCTTAGTGGTGACTCCCTGTTGATCTGATTCTTAATGAATACCAGTGTCTTAACCTCTGTCAAGTGAGATTTGTTACTAACCTTTGCAAAGATGGAAGGAAGAAGATCTTTCTTTGCTAGGGATCCTACTAGGACATTATTTCTAGAGCTAGGAAAAGCAAAATCAGAAGGAAGAAAATCTTGGAGAGTTGTTGGGAAATCAAGCAGACAAGAAAGGGGATCTCCATTGATGAAAGTGATCGGCCTATTATTGAAGACTGCAATTCAAGTGCTTTTGAATTAGGTAGCCTCTTTGTGGAATTGAATTCTCCAACTGGAGAGGGGCCTTCATTTGATTTTGAAAAGTTTTCTTCTCATTCTTCCCCTGTCTTTTAGAAGTTGATAGGGATTTCAAGAAACTAGGCCTTTAGGGGATATCCATTTTGAAAGTTATACCCCTGTGTTTCAAAGACCCTCTGCCCCTCATCATTTTTGTCACCCCCTCCAGGTCACCTCCTCAAAACAACATGGCCCTGCCCCCACCCAGACCTCCATTTGTTGTAAATACCTTTGGACCTATAAATTTTGTAGGGATGGTTGGTTATCCAAATGTAGTTCCTCAAGAAGTAAGGAACAATTGCCAAAGTTCCAAGGAAACAATGCTATAACTGGTGATCAACATTTAAAGCTTTTTATCAATATGATGGAAGACTTTGAGATTGAACATGAAGATGTGTATATCAAGTTGTTTATCCATACTTTGGAAGAGGATGCAAGGGACTGGTATAAAGCTTTTCCAGATAATTCTATTGATTCTTGGATAGAGATGAGCAATGCATTTAGATTGCAGTATGGTGATAGAACTGACCCTAGGTTTCTTTTGATAGAATTTGAAAACATAAAAAAGAATCCTAATGAGTCAGTACATGATTTCAACACAAGGTTTAATAAGACCTTGAGGAGATTTCCTGTTAGGATAAGGCCATGTGATGAATCATGTTTGATCAAATATTTAGATGCATTTGATAAAAAGGTTGCTTACTACTTGAGGGACAAAAACCCTACTAATTTGAGGCAGGCCTTCACTATGGCTTTGCAAATTGAAAACAATATCAAGGAAATGGAAAACCCTCCAAAAGAGGGGGTGTAAAAGTTGGTTAACCTAGAAAAACCCCAAACAAGCAAGGTTGTTGATTTGGAAGAAGTTGTGAAGACTTTGGTAGGGGTTGTCAAAGAAATTTCCTACAAACTAGCCCGGGATGAGAAAGGAATTGGGTAGAGCTCACAAGGTCAACACAAGCAAGCAAGGCCAAGATAGGTTCACAAATCACCAAATATCTGATGATAGAGGCAAGGGACCTATTGGATTTGGAAATAGGTAGTCCCAAGGTAGGGAAAATAGAATGGTGCCGATCCTTTTGTTTGCCAGAGTTGTTGTTGTGGAGGAGACAAATGTCATTGATTGGTGTGACAGATGTTTCATGCCCCATGCTCCTTGTGAAGAAGATCAAGCAAGAAGAAGAAGAATTTTGATGATGATGATGATGATGATTTGCATGATGGGTTGTTCCATGAGCTCACAACAAGGGGAAACTTCAACTGAGGTGATAAGTGCCCAAACTACTGCTGCCACTTTTTGGGATTGCATTCATAGGGTACCTATTCTTCCTCCCTCTCATACTTTAGAAGTAGATATATGTACAAGCTTTTGAATTTCCCAATAATGAATTTGAATATTTAAGGGCTTTAATGATAAAAAAGTATGATGGAGGAATCCCATCGAGGAAGATAGATAGTTATTGATGAATGTTGTTGTTGCTCAAGAGAAGGAATATAACACAAGAAGTAAGGTTCAAAGGGGTAGGGCCTCAAGCCAAGCCAAAAGCTCCCTTACTTTCAAACATTCCTAAAGAGGCTCCTAAGAAGGATGCATCTGCTAAAATCCCTGCAGTTCCAAACAAAAATCATACCCCTCCTCATGCCCAAGTTGTAAAAAATCTTGTACCACCAAGTGAGTGTGTTAGCTTTCCTTCCAATATTGCCTTGCCAAAGAATGTCCCATATGACATTGCCCAAGTTTTAAGTCAAATCAAAGTCTTTGTTCCAATTGTTGAGTTGCTTAGGATTCCTGAGCACAAAAAGAGAGCATTTGAATACTTGGGATTGAAAGAAGAGAAGACTACCTAGGCAGAAATGTAAACATTGTGGAGACCCCACCAGTCATTGAAGAACTAGAAGCACCACCAGACATCAGAAGAGCTAGATGAACCACTTGAGGTTTATTTGGGAACATCCTTGGTAGATTCTTAGCTAAATGTGGATCCATTCTTCACCACTCTGATCATTAAAGATAGATTGCTACACAACTATATGTTTGACTTAGGGGCATCATGTAATGTTATGCCTTTGGAAGTCATGAATGAGTTGAATATCAAAGTAACAACAACATATGGGAAGTGTACTGCTATGGATTCTAGAGAGGTGCAGTGGTGGGATGTGTGAAGGGTTTGGTGGTACAACTTGCAGCCTATCCAGGTAAGGAATTTAAAGCTTGATGTAGTTATTGTTGATTGCCCAGCCAAGTGGGGTATGTTATTATCTAGAAAATGGGCTGCAAGTGTTGGTGGGAGTGTTCAAATGGACATGTCCTATGCCACCATCCCAATTGAGGGCAGCCTTGTCAAGTTGTATGGGGAAAAGAAGATGTTGCACCTTATTGAGGATCCCAACAATGCATCCTATGAGGTATTGTACACAAGTGTTGATGCTGATAACTTTGTAGGATTTGTTGATGGAAAGGAGCACAAGATTGAAGAATGCAAATGCCTTGAACAAATGGGCTCTCCTTGGACTCTATTGTTTGATGGAGCTTGCTCCAAGTTTGGGAATGGTGTTGGTGTTGTTCTGCTTTCTCCAAGTTAGGAAAAATTTTTTTTTCCTTCAAACTCAATTTTGAGTGCACTAACAACATTGTTGAGTATGAGGCATTGTTGTTGGGTTTAAGAATTGCTTGGAAATATGGTGTCAAAGACATCATTGTCAAAGGAGACTCAAAATTAATAGTAAAACAAGTCAGAAAATTGTATGCCACAAAGAATCAGTGAATGAAACAATACAAGCATGTAGTTTGGGATTTCATTGAGATGTTTGATTCATTCAACATTGTGCATCATGATAGGAAGTTCAATGACTTGGAAGAAAAACTTGTAGTGTTGGGGTCTCATTTTGACAATTGTGTAGTGTCCCCATATTGTGAATATGATGTGGAAGTGTTGACAAGACCCTCTATCCCTGACAACATTAAACATTGGCAAGGTATTTGATGATGATGCTCAGATCAAAAGATTTTGTAGAACAAGGGAGAATTTTGCTGATCAAATATTGATTGGGAGCCAATGGTGTGTGTAGCAGAGGGGAAGGAAACCTTGTTTGGAAAGGGCATCATCCAACTAAAGACTAATACCATTCCTAGAGGGCTGGTTGCTCTTGAGTCCAATTTTGATAATGTTGATCGCATTATTAATAGACATATGGCAGCCTCGAGGGATATTGAGGAGCATGACCTTGGCACAAAGGAGAAGCCAAGGAAAATTTGGTTAGGAAGCAATCTCAGCAAGGAGGAGAAGCAGTCATACATCCAATTGTTGAAAAAGTATCAAGATTGCATGGCTTGGACCTATTTTGAACTAAAAGCATACAGAGAGGACTCTGTTTCAACATGAGATTCCCTTGGAGTCTAATGCAAAGCCATTTAGGAAGAAACAGAGGCCAATCAATCCACTCTTATCTCTTAAAATGCAAGAGAGCTGAAGAAAGCTAAGAGATGGAGGGATTATTCAACCCACAAGGTATTCTTCTTGGGTTGCAAACCTAGTACCAGTAAGAAAGAAGAATGGTGACATCAGGCTGTGTGTGGATTTCAGGAATCTAAATAGAGCATCTATGAAGGATAATTATCCTTTACCAAATATGGAAAACATGTTGTAGTTAGTGATTGGTTCTGAATTACTCTCCACCCTAGATGGTTTCTCTGGTTATAACCAAGTTGTGGTGAAGGAATCAGAAAGGATCAAAACAACCTTTACTACTCCTTGGGGGACCTATGTATATGTAGGATGCCCTTTGGTTTGATGAATGTTGGAGCCACCTTTCAAAGAGAAATGGATGTTGCTTTTTGCTGGTTACATCAATGAGTTTTTATTGTTTATCAAGATGATGTAATTATATTTTCTAGGAAGAGAAGTGATCACCTGCTGCACTTGGAGAAGATGTTGATAAGATGTAGAGAATATGGCATCTCACTCAATCCAAAGAAGTGCCATTTTGGAGTGTAGAAGGAAAAATTTCTTGGCCACATTGTGTCACAAGAAGGGGTGATGATTGATCTAGAAAGGGTAGAGGCCATCAGCAAGGTCCCAATTCAAGGACCAAGAAAGGGATTCAGTCTTTCTTTGGGAAGATAAACTTCATCAGGAGATTCATATCAAACTTTTTGAGTTGACCATTCCAATCACTTCCATGCTAAAAAAGGACCAGGCCATCAAATGGGAGGAGGCTGCCATCCAAGATTTCAATGGGATTAAAGAGGCACTAAAGCATGCACCTGTTCTAGCAGCTCAGATTATAAGAATCCCTTTCAACTATTTTCCTTTGCTTCAGAGAACACTATTGCTTTTGTCCTGCTAGAAGGATGATGAAGGGGCTGAGAGGCCAATTGCCTTTTTTAGTAAGGCATTAGGGGGCTGAGTTAAAGTACACTATTATGGAGAAGCAAGCATTTTCCTTAGTAAAAAAAAGGTTTTTAGGCCTTATATTCTAAGTTCTAAAATTGTTGCTTATGTTCCCCACACCATGGTCAAAGACATCTATCAGAGATGGAAGTCTCAAGAAAAAGGTGTAGGTGGGTGAACAAGTTGCAAGAATATGACATGGATATCCAAACCATGAAGTTGGTGAGAGGTTTGGGCTTGGCTAAGCTTATGGCTGAGAGAAACTTGCAAACTATTGAGGTAAATGAGGTAGAAGAAGGTAGGGTAGATGTTTTTGAAACATTGATGAGTTTTGAGTGGTACAAAGATGTAATTTTTATCTCAGACATTTAAACTATTGCCCTGAGTATTTAAGTAAGAACTAGAAAAGAGCCCTTAAGTTGGCTTCCTAGAAATATGTCATTACTGATTATGGGTTAGCTTGGAAGAACCTAGAGGGAGTCCTCTTAAGGTGCATTACTGAAGAAGAAGCCCCCAAGATAATTGTTGATCTCCATGGAGGATTTTGTGGGGGAATTTTTTGCTGCAAGAGTCACAACACACAAGATCCTGAGGGTTGGTTATTGGTGGCCAACTCTTTTCAAGGATACAACCTTTTGGTTAGAAGATGTGAGAGTTTCAGCACTTCTCTGGAAGACTAAAAGCTTTAGGCTCCCTTCCTTTGCAGCCTGTATCAATTGAAGCCCCATTCAAGCAATGGGGAATGGATTTCATTGGTGAGATTTCAGACCCTTCAAGTGTTGGCCATAAGTGGATTCTTGTAGCCACTGATTACTTTACTAAATGGGTGGAGGAAATCCCCACCAAGAAGGCAACACACCAAGTTGTCATGGATTTTGTGCTAAACCACATCATCTGCAGGTTTGGGGTGCCAGTCAAGATTGTAGTTGATAATGCCATGAGCTTTAGAGCTAAACCTTTGGTGGAAATGTGTAAAGAATATGGGATCAACTTGACATATGCATCTAATTACAACCCCCAAGGAAATGGACAAGTTGAGTCTAGTAATAAAAATTTGTTGAAGATTATCAGAAGAACCTTGGAGCTGAACAAGAGAAAATGGGGTGAACAGTTGAAGTTTGTTGTTTGGGCTGATAGAATCACTATTAAAAGAGCCACTGGAAAGAGTCCATTTGAGTTGGTGTATGGAACTCAAGGCCCTGTTGCCCCTGCATATGTAATTATCCTCATATCAGTTCATTCAACAACTAGAGGATCAAGAAGTAAGTCCTTATGATGCTCGCATTAACCAGATTGTTGAACTTGATGAAGAAAGGAGGGCATCCCACCAGAGGCATGTAAAGTTTAGAGAAAAGCTAAAGAAGTTATTTGACAAGAAGGTCACTCCCAGAGCTTTCAATGTTGGAGATCTTGTGCTGCTATGGGATAATAGGCATGAAGATAAGGGAAAGCATGGAAAATTTGACTCATTATGGATGGGCCCTTACTCCATTGATATTAGATTGGTGAGCATACCTTCTTCTTGAAGGATTTGGATGGTGAATTGCTTGAATTTCTTATTAATGGTAGGCATTTGAAGCATTTCTTGGATTGATTCCCAGAATCAAGGTAAACATCATTTTTTGTATAGTGTATAGTTTGTGTTTTTTTTCCTGTTTTTTGTTTTTCGCTCGCTCTGGTCCTTGGTGACCTATTTTTGCTGGTTTCTCTATTTTTTTTTGGAGATGGCTCTGTTTCTCTGCTCTGCAAGATGACTCCTTTTCCCAATGGATATTTTGGCACTTGGTCTACCTTTGTTCTTGTGGCACTCATAAGGAGTGCCCATCCCGAGTCGGAGCCGATGTTGGTGCTCAGATTTGTCTCACCCCATTTGCCATTATTTTCCTCGATATCTGCATGTTGTGAAATGTTTTATCTCTCGATGTGGATGTTTTAAAATCCTTTACTTCCATTTGAAATGCTTGAGTTGTTTGTAAAATCCATTTCATGTCCCTCCTTGAAGAAGTCTCCGAGTTTGCCTTTTTTTCCCTAATTTCTTCAAAATCCATGGGCTTTGCTTTTTTTCCTATTTTTCCTCAACCATGGAAGCTCGAGAATGGTTAATTTATATTTGTATGCCTTTGAAAATCCAAATCCATGGTGAAAAGATGCTCGGAACCATGATTCACTTGTTTTTTTTCAAAAAAATTTTCATCCTTAGCGAAAAAATCGGGTTTTGGCATGAATGGTGATTTTTTTTGTATTTTGATGATCTGACGGGTGTCTTTTTTCTATCAAATTTATTCCTTGCATTTAGTGGTCATGGCTTCTTTTGGTTGGTCAGGGGATGATGGGAAAATGCTTTAACTTATCACTTTTTACTTTTTTTTGGAAAAAAAGGAAAATTTGGTCCCGTAGCCCGCTCAAATTGATTGGTTCTTTTGGTGCTTACGTGGCTTCTTCTAATTGGATGGGGCATGGTGGGTCTATTTTTGAACTTGTTCTTTTTGGCTACTTTGGAAAAAAAGTTTGAACCCACCCCGTGGCCCCCCAAGCTCTGATTGGAGAAATTTTAAAGTGGCAGGGAAAAAGTCTCACTTTGACCCCCTTGAGGAGGACACGTGGCAAAGCTAATGGCGGAGATGCGGGCCTTTGGAGGTAAGTTGGATGTTTTTCCCTTTTGGAAAAATGGAGTAAAATTCTAAAATGGAAGTGTGCCCCCACCAAATCATTTTTGGAAGCCTTAAGGTTTTTGAAGTTGCGCCATAATGACACGTGGTGAGCCCGTGCTCATTCAAGGTCTCAACTTTTGGGGATCATCTCAAGATGCGCCATTGTGACACATGGTAGTTTGAAAAGTCAAAGGGGTGCAGGAAGTGGGAGGAAACTTGGATTTTGCCTCTTGTCATCAAAAGGACTAAAATCATCAAAATGGCCCGCTGATTGTGAAAAGGAGGTCAAAGTTTGAAAAGTCAAAAGGCGGGAGGTGGACCATCGGGGGTAAATTGGATTTTTTGCCTCTTGATCATCAAAAGGATTAAAATCTCAAAATGGCCCATAAGCCCGATAAAGGAAAAGTCAAAGCTTGCTCCAGTCAATGGTGGAGGTGTGGACTCTTGGGGAAATTTGGAAAAATTTCCTTTTGGGAGAAAAAAAGTTAAAAGTGAAAAAGGAAGTGTGGTTCCATTGGGACCCACATTAGGACATGTGTCAGGCTCATTTCCCAAGGGTGGAGCTATGGGGAAAACTTGGAAAATTTTCCTTTTCCAAAAAAAAGGGAGGTGAAATGGTAGAATTTGGCCATGGTTCCATTGGGACCCACCTTAGGACACACGTGTCAGGCTCATTTCAAGGGCGGAGGTGCGGAGAAAAATGGATTTTTTTCCATTTTTTCAAAAGGTTGTAAAAAGTCAAAGGAAACCCCCGGAGCCTATTTTAAATTGAATCTTCCACATGGATGACCCAAATTCAAAGTAAAGATCAATGGCAATTGTGAGTCTGAATCTGATTTTCCCCCATTTTTACTTGAAACATGCCTAGAAGTGTGAGTCTTCATGATTTCTTGGTATTTCCTACATGCCAAATAGAGAGGGGAGTTAATTTTGATATCTAAGTTTGGTGGGAGAGATTTGGAGACATCTTTCACCATTAAAATGGTCTGACTATCGGGCTCGATCTGATTTTCCATTTTTCTTCTCCCGAGCATGCAAGGAACCAGATTTGATAGATTAGGGGTGGAAGTGGTTGGCGAGATTGAAGGAGAGTGTTCTACTAGATGAAGGAGTTGAATGTTGAGATTTTTGAAGAGATCTGCCCCATGAGCACTGACAAATTTTTACAGATCTGATTTAGGAATCACGATCGAGATCATGGTGAGCACTGGTACATTAAATGTTTTTGTCTTTTGGGGAAGAAGGGGCTCTGTTGTAAATGTTATAAATGGCACAAATTTTTTTGTGCAAATGGTTGGAGTGTTAGAGGTCGAAGAAAATTCCCAAGAGGAAAATTTGACAAAGCTTGTCTTTTGAGAAGCCATCTGAGAAGCCTGTATATCTCTTTTGTATTAAGTTTGATCGTGTCAAGGTGGTTGCAAGTGTACAACCATTGAAAAGCTCTGAGATTGTTCTAGAAACTTTCCCCCTTGATAAATTTAATCAAACTCGAGTTATTTATGTTGATCTTGAGAAAAATGTGTTTGTTTCATTTTGAATGTCTGTAAATAGTTTTTCTTTTCTGTTGCAATCTTGTATCAAAATATGTCTTAATCACATAGGTCTCAATCCTTGTGATAGTTTAGTGGCATCTGCAATCTCATTTCTTAGAAGAGCTTTCATCTGGGAGTGAAATAAATGATTTAAAATCACTTTTCTTTCATTTGTTGATAGAGATTGTTTGTAAGCCTCTGGGTGTACCTCAGGCATGATTGATCTTAGATTTTGATGTTTTATTGGGTCTTCTAACTCGAGCCTTCATGTTAAAATCTCATAGATTGTGTGAAAAAGTGCTAATCTGGGCCTCCATTGAAGCACATATTCTAGTTAAAGGAACATTTTAGCTATTTTGAAGTATTTTGTTGTCTAGACTTTCCATTTTGTAAGAGTTCTCAGAGATTTGGAAAATCAAGTTCATTCTGCCTCACCTCCCACCAAAATTTATTTAAAAACAACTAATCCTACCCATACTACCCCTGTTTGTCATGTGTGTATACAAATGCATAAATTTTACTACCAAAACATGCAGAAACAATCAGGATTCCAAATGTCTTTAGTAGCCTGAACCTTGCCTAGAGAATATCTCCACTATCTAGAGTGACAACTCGTGAGAGTTAGATTTTGTTGCATTGATCATATTTTCTTCAAGGTCTCCTTAACAACTTCATTAGGAAGGATATCTCCATCTCCTCCATAAACAATAGGCTACAAAAGGGTTCTCTTACCTTGGTTGAAAGGCACAACCTAAAATAGTGAGGATAGATCAAATCCTCTTGAAGTGAGAAATTGAAAGAGAGATAAAGAAGAAACACTAGATGCTATACATAACATAATGCGGGGAAGGAAAATGTGATTGTTTGCTTGGCTGATGTTGGTTTTGATGATCGGTGCAAGAGCGTGGTAGGCATGCATCGTCCAAAAGTTTGGTCATATTGACATTTTGGTGAACAAGGCGGTGAAATAATTTTACAAGGAAAGCATTAAGGAGATAACCCCGAGCAATTGGAGAGAACCTTTAGGAGTAACATATTTTCCTTTTTTTTGATCCACCACTCTATAAAACACATGAAGGTAGGGTAAAAAACTCCATATCAATATGTGTCTTCAGTATTTAAGAGGAAAAAGAATAATCTATTTTTGTTTTTGTGCGAAAGGAAGTTGACTCATAAAACAAACCTCCATAGTTGCATACAAAGGGGAAACAACATTGCTGGATTATTGTAACACAAAGGGAGCCATCGTAGCTTTCACGAGGGGTTTGATGTGAACTTTGGTTATGAGGGGAGTTAGAGTGAATGGAGTTGCATCCGAGACCAATTTGGACACTTATGATATCTTCATTATTTCCTATAGAGAAGGTAGAAAAGGGAAATGAAGTGAGAGCATTCACATGCAGAGGCTAGGCCAACCCTTTGAGGTTGTCATCTCTTATGTTTTCCTGGAATCCCAAGATGCATCTTATATAAGTAGCCAGTACCCCAGCGGTGGTGCAATTGTAAATGCTTGACACGTTTATGTCCCTCTTTTTAAAAGTACCTATTATGCTCTGTATAGTGGACCAAACAAATGTAATATATATATATATATATATATTCATTCTTTATTGTTTTACAAGTTAATGTAGACAGATTACCTTAGACACTAATTTCAACTATTTGATGAACTGTTTGACAAAATGGTACATTTTATGAATGAGAATTATTCGCATGAACTGTTTGACAAAATTTCCAAATAAATTACTAGAATAACATTTAAAAAAAAATAGGAAACACCTATGATCGTGATCAAACGTCAACTATTCTTTTGGCTTGAGTTTGGTTTTCAAGACTTCCCATGAACTGTTTGACAAAATGTATCAGTTTGGGTATGAGAACTGCTTGGTATTTGTTATTCTATAATTACTCCACTAGATACCATGGGACATAAGTATTTAACAACCAACATATATATGCTCTAAAATAATAACTTAGACATAAATAATATTTATTTCAAATGGATAAGAAATTCTTTCATCCCTGGTAAATAAAAACTGAAATGAGAAATATGAACAAATTAAGTAGATATAATAACAACTTTATTCTTTCATCCCTGGTTTCTTTTGTACTGTCCCTACTTGATTAGCATCGGAGGAACTTGCTTGTTTCTTTTTATTCGACTCCATTTTGATGTAGATAGAATTTAAACATGCCTCATTTATATGCTCTTTACCTGAAAAGTTGCACTTTTGAACTTTTTTCCTGGAGCCAACCATGTTGTGTTATCTTTTCTTTCCAAATAGATTTCTGTTTTTTTCACTCGTTGAAATCTTAAAGATCTAAAGATGCATTTGCTTCTAAATAGGACTATGCAACCATCTAAGACACTTCGTAGCCATCCATTCTGCGCATAGCCTGCAACCATTGCATTCCATAAATTCCTATCATGCATCTTGTCAAATATATGACGAGCAACATCTATTCTCCCACACTTAGATTACATGTCTACCAGGGAACTTACAACAAAAACATCCGACTCCGGCCCAAACCGACTGATGTGATTATGGATCTCCTTGCCATGTTGCAAAGCTGATGCATTGACACATACAGGAAGAACACTAGCAATGGTGGCATAGTCAGCTTTCAAAACAGATAGCTGCATTTCAGAAAAAATCTTCTAGGAAAAAACATAATAGTAACAAAATTTGGATCCATACCAAACATGTTCATGTCCTTAAAAATTTGCAATGCCTCAAGACAATATCCATTCTATGCATATATTGAAATCATGGCACTCCAAGAAACTACATCCCTCTCAGACACTCTGTCAAAGATATGGCATGCATCACTACTAACCCAACATGCAGAATACATGTCTATTAGTGTACTGGTCACAAAATGATCAGACTCAGATTCATTTATAATTAAAAAACCATGGATTTCCTTCCCCTATTGCAAATATGAGAAATGTGCAAACGCCCTGATGTTGTTCACTGAATTTACATAAATACGAAAGATGTTGTTGACTGAGTTTTTCACTCTCCTGAAATAGTAAAATGCCAGGTCTTATATTGATATTTGGCCGATATGCCTTTTCAAGTTAAAATTATTGAGTAATTTTATTCTTGGCAGTAGACGTTTTTTTGTATATTGTTTTATTTTTATTATGTCTTTTCAACTGTACTATTTGTTTCCATGTGTTTTATTGTTTTCATTAATTTTATGTAATTTTAAAATTTAACATTAAAAATTCAAATAGATTTTTAAATATATGTGTAGATAAATAAATAAATATATGTTCCAATTTCTTCATTTAATATTATTATATGTTGTATCATTTCTCCCATTGTTTGTAAATTCTATTATTTGAAATTACAATATTTTATAGGATTATATTTGTAAATAATAAAAATATTTGTAAAACATTCATTATAATCTATGGATAATGTTGGTATCTCATTCTTGGCATGTCTTTCATTTCTTTTTGTCAAAGAGGTGAATTTTGAATTACTTTTTGTGGGATGGGTTTATATGTTAGTATTTGATAATTACAATTACTTTCATCAGAGTATTTTTGCATTAATTGATAGACATTGGAATTTTGTCCAGCTCGGTTATATGGGCTACACATGCCTTGTTCGATCAAGAGTTAGGATTTGCTGATGGAAATTTTCCATAGGAAGCAATCCTAACACGTCCCAAGTTGGACGTTAGACTATGTATACGAAAGGTTTTAAAGTAGCCTAATGAGTGTCATCACCAAATTTGTATCCTCCATGTTATGTTGATGTGATGTGTTGTCCTAACCTGTCACTTTTTTGTGTAGCTATATTGGAATAAAATGAGGACTAGGAACACAACAAACATCCCAATTTCTCGTGACGTAGCTACATAGACATTGTCTATGAAAAACATTAAGCTGCGAAGAAGAGTATTTTAGAAAAAAAATTGTGATTCATGTTGTCTTTTATAGAAGAAAAAATTGAGTACCTCAGGAGACCTTATGAATTTTTTTGATGTTGTTGATCCTCGAACAATTTTTCTTTCAAATTTTACAATAAAAAAATGTATTCGAGAGGTTTTGGTCTAATTTATGACAGTGTGCATCATGCCATTCAATATGAACATGGAACCAAGTTGATTCAAAATGGGATTGATAGTCCAAACTCTAAATCTAAGAAGGATTGTCCACATAGAGCTTAAAAAAACTCCTAGAGTAAGAAAATTCAATGTTGCAAGAAAAGATGCTAAATAAATAGGTTTTTGTCAAGATGTGCTCGTGTTATTAGATGTTTAAAGGAAAAAACTTAATTTTAAGATTTTGTCTAATTTTGTATGGTGTATTCTCTTTTCACAAGGAAATTTCAGTTTATGTGGCCCTTTATCATATTTTTTACTACAATTATATATTTCATTATTGCAAATGTGTCATGTACATTCTTTATTGAATGTTTGAAAATAGATCTTAATTTTGAATTTCGATGAGTTAATTTTAGTTTATGTGGCCCTTTACTATATTTTTGGGTTTTATTATAAAGTTCATATTTACAAATGTGTCATGTACGTTTCTTTATTGGATATTTAAAAGAAAAACTTAATTTCAAAATTTCACCTAATTTTGTATGGTTTGTTTTCTTTTCACGGGGTAGTTTTAGTTTATGTGACCCCTTATCACATTTTTGGTACAATTATACGATTAATGAAAACCATTATTAGGGTTCCTTCTATTGGTTGTTTATTTGCCTATAATACAACTTTAATTTGATAGATAATATACTTAATTGGGTTTGAGACATTTTAAAAATTTAACATGTTATAGTTATTATTTCTTTCCTTTTCAATTACTTTTTCCTATTTATATTGGCTAAACATTTAATTTTCCTTGTTCTTGGTTGCTAAAATTATGTAGGGATACTCTATTATAAAATGGAGCCTCAAAATATATCTACATCAATGAATGCTTCCACTAGAAATAACCCGCCAATGCAAACGACGCAGAATTTTGTTCGCATACTTCCTATAGGAGCATTGTCTCCATTTCATGATGGATGGACTATACAAGGTAGAGTCACTTCTAAGTCAAACATTCATAGCTTTAACACCACTAGAGGGAGTGGAAAGGTATTCAACTTTGATATCATTGATAAGGATCGAAACTAAATACATATTGTGTGTTTCAATGAACAAGTGGATAAACATTATGATAATATTAATAATTTTGCGAATGTGTACATGTCACACATGGAAGCTTCTTCAGATTATGATATTTCTATTCCTTTTAACAAGTTTCAATTTGTTTTGATGAGTGAAATCGGTAACATGGAGGAAAATTCAATGATAGACGTACTTGGAATTGTTGCATTTGTTGGTGAAATTGAAACCCTATTCAGGAAGGATGGTTGAGAAGTTAAGAAGAGGACAATACAAATTACATATACGTCTAATTGCACTATTGATGTTGTAGTCTGGGCTGATTGCTCTGTGAGGGAAGGGTATGAAATCCAACGCCTTGTTAACTTGTGTCCACATCCTATTATTTCCTTCAAGTGTTCTCGCATAACTGATTTTTATGGAATGTCTTTAGGGACAATATCAAACACTAAGATATTTATAAATCCAAGTATTGAAGAGGCGACTATATTGAAAAATTGGTATGAGATGTATGGAAAAATTTATGGTGGTCGGTGTCTAACAAGCCATGATGAACTTAGGGTTCACTATTCTATTCAAAAAAATACATGGAGATAGTTGCAGAGTGGATCTCTTAGTTTTGAAAAACCACTTTGGATATCACTAAGAGGAACTATAGTTTCAATTGATGAAATGGATTACTTTACTTATCCATCTTGCCCATCAATGCGCACTGGAACTCCATGTAAGAAGAAAACTAAAAAGAGATTTGATGGAAAATGGATTTTCTCTCCATGAGATATAGTTGTGGAAGGCTATGATTATTGGTACTTATTCGAGGTTAAGATTGCAGACCACTCTGGAAGTTTATGGGCTACATTTTTTGATGATGCATGAAAAGAATTGTTTGGCACAATAGGAAATGAAACATTCAACCAGTCTCATGAAGATCCATTGCACATACGTTATCTCAAAAATATGATAGCCTTTCATCAATATTCATTCACATTACATGTTCGTATGGGAAAATTCAACAATCCACCTAAGTTGAAATCTAACGTTGTCAAAGTAGAAAATGTTGATTATTCTTCTGAGAGAAAATTTATCATATGATTAGTTACTAAGATTTGAGTACATTTTCTATAGTATGTATTTCTCATTTTTGTAATGAACTAAGTTGAATATGTTGGCATTGAAGACTATTTTTATATTGTTATGCTCTTAATCAAGTTCTTTTCAATGTGATTGAAATTTAGAATGTTATGTATGTTTTGAATTATATAATGATTGATTGTTTTACGTGGCACTTTTTATACTTATCATTAGTATTGATTTGAATATATAATGTAGAAGATATATAATATTCACTTGTGGACTTTCCTACTTATTTAAATGCCTTGAATATTGTAAATTTGTGTGGTAAATTTTATATTTGTGTCTTCATTTGAAGTATGATTTTCCTTTCTATATAGGTTCACTACTGTTTAATTTGGGGTTGATTATTTCTTTGATGTGGTTATTACTATTGTAGATGTCAAACCCAGATGTTGTTATACTGTAATTGTTACATCAACACAAGAAACTATTGTGTACCCACCTTAACAACAGTTTGATCATCCTATGACACAAGAAACTATTGTGTACCCTCGGAATCAACAACAAATAAATGTTTCTCGTCAAACACGTTATGAAGAGAATCGTGAAGAAATAAATATAAGGAGAAGAGAAAGATATCAAGAAAAAGAGAAGAGATAAAAGAAAGACAAGAGAAAGGTATCATGCACGAAGAGAACTATATGCATCCAGGGAATCAATTGTTAGATAATAATTCCTTGCGATGTAACTTGAAGTACGAGAAATATATTTTGTGATGGCACCTGATTTGTGCTCACTAGATAAAATAATTAATATTGGTTTTGTTTAGTCCTTGACTATCCATCATAATATTTTCATTAACAATATAGAATGCACAACTAAAAAGAGGCAAAGGGAAGTCAAAATGCCAACAAGTGTACAATCCTCCATATGGTCATGAAAATGATGTTAGTTCTTCAAGTGCACAAAATATCAATTCCCTTATATCACAAAGCCATGAAACAAATGCTTATTTTTCTAATGATTGTCTTGAAAATCCTACATTTACTATAAGAAATTTTGAGATACACAATTCCACTATGAATCCCAACACATGTGATTTACCAAATGATGTGGAATCTCGAGTTAAATTATCTGCAAACATTCTATCTACATTCAAAATTAGTTTCCAGAGATTGGATGAACTGGAAAATATGTGTGTACTATTTGTAAAGAGGCATACCCTGGAATCAAAGTCAAACTAACAAATGTAGGACCTATTTGTACAAGATGTTACTCAGAACGTAACGGTCATCACTTTTCATCATGGAATAACATGGACCCTGGTGTACAACCATATGTTCTGTGAGTTCTGACACAAGTTGAAGAGATGCTTATAGCTCGTGTCAATCCAATAATGCAAGTCACCCATGCACGAGGTGGCCAGTACAAGTACAGGGGACATACTATAAGTTTTTCACAAGACATAACATCAATTGCTACATACCTTCCTTGACGTGTTCGGGACCTTGATATTTTGATCGTTAGAAGACATGGAACTCAGTCAAAACACTATGATTATTTGGTAAAGAAATCTCGTGTATTGGATGCTCTCCGGTATAAAATATCCAATGATAAATACTACAAGGATGTTGAATTATGTAACGTTGCAATTTTATAACTTCCTGAAGAAGAAACAGACATATCTCAGAGCCTCCAATTTGTTGAGTCAAACATTGAAGAAAATGATATTGTGGATCAAATTCTTGAAGACTCTATAGTAAAAAATATTGAAGAAAATCAGGATCAACCATCGTATTTTGTTGTTAGAATGGGAAATGCACGTCGTGAAATGGAAGAAGTAAGGAACATTATTGATAATGAAGGTCTGGGGGTAATTCACAAAATTGATTGGCCCAAGATTGGGCTCCAGTTAATGAATATAACACTAAAGGTTTGTTTGACATGGATTTCCCTACATTGTTTCCAAATGGGGAAGCAAAATGGTTACAACCTTGAATAAAAAAGTTGCGTATCCATGAATATGCTCTACATTTGATGAAATACCATGACAATGATTTGGTAGCCATCCAAGATTCAGGTATTTCTTGTTGAACCTTATGTTGAGGCACGAATGCAAACCATGGCCTCATTTTTGTGAAGAAAAATGTGGATGAAAATATACCTACTACTATTGAAGATCTCCACCTCCATCTTCGAGAGATGCCAGATGACAAGCTTCACGATCGGGTGATACGATATGCATCGAATATTAGAGGTACTAGGGCCTATTGGACAACATGTAAGAATGAGTTGATGGACATGATTACACAATTAGGGTGTCCAACATTCTTCATTACATTAAGCGCTACAGATACCAAATGGCCAGACCTACATCAAGTCATGCCTAGCTTTTTGACTAATGGTGCAAAATATTACCAATCCACATATTGTTGCTATGTATATGCATCACCACTTCAAGATTTTCATTGATGAGGTCCTCATCAAGCACTTGTAGGAGAGATATTTAGTTGAGATATGTTCTTTCTTTTCTTTATTCGTGTAAAATATAAAGCGTTTTGTAAATTTAATTAGAATATATTTAATGCAAAACTCATATATATTCATCATCGTGGACACTTTTATGTGATTACTATCTCTATCCTTTTTTTTAGGAATGAATGGTAGTATCGATCATCAGTTCATAGACATATGGTCATTTGGTTTAAAGATGCTTATCATGCCCACATTTTCCCCACATAAAACCCGAGAAACCCAAAAGCAAACAAGAAAAATTATGGATTTTTTTAAAGGTTACAAGGCATTAGCCGAGATTTAATCTAATCCGGATTATAACATTTTAAACAATTACAAGGCATTGGAAAAAAAAATTATCAACTAATTAAGATTGCCCCAATTTTCAAAATTAAAATTACGTTTTAACGCTTTCACTAACAAGGCTCCCAAGTTTCATTTAAATAATCTTCATTATCTTTTCAAAACCCAATCTCCATTAATCCCTTTTAAATTAATTAATTAAAGACCCCTAATTAAATTTAAAATTTAATTAGGCAAGACTGAAATCCTATAGCTCAAAATCATGCACCTTAATATTTAGTTTATTTCTAAAAGGTCAAGTGTGCACAACTTGTGCTAACCCCTTAGGTCCCCATTTAACATTACACACACCTTTTTATTTAATACATTCCCACCTAAATACCCCATCACTTAAGTGATGTAGGGTTCATCCTACACCCTTAGATCTAATCTATCTAAACCATTAGATCTAGGTTAGACTAAAGAAACCCTAGATATCCTTATGGGTTCTCTTATATTCATTTTCTAAATCTAATCTCTCATTTCTCTTGTTTTGTGTTGCAGGTTAAGGAAGAGGGCAAGAGGATGAAGCCATGGAAGGAAGCTCAAACCCTTGGATGGATACTCACAAGAAGAGTGGTAGTTTTAGCATCCCTCTCCTAGGGTTTGCTTATCCTCAAAATGTCATTTTTAGTATTGGGTTACCAAAATCGATTGGAGGTATTTGCCCAATTTGATATTGTTGATTTTAATGATTTTTGTGTTACAAAAATATATATACACACTATATATGTATTTGTATACATATATAATATATTACAATATATATAGGTTTTAAAGAAAAACATTTTAAAATATTATTCATATATATATACACACACCACTCTTTAAAAAAACGCGAGGTCACAAGCAAAAGTTAAAAGCCGTCGATTTGAAAGAGAATTTTTTTCACAAACACGGGGCCCAAAAATACATATTGGCCACTTTTTTAAAGGAAGGGTGGTAGGTTTGAAAATATTAGAGTGGTTAAAAACAAATGTTGGGAGAGGGGTGCCGATGGGGTTGGTGCCTCTCCCCAACCATTTTTACAATATATTTAACCAAGCCGTGGCCATGTGCCAATAACCAAAAGAATATCTTTTCTTTTGTTTTATTTATTGTATGTTCTCCTTAAAAAAATTCAAACAAGGGTAACTACATGTGGCCGTAGGGAGAAAAAAACACTTTTCACTTTTAAGCTTTTATTTATAAAAATAAATACTTTATTATATATAGTTATTTACAGTATAGGTCTATGTACATATAAGTATAATGGTATATATATATATATATAATGACACATTTATCATTTATCATAACTTTGAATATACTAATATATGTTATTAAAATATATATTTAATATATACTAACAATCTATTTATAATAGATTAACATTGTGGGTATGTATTGATCGAATTTACCATTTAAAGTAGGAATTTTGTGGATTAGTGTAATAAAATCAATTGAAACTTTTAGATTTATATGACTAGGAATTTTAATATACATGATATTATAGTTGAGTAAATCGTATGTCTTGATCAAAATATATATATTTATTAAACTATCACTTTCAATTTTACTCATATAACTAGATAGGGGTAAAACTAGTTTGTGATTTAATTTGTCTCTGGGACAATTTTTTTTTTTTTTTATTACAAAAATGAACTAGATTATGAAACCTACTCTATCTATTCCATCTTGTATAATTAGTTGGATAAGAGAGAATGGAACCACACTTAAATGACATTTGCTCCAATATTCAAATAAACAAGGGTTTTCGATAATATAAGAGACCAACAGTTATTTCCCATCCAAGAGCACAAGCATTGAAAAATAAACACATTTGCAATGCAATACCCAAACATAATTTTGATTTGTGAGAACTTAATTTCCAATACAAGATCATTACAAAGCTCACTTTTATACGAACTAATATACATCAAAACAAACAATTTACAAGGATTCAACAATGTATAATATTACATCAATATACTATTGGTATAACTTACAAGTGAAGGAGTATTAATATTGCAAGCTACAACTTCACATGCCTTTCTCCAACAAGATTACTTCATCCTTAGAGTTCACCATTTTCATCAAGCCATTCACACAAAAAAATGGGGGAGTAGGCAACACTCTCCACCCAACCAAAATATCCAATGAGGGAGAGAAGCCTTCTTCCTCATTAGCCCCGAGCCCCAACAAGGAAGCAATGAGGGCTATTTAGACAACCATGACAACTCAAAAATGGCTTCCACATACACATCAAATCAAGTCATTTAATAAAATGATACGATACCAATTGTACAACAAATCCAAAAGTTTCAAAACATAAAGGCTTCATACTAAAGCCATAGAGAAGAAAGGAACATGGGGGTTCTTCTTATGCCTCCCAAGGGCTGGAGTACCCACCTTTGAGCCTCTAAAAACTCCATCACATTACACACAACAATCTTATTCCTCTCTTCAAAAGATACACCACTTTTATACCTCCTGTAACGCCACTCAAGAGACGCGCAACACTCACGACAACGGCGATGGCGACGCCGCAAACAAACAAACGTCCCGAAATGCGACTAATTTTTTTTTGGTAAGGTGAATTATTTGCTTTCGAGTTGTTCTACATGGCTCGATGAGTTTAGCATATACGTGTACCACCGAACAAGGTCAAAAGTCAAACCACTCCTGGCGAGCTGAACAAATAAATTCGGTGAGCTTTATTGGAGACCAAGCTATCTTTTACACAACTCGACGAGTTCGAAAACAGGCTTGAAAACCACCACGGACACGATGATGCTTCAAGGTCAGAGATATTTGAATTTATCTCATTTGACGTTTCACAAAAAGGAAAGGAGGGTCGTCTTTCGAGTTGCTTTGCCAAATGTCTGGTGATATCGCAATAGAAGAGTTTTCAAAGTTAACCCTAGAGTAAGGTGTAATTTGTTATGAAATGAGTATACTATCTACTCGAATTTTAATTTTGTTTTATTATCCATTTACATTACGTCATCTCATGAATTTAATACATTAAATACATACACACACATATATATATATATATATATATATATATATAAGAATTCATACATTAAGATATATACTTCGACATTAATTCATTTCATCATACGACTTTATGTGTTTAGATATACGTATCACCATGTTATTATTTAGTATAATGTTATATGGAAATTAAGTTATGTGTCCTACTACTATTATACTATGTAGTATATAGTAATTTAACAACCTAAGTAGTTATCCGTGAAGGATTAACATGTTAAAAGGAACCAAAAGGCAAAAGCCTTCGCAAAAATTAGCTTTTCAAACTTTGTTTTTTTTTTTTTAATGTTGGGGCGGTAGGTGGCTCAACCAGCACCTAACAACCATTAAAACTCCCTCCAAATTCCAGGCGTGCAAGTCATTTCCAAGCGGCCGCATCCCTTCATTAAATTCCTTAGATTATGCAAATCACGCCCGATCAAAGACGCCCGCGTTTTGTGATCTTACGTTTTCGAAAGGACAAAAGTCTCGCATTTTTAAAATGACAATATTTTGGTTGAGAGTATGGCCTGATTTCATTTGATATTTTTCTGTGCAGAGGACTTTCTATACGCAGCCGAAGCAATTTATTAAAGCTCTCGCGGTGTATTCAGTGGCGACTCGCGAGTCACAGTACAAAATTGTGGCTTTGTCCCGTCATCTGTTCACAGGTGAATTTCGAAGCTCAAATTTTCGGATCTTCGTGTGTTAATACTCTGGAAAAAAATAACAGGACATATTAGCTTTATGGATTAGCACGCCCAAAATTAAGGAAGTGTTTTCATGGGAGAAGGACTCCTAATATTTCTTAGCAAGTGCGCAGGTTAATTTTATGAGTATTTTAAGTAAAAGTGGTCCATGGTATAAAGTTTTTGAGAGCATTCAGCTCATTTATAAGTAAACTGTTGGTAGTATATGCACTGTCCTGGCCGCGCATTAAGAAGAAGGAAAAATACAATCACCGGCGCAAGGGAGAGAAGGGGCGTGCAGCATGGAGCTCGACGCGCGAGGAGAAGAGTTGTTTCCACCTTCATTGGGTGCTGCAAGGTACGTGCGGGAGAACAGGCTGCGAGGGCGGCTAAACGAGCCGGCTGTTCAACTATGTTGTTATCATTCGATCGAATGCGGCTTCAAATCGGGTTCTGCCCTCAAGGTATTTTTATCAAATCGATTGAGGGACGGAGAGAATGTTACGGGCCAGAGGCAGGTCAGTTCCACACAGGAAACGCATGGAGCACAGTTTGCTTCGCAAATAAATGGACAGTCACATTACCCGATGGTTGAACAGAGGCGTATCACCATTTTAATTGTTTTATATGAAACGTAAAGTATGATTTTAAGTGTACACTAGCACAGTTCGTTTGCAAAAGAAAAGGGACAGATCCTACGTAGACTTATTTATAAATTTCTTGATGTTATTCACTGGCTGTGGTTTATGATAATGTACTTCATTAATATGAAGGGAAGATCAATAGGATATTGTTATTAGTGAAATCCTATATTAGTAAATCCGTTAGTTTTCATATTGCTTAAACAGGGATAATATTTGAGATATTAGTTCCCTTATTAATGAAACGTGGTTATGAACTTATTAAGCTTAGAATTTTCATTAAAATCTCCTTCCACACAATTCAATAGACATAGCATGGGTTCTCAAAGATATTCGATTTCATTTTCTTTGTTAGTTTACAATGGATTTTACAATAAATTCATGAATGAATAAAGAAACATAAAAGGAACTAGAACTTGAAATGCTTCTTTGGCATCTTAAAAGCCATTTAAAACTTAAGACCTTCCATCAACTACACAAGAGGAGATGATGCACTATTTTTTTCAATCTTTACAACACATTACTTTCAAGTATCAAACAAAATTTTAATATATTTCCTTTTGTAATTTCTTTCCAATATTCCACCAAAGAATTCAACAACATTCTCAATAAATTTTAGAGCAAGAAATACTATCATTTCAATGCAACTTTTCCTTCAAATCTTATTACAACATACCCTACTTCATGTGGAACAAATTTACAATAATGGAAGCTAGAGAAAACAAGGCGATATTACATTTCTTTCTCCACTCAAGGTGGGTAATTACATGATGTTTTAACATTGTCAACAACAAGGTTCTTGTGCTCCAAAGTGTTCTTCATCCATGCTCCAAGTTCCAAGTAGCTCAAATCACAACCAAGATAGGGGGAGAGGCAACACTCTCCTCCCAACCAAAACTCAATGGAGAAGAGAAGCAATCTCCTCCATTGACCCCCGAGCCCCAAACACAACACAATGAAGGGTGGTCTCCAACTCAAGGCAACAATACTTGCTTCCACAATACAATTTTCTTCACAACATTCAAGGTAAAAGAGGAAACAACAAGGAAACACAAATAACACAATACTTTGCACAACAAGGCTTTCATCCAAGCCAACAAGAGAAGGAACTATGGGAAAGTTTTCCTTATGCCTCCCATTGAGATGAGATGCCCATCCAAAACCCTCCACAATAAAACTCAAGCCCCTATGACTCTTATGCCTCCCTCAGTACCCCTTTTCCTCCATACTCTTATGCCTCCCTCCTCTTATGGCTCCCTCAAGAACAAGGTAAGAATGTAAACATTCTCACCCAAGATGGGCATCCCTCTCAAACTCCCTCCACAATATCCTAATCTACTCTTATGCCTCCCTCATGAGTATTCCCATAGACCTCTCCTATACTACACAATAAGCATTCTATCCATTTTTCACAATACACCAAAGTAAACATGCATTATTCACAAATTTAGCATAGAAACAACAATATTATGAAAGCAAAACAAAGGAGAAGGTTTCCTACCTCTCCATTGGAGAAGCCTAAACCAAGAAATTTGTCCAAGCTCCCTCCAAAACAATCCAAGCATGCAAGTCCAAGCACTCTCTTTTCTCTTTCTCCCAATTCTTTCTTCTCCAAAAAAAAAATAAAAGAAAAGAACTCCTCAACAAAAACCTCCAACCCCCTCAACAAGAGAGGAAGTTTCCATAAATAGACAAAAGGGAAGAGTGAGGGTGATGTGGCTCCTTGTAGGATGCCACATCACACATCCTCAAGACCACCTCTCTTTAGTCAACTCAAATCCCAAAACACCATAAATGGGTGGTTGGATTGAATGACAACTCTCTTCCACATCCATCCCTTCCCATGTGTCTTAAGGCACAAATAAATGCAAAATGAAGAAAAGTGCACTCCAAAGTCATATTTCCCTTCCCAAAACAATAAATAATCCCTTTTTGGCTTCCCAACCCATAGATATGGTTGGTAAGGGGTTTTGGGAAGTGTGGGACAAGTTCAACTTGTCCCACAAGTCCCCCAAAATTGCCTTAAATCTCAAATTCGAGATTCAAGGGATTTGGAGTGGTCAACACTCAAAACCAAGCATTCAATACATGAGGAAACACAAGGCTCAAGGAGCCAACCATAAAATTTAATACATCCACTAGACTTCCCTCCAAAACTTAAAATTTAAAACAAGGTGTTAATTAGTCTAAACACACTTAGCAAAGTAATTTTAAAAAAGAAACATCACAAATAAAATCACCTACTAAAGTAAGTTAAAACAAGTAATTAAAATTCTTACCCCCTTGGTCACATTAGAAAATTTCCCCCTCATGGAAATTTTCTTAACACATAAAAGAATAGAGGTAACACAATACAATTTACTAGTTGCCTTGACGACCAAATGTTGTAACCACCCGACATCCTATTGTGTTTGGTTCCCAATCCCCCTCATGGTTGTGATCCTGTTGTGTTTCCTGTAAAATGTAAAATACCTCCTTCGGCCTTGCGGCCATGTCAAAATATCCAAAATAACCATATGCATGAAATTTATTAACATCTATACGTAATTCAATCAATCATTATTTCTAGGTCTAAATCACAACTTAATTATGCATTTCATCATTATCCAAAATTATAGTAATGTAAATTCAACAACTACATTCTACTCATCATGGTGAAGAAATCCAATGTTAGAACACATGCAATATATCCATATAAAAATAATATCGGTATCCAATAGTCTGTCCATGAGTCAGTGTAGATCATACTGAAAACAAAATCCAATCATAATCCAAATGCATCTAGTCACAAAACATCATGCTAATCAACATAAGTATAAGTCATGTCCATATCCAAAGTCTGCATAACTCAAAATGATAATCAACTAAGTGTCGTAGGGAAGTGGGCATTACACCTCCCTCAAGAAATCAACACACTCTTATGCCTCCCTCAAGAAAATAAGATAAACACAATTCATATTTATCAACAAGGTGGACATCCCAACCCAAATCCCTCCTAAAAATACCCATTACATTTCTCTTATGCCTCCCTCAAGTTTTACCCCCATTTCCATTTCTCCCACAACCTAAGAATCAAATCTATTTCCCAAAGTCATGAGCAATAAGCAATCATCAACAACACATATGAGCACAAACAAAATAACAAGGTAGGAATAAGGGTGAAGATCTACCTTACAAATGAAGAGTGTCAATACACAACAAGATCCAAGCCTTCCAAAATCCTAAGAAAACACCATCCACTCCAAGTTCCATTCACCATTCTCAAGCAAGCTCTCCCAAAATTCCAAGCATTCTCCAAAAGAAAAAAGAGTAAGTAACCCCTAAAACAACAAAAACATGCATATAAAGGAAAAGGGAAGAGGAGGGTGAGGTGGCTCCATGTAGGATGCCACATCACTCATCCTCAACTCCACATCACAAGTCAAACCTCAACCCCAATGCACAATAAATTGGTGGGTGAGTGAAATGACAATTTACTTACACACACAAACCAAGCCCACACCCCCTAAGGACAAAATTAAAGACCCATGTAAGAAAAGTGCAATAAATGTCACTTTTTGACTTACAAAACACATAATGGGGTCTATTTTTGACCCCCAATCCATAGGTAGGGTTGGCATAACAATTTAAGAGGTGTGGGACAAGTTTAACTTGTCCCACAAGCCTTCAAAATTGTCCCCTAAGGCCAAATTCGAATTTCCATGAAGGGGTAGAGTGTACAACACTCAAGATCCCAAGCACTCAACTTACAACACAAAATCCAAGAGCCATCTAGTCTAATAAATGAAAACTTTTGACCCATTCATAATTAGTTTAGAACAAGATTAAATTAACTCAAATAAGGCAACTAAACTAATTAAAGATAAAACTGAATATAAATCAAAATCTAAATCATTAATACAAGGAAATTACATCACTAAAATTCACATACTAAAATAAAATAAAGGAGATATAAAAAGGAAAAACACACAAACCCCTTGGTCACAATTTGAGGTAATCCCCCCATGGGGACCCCTAACAACAACAAGATAAACATAACATAACACAAGTTGCCATGGTGACTAATTTTCAATATCCCACATTCCTTCGATGTTGGTCTCCTACCTCCCGTAGTTATATTGTTGTGAAATAATTACTTGCAAAATCACACAACACCTTTCGGCCTCATGGACATATTAGTGATATCGAACTAATAAAAATTCTTATATCTAAATATCAATTTCAACGTCAAATGTCATAACTACTATTGCTAATACCAAGTGACTCAACAATTACTCTCAATTTCCAACATTTCGATTCCGCTAATACATCAGTTTGCAATTAAGATCATAACCAACTCAATCATCTAATTTAAGCAATACTTTCACTCGTTCACCATTTCATCAATCCTTCAATATCAACGAAATCACAAAATGAATTTGACCATCTTAATAAAAATCAATACGAAGAACATTCAAAATATCAATATATATCTAAGCTGACAACACATCATTATCTTCCATATTGAATGTCTATCAAAAGTTAATCACTAAATTCGATTCTGATAATATATATCCTTTGATTTCCATATCACAATGTGTCAATGTCGTTCATCTATTAATATTTCCAGGTACCTTATGCAATGATGTCTATGTGTTCAGTCATAGTGTTAGATTAAATATAACAAAGCCATATCGAAGAGTAATGACATCAAAATCAATTTATAACAAGGCAACCATTCTAGCTAATTGTCTTATCCTTAATTTCCCTTCAAGTCCACAATACGACAATACAGTAAAAAAGGTAACCAAAACACAATAGTAATCAAGATGTCCCACACATTTTATTTGTGTGCTAACTAGAATACAACAGCAGGGTTTGAGATTATAATCAATTCAAAATTGATAACACGGTTCAAACAACGTAGAAGAGGAGTGGGCATTACAATGCTCAATATGTTGAAAATATGAATTGGAATGATCCCTCCTAGGTTGTATATGAATAGAATATTATGATAATTTTATTAATGCATGGAATCCAAGAGACGAGAGTCAAAGGAATAACCATTTTTCAAGATCTACCAATGATGACCCTTGTTTGATGGATGATCATTCCAAATAATGCAGTATGATATAAGACATGATTATGAAGAAATTGTTAATCGTGTTGAGTGACATACGAAATGCACCTTGGACACATGTTTGCAAAAAAAAGGCTCCATAAATGTTTGTCGATATAAAGCTCCATGGGAGTTACAGACAGAATCAAAATTGTTTATAGATGAGGAAGGTTAAAAAAAATATCTTCCAGCACGTAATGATGATAGAATCAATGTTCACAATCCTCGATATGCTTTCTTTGTGGAGGGAAAACATAGATTGTCAACCTATCCTTTCCCACTAAGCAATTTTGAATTACATTGCAAAGTATGTTGCAAAAGTAGAAAAAAGTTCAGAGAGTTATCATGATATGCTGACACGTGTTGCTTCTAGCGGCCATTCACAAGACCCAATAAAGTGTGTGCATACTGAAAATTTCTTACAGACACAATAGCAGAGCGTGATATTGGTGCAAAAGAAACATATGATATGTTATTAAAACTACCGTTTATGGAATGTAGTAGATAATTTATTACACTTAGTGTTGGTCAAAAAGTATATAGACATGTCCAACTAAACTTTCAGGATGATTCATCCGATTCAATTTGTTTACATGCTTACATACATCATCCTTCACAATTATAAAATATGGAAATATTAGATACTACTGTGTCATGGTCATATTCTTCAAACCGAAAAAAATATCAATGGAAAATTCGACAACTGCAAGCTATAGTCCGCGTATGGCCAAGATTTTATTCCATCCCTGATACAAAATCGATGAATATGTGGAATTTTGTTGGAGTGAGATTTTACTATATAAAACCTTTCGAGACATTTCAGTTGATATAGGTAGCACGAATGAAGAAATAATTCACTCTTGGGAATGTATAAGGGGTACATACCAACCATGACATATTAATCACATGCAAACATCACCAATACATAGTGATGTAGTTGAGGATGACCTTGACAACAACCCAAACGTGAGTACTTCGGATATGCACGAGTGACAAGAAATGTATCGGATTGGTTCCTAAAATGCCATGCAATTTTAAGATATTGAATTTCTTGGTCGTCGTGATTTTGACATAGACCATGATTGGAGTCAAAATTATTTACCATCATCATTACATGATTCATGTGTGCATTTTCTAAATGGTGCCCGCTTTCTCAATGCCAATAAACAAGTACCACAAGAGAATCAATTTCCCATGTGGGAAGTTTATCTAAAGACCAACATATTGCATATTCTATGGTGGTGGGACATTGTGACCATGTTGGGAATCACGAGCCGCTAAAAATGATTATTCAAGGAACAACTGAACTCGGTAAATTGTATCTAATCCAAGTATATCAGAACACATTGGACTCTCGCTCAATATATGGAAAAATACCTTTATTTCTCCTCACTCATATGAGAGTTGCCGCTTTTAATATATAAGGTAGAACAATACATACCAGCCTTAGACTCCCAATTAAAAATGTTCATGCTTTGAAAGGACAAACTTTAGCAGTGTTTTAAGAAGAAATGAAGCATGTACGCTACATTCTCATTGATGAGATGAGTTTTATAGGGCCCAAAATGCTTTAAAATATCAATGATCGACTCCAACAAGCATTTCCTGCACATGCAACTGAACCATTTGGTAGTAGATCAATGATTCTTGTTGGTGATCTTGCTCAACTACCGCCTATAAAGGATGTCCCTATATATCTCAAAGAGGATTACATCATGTTTTTACCCTCCGTGGATTTTGAATTTGTTTGGAATTTTCTTTCATTTATAATAATCCTGCTTTCTTTACATTTAACTCTACTTACATGATTCAATTTACACCAATTAGGAAACACAATTGGGAGAAGACTTTGGGAAACTTTCAACATTGTTATTACCTTGGATGTAATATTTGACAAAAGCAAATGATCCACAACAGATCATCTTCCGAACGATGTTGAAAAAATTTAGAAATGTTGAACCTTATTTTCATGACTGGGAAACACTCATGAAGCAGATAAATGCATGGTTAAGCCTAGAATGTAAGGGCATCCTTTGATTCAACAATCCATTTATATGCAACAAACAAATTTGTTTAACTCCATAACAAACAAATGCTTAAGTATTTATCCAAGCCCATAGCAAGAAGTGTTGTTGAATATACAAGGCACTCAGGATTAGAAGATGTTGATGATGACCAATTGGATAATGAAGTTCTTTTATGTATAGGTCAACGTGTTATGTTACTATGTAATTTGTGCATTGAGGTTGGATTAGTGAATGGTTCTCTTGGTACTATAGAAAACATTATCTATACGGCTGGCTCTAAACCACCCTCCTTGCCCATGTCTGTAATAGTATATTTTGAAAATTATATTGGTCCTGCATGGGACCCAATAAATCCTAAATCGGTTCTTGTATTGCCCGTAATAAGAGGAAATCGTAAACAGATTCCACTAAAAATGGCTTGGGCACTTACTATTCACAAGTCTCAAGGATTAACTTTGCCTAAAGCAACAATAGATATTGGAGATGTGGAGAATCCAGGATTGACTTTCACAACATTATCCCAGTTAAGTCTATTGAACATTTGAGAATAACTCCACCTTTCTCTTTTGAGCGCTACTCTGAAATCAAAACAACAAAGTATGTAAAACAAAGACTGCTAGAAGAAAAATGCCTCTGCATGCTATCTTCAATTGGTAATAACAGGTATATCTTTGCAAATTATAACTAAGTTACGTTTCTCCATTCTTTTCAACTAAATTGTTTATCATTCAATTGCATTACATGGATTCTTGTCAGACTAATTATGGAATACATTTTCCACCAGTGTACGACACCAAGAATAAATGGAACCAAGACTGGGACCTTCTTTTGAAGTTCAAATAAAGGTTATCAACATGTACTTAAATCTTATGTTTCTACACTTCCATTATTTGTGCCTCCAAACTATGATGCTAATAATGATGTTAATTATTGCAGGATTTTTCAATCGCACTAGACCTTGATCACCTTCAATTATTGCGCAAATCTTGGACGTCTACCAACTCTTGCACGATTTGCA
This sequence comes from Taxus wallichiana var. yunnanensis, assembly GCA_018340775.1. Lineage (NCBI taxonomy): Eukaryota > Viridiplantae > Streptophyta > Pinopsida > Cupressales > Taxaceae > Taxus > Taxus wallichiana. The sequence continues at coordinate 132,868,105 of CM031241.1, forward strand.
CCGTTGTTCCATATACCACACATTTTTACCTATATTGTTCTTGTTGATCTATCTCGCAAGTGCCAAGCCCATTTATTTTGGTTGTACCATGGTGGCCCATCCCTCTCAAAAACCTTTATGCTTGATAAAAAATGAATTTCTTATGGATTGTTGTTTCTTGTAATTTTACATCCTACTTCCATAAACTTTGCATTTTCTTACTAATATACTACTTTCAAATACTCGTATATGCCTATCGGCCTCTCACAAGCACCTATGGATGCTTTTGCTAGTTATATATATACATTTAAAATGACTAAGTCTAAAGCCTTGCGAAATCCAACCCTCCATGTGACCATCAAATTAATTCATTATGTCAAATTTTCGACTTTGCCCTTCAAATGGCGGCCAACCGTTCATCCTAAAACTACTACAAGTACAAGATAAAAATAGAGAAAAACCAACTTTCATTTATTTAAAACAGCAAACAAATTTACTCCATCCTCTCAAAGCTTAAGCTTTGCATTTGTTCTCGATAATATTTACAGTGGTGTTGGGTGTTAGTTTGTCCACCACTATATCGCAGCGGACGCGATAGGAAATCTTTGGCGTTTTCAGCTTGCCCAACCTGAGCTTCACAGGAACATCCATCATCAAACGCAAAGGAATTTTTCCCTGCTGCTGCTCGGCATTCAACGACGTAACAAAATCATCGGTAACCTGAACGTTTCTACCAGCGAAGGTAGTGTCTACATTAGTAGTGTTCTTGTGCCCCTGGTAAAACGCCTGCAGATTTCCCTGCAGAGCTCCGTGCTGGTGTAGAAAACCGCAAGATAGCTGTCGTCCAAGTAATGTATGCCCATCTTTTTATTCGAATTCCTCGCTCTCACCCCCACCACGAACTGCGAAGAGACCGTGGAATCTGTGCCGACGGTGAAGCTGGTGATTTGAATGGTCTCTACTGAGATTTTCGGAACCCTGGGCTGAATGACGGCGTAAAGAATGGCGGCGGCGATTGCTATCATTACAATGAGGAGGAGGAAGACGCAAAATGACCAGAGGAGACAGCGGCAACAGAAATTGCGGCGGCGCTCGGGAGGGCGGGATTCATATCTTGGAGCCACAACGCCCTTCCGTGTGGGAATCACTACATCTCTGGGAAATCGAAAGTGTATAATATGCCCGGAATTATAAGAGGCAGATTCACCTTTCTCAGAGATATCGCTCAGTTTGCGTTCATGTTGGTCGGTGGCCTTTTCTTCGTCGTTGTTGATGGGATAAACCTTCTGCGCAGCCGCCATTGATGGTTTCTGGTTGTGCTTCTGCTAGTGAAATGGAGGTGTTCACAATTTGAATAACAAGTGAGGCGGAAGGTGGACGTTGGAGGTATCGAGCAAGCTGTTTATTTGGGTTGGAGGACGGTGCGGCCGGCATGATTCCTATTTAAGCATCTAGCGATTTGTTTTTTAGTTCTGCAGTATAACGCAATTTCGCAGTTTGAAAATTTTCCCGCCGCCTGCTTCCAGCCGTATAACAGTAGGCAAAAAATTCTGGAATATGGTGTTATTTATTCCGTCAAATTACAATTTGCATTTTTTTATAAAAATATAGGTATTAAATGTGAGCGCGTAATAAAATGGTGGGACTGGGGCACAAGAAATGGAACATGGAGGTTGTGGGGTGTAAATCTGACCGGAATGGTCAATCTTTTACGCAGGTTCGTATTGACTGCAAATCTACGCGAGGGATTGGGAGGTTATTCTCCCCATAGAATGCACTAACATACATAAACTACCCATTAAACAAACCATAGAGACATGCATGCCCATGCATGGGTGGGACTTGCTGCGTCAACAATCAAATAATAAGTTGCATGTGGCAACCGCTAGACGGGTTGGTAGGAACATGCATCAATCACAAGCTATGTTTTTCAACAGTGTTGTTTTCAACCAAAATCGCAAAAAAAAAACTAATTATTGAACCGCACGCCACGTGACAACAGATGGACGTGATAGTCGCCATGGTGCACTTTATGTTTGGTTTTATGTATGTGGTGTAATTTGTGAGGAGAATAGCCTTCACCCATAAGGGATACCACGAGGTTTGCGTTGACATGCAAACCTACGCTGAGGGATAGCCACCACGTTTCCAACTTGCGTGGTCCAAACATTAAACTTTAGTGCGACGACCATTTACACATATTTGAAGGTATTAGCCTAAAATACTTCGGAAAATTTTGACATCCCAGTCTCTCGAGAACATGAGAATTTCAAATATGGTCACAATGTTTACTCGGACAACATATGTAATTATATTGATATATGTTAAAAAAGTTAAAATAAATAAATCCATTTTTGGTTTTAATTTAATCTATATTGTAAGGCAAAGACTTTAAAATTATTAAAAATTTGCGTATGATAATTACGCCGATAGGCATGAACTAAGTTAGAAAACCCGATGGGCTCTGACATGTCGTAGTGACGTGCATCACTCCAAACCGTCCGCTTCATTTTCCATAGAGTAGTTACCTTTGAGTCCTGCAAACTCAAAGATTATGAGCTCAATTATCCGACTCATGATCTTGAGCTTGCAGCAGTTGTACATGCCTTAGTGCGGTGGAGACATTTTCTTCGGGGCGTAGATTTACACTTAGGGTGATCACTTAAGTCTTCGCCACCTCTTCACGCAGCCCAATCTCAATGCTCGTCGGCAAGGCGTTGGATGAAGTTACTTTGTGAGTATGACATGGAGATAGAGCATGTGAAGGGGAAGGAGAATGTGGTTGCAGGCGCGTTGAGTAGACGGAGACATGTAGCTATGGCCACCTCGGTGGGCAAGCAGATTTGCGGAGTAGGATATTACAAAGAACTTCCCGAGGATAGTTTCTACCTTGCGGCAGAGCAGAGATTGAGTCTCGAGACCCCTCGAGGGAGATTTGATGGATTTTCATTAGAGGTGGATGGTCTTCTCAAACAAAGAGGTCGGATATATGTTCCTAGAGATGGAGGCTTGAGAAAGGACATTTTGACAGAGTGTAATGCCCGCTGGGCATTGGCTCCTTTTCTACCTGCCCTCCACCAGCTATCTCCATTTTTTCAACATACTAACTGTCACAACCTACCGCAATTTATAACCCTGTCACCTCATTTTGACCTGCTCCTCCTTGGCGTGTGCTGAACAGTGGATTCATTAATGGTGAAATGAAGTTCTGTCGCCCTGATGTTGCGTGGGTGGGTGTGGATTCTCAAAATCGTGTTGTGCAGGTGGTTTCAGTGGAGCGTTGAACTGAAATCCTTCTAGGAGAGTTCCGTGAGGAAGAAACTGGCTTTATGCAGCAGCTACAGGGTCGAGAAGTGAACTTATCTCAGAAAATCAGTGGCCTCCCGAGGGAGAAAGTGTGACAGCTGCTGCAGGGCGAGCCAGGGAGCCGTTGGCGTTGATCCTGCTATTCTGGTTGCACGCGACCACAGTCGTGATCAGTTGTTGCAAAATCTTGCAGCTGTAGTAGAAGAACGAGATAAAGTTTTGTTGAGCTGTCTTGCCTTTTCATTGTGGAAAGTTGCTCTGTCCAGGTGATGAATTTAACATGGAAGAAGCTCGATCAAATCTTGAGGCTTGTTTTGCAAGTGAGGCTGAGATTACATTCACGACTGTTCCTAGTTCTGGCCGGAAGTTATTCTAGCGCCTGGCCCAAGGGTTGATATGGTGGTTTGATACGAAGATACAAAAAAAAAAAATGGAGGCGTTAACTTTGCTGTTCTTTCTTCGCAAGCTACTTCCGTGACATTATGCCTTTTACCCTTTCTGTTCTGCTGAAGGGTAAGGTAACAAAACATATTTCTCTCGATCTGCTACTGAATAAAACAGGAGATGTATGGCACACATTTCTTCCTGGAAAGTTTGATGATATGTTGTATGATTATCAAGTTGATGGACAATATTGTCCTGAAGAAGGCCACCGCTATGATCCTTCGTGCATTTTGGTGGATCCTTATGCTAGGGCAGTCATAAGCAGAGTAGAATATGGGGTTTTGGGTCCTGGAGGAAACTGTTGGCCTCAAATGGCTGGTATGGTCCCTGTTCCTGATGACGAGAGGGTGAAGAATAGTGTGGGAGCCGAACAATGGAGCAGATCGGTTATGGAGCAGGACACTAATCGTCTCACTCTCGCCTACTTCGCCATTTCAGGCCTCGACATCCTCAATGCCTCGATCAGGTGGAGACTGGTTCCTCGTGGAGGAGGGGCGTGGAAACCAGCTAGTGTAGCAGGTGTGTGTTGAATGGTGCAGCGGTGTGTGAAATGCACATATGTTGCTATGTTGTTTTCTGTTAAGTGTCGAATGCACCCTCAAATTCGAGATTCTCCTACAAGATATTTTTATCAAAATCGATTAAGTGTTAGTGTGACTATTACTGTGAGACCTGATGAAATTTATTTACAAAGATTCTCTTTTGAGATCTTCTTGCTGTTCGATGTAACTCATGGAAGAGAACCTCATAGAGGCGGACCTGTTTCATATCAGAATATTCATGAAGCACTGTTTGCCTTGCAAGAAAACTTTCAGGAGATCTATGCAACGTTGGAGAAAATGTATTGGGAGATGAAGGTAGCAGGATAATTGTTTAATTAACTTGTGCGAATGCTACATTGGTGAAGGTTAATAGTGCCAATAAGCATGGCATTCTTTTGGAAGTTGTACAAGTGCTAACCGATTTGGATCTCACTATTTCTAAGGCGTACATATCTTCTGACGGTGGAAAGTTTATGGATGTATTCCATGTAACAGAAAGGGATTGTTAGGCCAGGTTTACTCTTTGAAGTTTTTGTTGTTCTTACAGACCTTGAATGCAATGTCGTTGGGGCTGAAGTCTGGACCCATAACACGAGGGTTGCACCGAGTGTTTGATGCTGTCCTCAATCTAATGAAGGAAAAGGTTTATCGATCATCACGGTAGATGCCTACCAGAGCCAGGAGCGTGATGTAATCAGTATATTTTGTGTCCAAGCTTCAAATCATGGGGTTGGCTTTGTAGATGATATTCGCCGCATGAATGTGGCACTGGCACGAGCTCGCAAAGCAGCTGCATTGAAGCAATCTAGTGACTGGTCAGCCTTAATTGAGGATGCTAAGTCTAGGGACTGTTTTATGGATATGGAGTCTGTACCAAGAGATTGTTTTTGGTTATAAAGCCATCTTCTTTTGCTTTGTCTCAAACTAGGGCTGCTCCTAATATGAGAACACCAAGGTTAGGAGGTCCAAATTAGAAACAATCAGATGCATATGGAGATGGTGGAGGTGTTTGGATGAATGACGAAGGATTAAGTTCAATTGCCAAAATGGGGCCTACAGAAGTTCTAGGGCTGATCTTGGAGCGGTGTTGGGAGAATGATGGCAAGTATTTTAGACCACCCACCCTGGCTGTGAACTCCTACCTGTGCCAACATGAAGATGTTCGATGTTTGGGCACCCAACGAGCTTCAAGAAAATGGATTTAGGCTTCGGTTCTTTGCTGCAGCCCCGCCCATCTTGTTATCGATCAAGGAGCTTAATCAGGCACGATATTCTCTATACCATTAATTCTTATGTTGTTATTTAATTGAATCACTAAATAACTCTACTCTTCATATTAATGTCTCGTGTGATGGTATACTATTTGGTTTCCACTTTCCTGGCTCGTTTGTATTTGTTTTGGCGTTAGAAATGATTGCGTTGGTTGAAGCCTTTATATTGTTTTCTGGGTTTTAATAAATATTATTTGGGTGAACTTTGCTCTTAAGACTAATAAAACAAAAGAGGCAGGGGTCTTGTAATGAAAATTCTCGAGTTCTATGTGTTGGTCTCACGATTTGAATGTTTTACCAAACATTGTCGTTGGACTCAACTTTATAGTTCCTGTTATGTTCTTATTCTTGTTTCGGTTCGAGATCTGTAGTTCTGGTCTATGTTGGGTATTTGCAAATTGGTGATTGAGTACTGCGAGTGCATCGTGTATAGGTGAATGATGCTATTCTTGTCTCTATCCTTTTCTTTCAGTTGTTTTAGGTTCTAGTAACCCTTCCCGGTTGGCTTGGTGTGTGCTTAGCTTGACTGACTTTTGAATTGAGCCAAGTTGATATTTATTTTCAACTAGGTTAGTTGATTTTGTTATTTTGTTTTGAATCGCTCAAGAAATACTTTTATTCTTCGAGTGTCATGTTTGATTTTCATAATTGATATCAATTCATGTTCACCGTTTGGAGATTGTTGTCTTTGGAATCACCTTTCTCCTTGGTGACTCACAGTTGTATGTTTTGAGGAATGTAGCTGAACCTATGGAATGTTTTCTTTTGACGATACTCACATTTCTTTTGGATAGCTTAAAATGTTAGAGGAAATACTCTTTCTTACCTTGATTTCATTTCACACATGTTGGAGGATACGAGAGCTACTTGATCATTAGTGAGGAAGTTTTCAAATCTTAAAATTGGGATGTTGGTTTTATGCGTAAGAAATTACTCTACATTTTGCTCCGTAAAGATGCTTAAATTTCATTCTCCTGTGACTTAGAGTTTGGTGTGTTTGGAAACTCATTGGTTGACTGGTTTTTGTGATGATCGTTGTGATACGACCTCCTTGCTGTCATTGTAGTAGAATGGTTATGTGTTGACCAAAAAGGTTAAAGTTGACTTGTTGTTGACGATAGATCCTTTGGAAGCTATGTATCCTGTGTTGTGTTCTTGTGAATGATTGAGTAACCCTCCTGTAAGATTTATAATGGTTATGTTTGGTCTTGTCAAAGTTTGTCCTTTTTCTTAAGACATTCTCTTGATTAGAAGAAAGTTTAATAGAAGGATTGTTAGGATAGGACGTGGCCCATACGGGGTCATTTGTGCGTCTCATCCCTTTTCTTTCCAATTTATTTATTCTGTGCTGACATAAAATTAACTGTTATAGGCACATCATCTTAATATTAATAAGTCATGTTGGTTTAGATGTTCTCATGTCGATTGATTGTTTGGGATCTTCCAATGACATAGTGAGTCCTTGGCTTGGTGAACTAACTTAAACAAATAGGGACATATCACATTTGAAATTAATTCTCTTCTTGTAATTGTTTTTGTTTCGAAATGTTATCTTGTTAAAATGACGGTCATTATTGTGATATGAGTGAAATTCACTATGATATTTATTAATCGCTCCTATGAGAAAATGATAATTAAATAGAGTTGTGTCGTCCCTTTTATTCAGACATTTTATGCTATTGGACAACTCTCTTTAATTGCTCTTGTTTAGACTCTTAGATTATTTTTCATAATCAACGGTGTTTTTCTTCTTCCTTGAAACAGTTAGATAACAACATATTGTCTTAATGTTATAGCTTTTATCGTGCTCAGTTCTTGCGAACTGACATGTGCTAACAAATGTGCAGGAGGATTTCCTGAGTAGAAAAGAAAAAAAAAGAGAGAGAAAAAGAAACACGTGTAGAAAGTGGATTCCATCCTTCTTAGGAACTGCTATTGTTGTACGAATGTTTTTCTTTTGCTTTACAGCATTGGTATGGAAATTGTGGAGACTATCTAGAAGGCATTGTGTTATAATTTTGTATTGTTCTCATGTAGGTTGTTGTTATCGTTTGAAAGTCAATTTGAGAAATATTATCGTCAATAAGATTAAATGAACTTGTTTTGACATGCGTATCCTTTGTTGAATTTTCACTTTTCAGAATATGATTTATCCTTGAATTGTCAAACCTAATTCTAATTATCCAAACTTGAATCATCTTGCATCGCTCTAGTTACCTTGGTCTTGTGTCGTTTGGTAGAGGACTATGTTTTTGAACCTAGCAAAAAGAAAACAAGAGAAACAAATATACCTTGTGATCCCGCGTAAACAAATCAACAATCTCTTATTGTGGTGAGTCCTTAGAACGGTCTTAAGGTGAAATCAATGATTAAATTCTTGGAAGATAACAAGATTACAATAAATAGAAGGAACTTGCCTAAGAAACTCTTTGATCTGTCTTACCCGTTGAAAATGTAAACAGTATACTTATTTCTATCTCTTCAAGTGAAGCCCAAGTGAAACCTTTAATTTTTTTGATTAGACTCTTGACCCCAATGAAATCTTATTAACAACTAATAAGATCTTAATGATGAATCCAAGAGTTAGACAGTCATGTACTGGAATAAAATAAAATAAAATAAAATTGACCGCTTGAAAAGGTAAAACATATATGTTCAAAAGCACAACGTCGAAAACAGATTGATAAAGTTAAGAGCCTTGAGAAATTAACTGCCTCCTCACAAATGAATAAGTTAATCAAGTAAATGAAGTAACCTCTTGCTATTCTATAATTGGTTTACACTGTATATTAACATTATCAAGGTAGGGGAAAATTCTTCAAAGGAGACATGACTTTCAGATTCTCCTATCGTGATTCCTCTGCGAAAAGTAAAGAATGTAAAAACACTTACAGCTAAAACATGAATCTAAAGAAACCTTCTGTGGGAAGACCTTGTTGTAAGACTGCATACTTTAGATGAACCATTGTGTCCTTAGTGTGTGCCTCATGTCTATCTGTAACTAGTGTGGGTCCGTGTTGTGGAAAGCATGTCTTTGGTTGGTTGTATTCCCTAGAGAACTTGTGTAGTGTCGTATTATCTTCAAGCAAGTCAAAAAAAAAAAAAAGTTATCCTGTATTTCATTGTGTTGTCCTTGTGTTGGTATTTTTGGTGTGTTACATTTGGTATCAGAGCGTAGGTTCATGCTCTCGAACCTGGGCCGGATTGGTGTTGTATGGTGATGTTGCATGGTGGTGGTGGTGTTACATGATGATACTGCATGATGATGATGATGTTGCATGATGATGATTTATATTGGAAGAGTAATGTGCTTTAAGCGTGATGTGATTATTGTCGTAATTGTGATATTGTGAACGCACGTGATGTGTATGTCACTCAGTGCGTATTTGTCATCATGTTGATGTGTTGGGGATGAGAGTATTCTCTCTCCTTCTTGTGGATTCTAGGAAGAATTCACGTGTAAATTATTGTTTGTGATGTGTGAAAAGAATTCTAATGTGGATGACGTAGTGTTGGAGCATTGTGGCATATTGTGATATGTGGGTGTATCAATGTGTTGTATGACTAGTTGATGTTAAAAGAAACGAGTTGTATCATGATGTTTTTACCATGTTCTGAAGAAACGTGTGTACCACCTTGTTATGTTGCAATGTATGTTATGTTGTGATGTACTATGTTCATCGTATATATGAGTGTGTAATATGTAATGCTTCATGTTGTGATTTTGGGTCATACGGTGAGTGTATGAACCCTATCGTATTGTGATTGCACCTTGGGTGCAGAATGTGGTAAAGTGATGTATTGCACCCTGTGAATGTATAATTGTGATCTACCCCGTATACCTACCATACGTGAGACGTTATGGTAGCTATGTGTGTACCACCATGGTGTTAGTAATGTAGTTATATGTTATGTTGTGAACCTTACGCTAACCGATCCTGAGGGAAATCGGTAAAAGTGTATGTTGAGAGTGAGGAATGGTGTACCATGGGTCAATAACTCGAGTCAAAACTCGGTTTAGTAGATTACATGTGATTCTTTCCTCTCTCCATATGTGGTTGTATGTACACAACCTAAGTGCAACTATGACTATGTTTAGCCTTGTCGAAGGGTGGCGGGATGGTATTATTGATATGTATTTTACGAGCTGAGGCTCGATGTTCCGAAGTGCTAGCAACTCGTTGAGTACCCCTTTGGTGGCCAGATAAGGCCACACAGTTATCGTAATGTGACATTATTATAAGTTGATTTTATTCGTAAATTGAGCTTTTACTTTATTTTGCAAGGACCAGCATCTTTTCTTGATTGCAATGCTTTACAATTTTGGGCATTTCCTTGGTTTGTGGCACTAACATGGGGATTTGATACTAACTTTGGCCATTTGGTCATTTATTTTAGCTTGATTTGGGGTCTTCTTTTAAATTTGGAATTTTTACCGCCTTGCCCAAGGCTTGTACTTTGCCACTTGGCACTTTGACTAGATTGTTGTGCCGGTTCTAATGTCGTGATGTGTGGAATAGGGTCATGGGATGCACCATGGATTGGTTGGACCTATGGACCCGCTTCGTTGTATGGGGGTACGCCCCAAGGGGTACATATAACTAGCGGGTTGTTGAGAACCACGCGTTATTATGTCACTTGGGTTAGGAGTGTCCAAACTCTATGTGTCTTGGACCATGGGACAACCGGCCTCCCGAGGGAGGCATAAGAGTTTGAGGGAGGCATAAGAGACTTGAGGGAGGCATAAGAGTTTGAGGGAGGCATAAGAGACTTGAGGGAGGCATAAGAGACTTGAGGGAGGCATAAGAGACTTGAGGGAGGCATAAGAGTTTGAGGGAGGCATAAGAGACTTGAGGGAGGCATAAGAGTTTGAGGGAGACTTATGATATTTGTCTGTATGTTGATGTCTCGGGATATATGTTGAGTTATTGTGATGTTTTGGTAGTGGTCTTTTGATGTATGTGTTACTCATGTCAGATGGATATGTGTTGTGATGTAGTGGTTATGTCATTGATTCCCTAGTGGACACTATGTACCTGTAGCATGGTTTGGTGTTATGTGAGTTTTCATTGATGCAAATTGAGGAAATGTCTGGTGGATTGTAGTACTCTTTTGGTTGAGTATTTTGTATGTCAGTCATCGATGTGTGACAAGTACTATGTTATGTGGACTGTGCCTATTCTATTCCGTATTTGAGTAACCTTTTTGTGGTGTAATCCAATCCTGAAGTATATACTTGTGTGCTTGTGAATCTGTAGGGTCTTGTGAACCTGATAGGGTGTTGTGTTAGCAGTTCATGTTGGGCACCCACAATAAGGAATAAATCAAAACCCTCCAATGATGATATTTTTAAAAGAAACTAAAACTAGAAATAATGATAATGGAAAGAGACTAATGAAATGATGAACAAGAAAGAACTGCCAATCTTCACAGAACCTTGAAAGTTAAAATTTCTACCAAATGTTCCTAAGGCTACCCTGTGGCCATGCTTTAAATCAACTAAAATTTTAAACCATAGAGTGTACTCCCTCCTGTGTCTGTTCTTGGTTGCTTACCATTTCTTTGCCTTTGTGTTATGTCGCATCGAGGACGATGCTTCTTAAGGGGAGGAGAATGTAATGCCCGCTGGGCATTGGCTCCTTTTCTACCTGCCCTCCACCAGCTATCTCCATTTTTTTCAACATACTAACTGTCACAACCTACCGCAATTTATAACCCTGTCACCTCATTTTGACCTGCTCCTCCTTGGCATGTGCTGAACAGTGGATTCATTAATGGTGAAATGAAGTTCTGTCACCCTGATGTTGCGTGGGTGGGTGTGGATTCTCAAAATCGTGTTGTGCAGGCGGTTTCAAAGTGGAGCGTTGTTGAAATCCTTGGGAGAGTTTCGTGAGGAAGAAACGGCTTTATGCAAAACTACGGTGGTGAGAAGTGAACTTATCTCGGAAAATCGGTGGCCTCCCGAGGGAGAAAGTGATGAATGGCTTTGCAGAAGCGAGCCAGGAGCCGTTGGCGTTGATCTCTCAAAAATGCAGTTTGCCTGCACGACCATAGTCGTGATTAGTTGTTGCAAAATCTTGCAAAATTTGTAGTAGAAGAACGAGATAAAGTTTTGTTGAGTCAGTCTTGCCTTTTCATTGTGGAAAGTTGTTCTGTCCGTGTGATGAATTTAACATGGAAGAAGCTCGATCAAATCTTGAGGCTTGTTTTGCAAGTGAGGCCGAGATTACATTCACATGTTCCTAGTTTTGGCGGAAGTTATTCTAGCGCTGCCCAAGGGTTGATATGGTGGTTTGATACGAAGATACAGAAAAAAAAAAATGGAGGCGTTAACTTTCATTGTTCTTTCTTCGCAAGCTACTTCCGTGAGATTATGCCTTTCACCCTTTTCATTCACGTCAGAAGGGTAAGGTAACAAAACATATTTCTCTCGATCTGCTCTCAATGATAAAACAGAGATGTATGGCACACATTTCTTCCCGGAAAGTTTGATGATATGTTGTATGATTATCAAGTTGATGGACAATATTGTCTCAAGAAGGCCACCGCTATGATCATTCGTGCATTTTGGTGGATCCTTATTATGCGAGTTATGGGGCAGGTCCGGAGGAAATTGGCCTCAAATGGCTGGTATGGTCCCCTGTTCACGATGACGAGAGGGTGAAGAATAGTGTGGGAGCCGACCAATGGAGCAGATCGGTTATGGAGCAGACACTAATCGTCTCACTCTCACCTACTTCGCCATCTCAGGCCTCGACATCCTCAATGCCCTCGATCAGGTGGAGACTGGTTCCTCGTGGAGGAGGGGCGTGGAAACCAGCTAGTGTAGCAGGCGTGTGTTGAATGGTGCAATGGTGTGCGAAATGCACATCTGTTGCTATGTTGTTTTCTGTTCAGTGTCGAATGCATCCTCAAATTCGGGATTCTACTTCAAGATATTTCTATCAAAATCGATTAAGTGAGCAGTGATCAACTGTTACTGTGAGACTGATGAAATTTATTTACAAAGATTCTCTTTTGAGATCTTCTTTGCATTCGATGTAACTCATGGAAGAGAACCTCATAGAGGTGGACTGTTTCATATCGAATATTCATGAAGCCAATCGCTTTTACCTTGCAAGAAAACTTTCAGGAGATCTATGCAACGTTGGAGAAAATGTATTGGGAGATGAAGGTAGCAGGATAATTGTCAGATTCAGAACTTGTGCGAATGCTACATTGGTGAAGGTTAATAGTGCCAATAAGCATGGCATTCTTTTGGAAGTTGTACAAGTGCTAACCGATTTGGATCTCACTATTTCTAAGGCGTACATATCTTCTGACGGTGGAAAGTTTATGGATGTATTCCATGTAACAGAAAGGGATTGTTAGGCCAGGTTTACTCTTTGAAGTTTTTGCTGTTCTTACAGACCTTGAATGCAATGTCATTGGGGCTGAAGTCCTGGACCCATAACACGAGGTTCGCAGAGTGTTTGATGTTGTCCTCAATCTGATGAAGAAAAAGGTTTATCGATCATCACGGTAGATGCCTACCAGAGCCAGGAGCGTGATGTAATCAGTATATTTTGTGTCCAAGCTTCAAATCATGGGGTTGGCTTTGTAGATGATATTCGCCGCATGAATGTGGCACTAGCACGAGCTCGCAAAGCAGCTGCATTGAAGCAATCTAGTGACTGGTCAGCCTTAATTGAGGATGCTAAGTCTAGGGACTATTTTATGGATATGGAGTCTGTACCAAGAGATTGTTTTTGGTTATAAAGCCATCTTCTTTTGCTTTGTCTCAAACTAGGGCTGCTCCTAATATGAGAACACCAAGGTTAGGAGGTCCAAATTAGAAACAATCAGATGCATATGGAGATGGTGGAGGTGTTTGGATGAATGACGAAGGATTAAGTTCAATTGCCAAAATGGGGCCTACAGAAGTTCTAGGGCTGATCTTGGAGCGGTGTTGGGAGAATGATGGCAAGTATTTTAGACCACCCACCCTGGCTGTGAACTCCTACCTGTGCCAACATGAAGATGTTCGATGTTTGGGCGCCCAACGAGCTTGAAGAAAATGGATTTAGGCTTCGGTTGCTGTTGCAGGCCCCGTCCATCTTGTTATCGACTGCGGGAGCTTAATCAGGCACGATATTCTCTATACCATTAATTCTTATGCTGTTATTTAATTGAATCACTAAATAACTCTACTCTTCATATTAATGTCTCGTGTGATGGTATGCTGTTTGGTTTCCACTTTCCTGGCTCGTTTGTATTTGTTTTGGCGTTAGAAATGATTGCGTTGGTTGAAGCCTTTATATTGTTTTCTGGGTTTTAATAAATATTAGTTGGGTGAACTTTGTTCTTAAGACTAATAAAACAAAAGAGGCGGGGGTCTTGTAATGAAAATTCTCGAGTTCTATGTGTTGGTCTCACGATTTGAATGTTTTACCAAACATTGTCATTGGACTCAACTTTATAGTTCTGTTATGTTCTTATTCTTGTTTTGTTCGAGATCCGTAGTTCGGTCTATGTTGGGTATTTGCAAATTAGTGATTGAGTACTGCGAGTGCATCGTGTATAGGTGAATGATGCTATTCCTGTCTCTATCCTTTTCTTTTAGTTGTTTTAGGTTCTAGTAACCCTTCCCGGTTGGCTTGGTGTGTGCTTAGCTTGACTGACTTTTGAATTGAGCCAAGTTGATATTTACTTTCAACTAGGTTAGTTGCTTTTGTTATTTTGTTTTGAATCGCTCGAAGAAATACTTTTATTCTTCGAGTGTCATGTTTGATTTTCATAATTGATATCAATTCATGTTCACCGTTTGGAGATTGTTGTCTTTGGAATCACCTTCTCTCCCTTGGTGACTGTTGTATGTTTTGAGGAATGTAGCTGAACCTATGGAATGTTTTCTTTTGACGATACTCACATTTCTTTTGGATAGCTTAAAATGTCAGAGGAAATACTCTTTTCTTACCTTGATTTTGTTTCACACATGTTGGAGGATACGAGATCTACTTGATCATTAGTGAGGAAGTTTTCAAATCTTAAAATTGGGATGTTGGTTTTATGCGTAAGAAATTACTCTACATTTTGCTCCGTAAAGATGCTTAAATTTCATTCTCCTGTGACTTAGAGTTTGGTGTGTTTGGAAACTCATTGGTTGACTGGTTTTTGTGATGATCGTTGTGATACGACCTCCTTGCTATCATTGTAGTAGAATGGTTATGTGTTGACCAAAAAGGTTAAAGTTGACTTGTTGTTGACGATAGATCCTTTGGAAGCTATGTATCTTGTGTTGTGTTCTTGTGAATGATTGAGTAACCCTCCTGTAAGATTTATAATGGTTATGTTTGGTCTTGTCAAAGTTTGTCCTTTTTCTTAAGACATTCTCTTGATTAGAAGAAAGTTTAATAGAAGGATTGTTAGGATAGGACGTGGCCCATACGGGGTCATTTGTGCATCTCATCCCTTTTCTTTCCAATTTATTTATTGCTGACATAAAATTAACTGTTATAGGCACATCATCTTAATATTAATAAGTCATGTTGGTTTAGATGTTCTCATGTCGATTGATTGTTTGGGATCTTCCAATGACATAGTGAGTCCTTGGCTTGGTGAACTAACTTAAACAAATAGGGACATATCACGTTTGAAATTAATTCTCTTCTTGTAATTGTTTTTGTTTCGAAATGTTATCTTGTTAAAATGACGGTCATTATTGTGATATGAGTGAAATTCACTATGATGTTTATTAACTGCTCCTATGAGAAAATGATAATTAAATAGAGTTGTGTCGTCCCCTTTTATTCAGACATTTTATGCTATTGGACAACTCTTTAATTGCTCTTGTTTAGACTCTTAGATTATTTTTCATAATCAACGGTGTTTTTCTTCTTCCTTGAAACAGTTAGATAACAACATATTGTCTTAATGTTATAGCTTTTATCGTGCTCAGTTCTTGCGAACTGACATGTGCTAACAAATGTGCAGGAGGATTTCCTGAGTAGAAAAGAAAAAAAAAAGAGAGAGAAAAAGAAACACGTGTAGAAAGTGGATTCCATCCTTCTTAGGAACTAGTTGTTGTTTGAATGTTTTTCTTTTGCTTTAAAACATTGGTATGGAAATTGTGGAGACTATCTAGAAGGCATTGTGTTATAATTTTGTATTGTTCTCATGTAGGTTGTTGTTATCGTTTGAAAGTCAATTTGAGAAATATTATCGTCAATAAGATTAAATGAACTTGTTTTGACATGCGTATCCTTTGTTGAATTTTCACTTTTCAGAATATGATTTATCCTTGAATTGTCAAACCTAATTCTAATTATCCAAACTTGAATCATCTTGCATCGCTCTAGTTACCTTGGTCATGTGTCGTTTGGTAGAGGACTATGTTTTGAACCTAGCAAAAGAAAACAAGAGAAACAAATATACCTTGTGATCCCGCGTAAACTAATCAACAATCTCTTATTGTGGTAAATCCTTAGAACGGTCTTAAGGTGAAATCAATGATTGAATTCTTGGAAGATAATAAGATTATAATAAATAGAAGGAACTTGCCTAAGAAACTCTTGATCTGTCTTACCCGTTGAAAATGTAAACAAAGATACTTATTTCTATCTCTTCAAGTGAAGCCCAAGTGAAACCTTTAATTTTTCTGATTAGACTCTTGACCCCAATGAAATCTTATTAACAACTAATAAGATCTTAATGATGAATCCAAGAGTTAGACAGTCATGTACTAGAATAAAATAAAATAAAATAAAATTGACCGCTTGAAAAGGTAAAACATATATGTTCAAAAGCACAACGTGAAAACAGATTGATAAAGTTAAGAGCCTTGAGAAATTAACTGCCTCCTCACAAATGAATAAGTTAATCAAGTAAATGAAGTAACCTCTTGCTATTCTATAATTGGTTTACACTGTATATTAACATTATCAAGGTAGGGGAAAATTCTTCAAAGGAGACATGACTTTCAGATTCTCCTATCATGATTCCTCTGCGAAAAGTAAAGAATGTAAAAACACTTACAGCTAAAACATGAATCTAAAGAAACCTTCTGTGGGAAGACCTTGTTGTAAGACTGCATACTTTAGATGAACCATTGTGTCCTTAGTGTGTGCCTCATGTCTATCTGTAACTAGTGTGGGTCCGTGTTGTGGAAAGCATGTCTTTGGTTGGTTGTATTCCCTAGAGAACTTGTGTAGTGTCGTATTATCTTCAAGCAAGTCAAAAAAAAAAGTTATCCTGTATTTCATTGTGTTGTCCTTGTGTTGGTATTTTTGGTGTGTTACACAAGGCCCATCGTGCATCTTATTCAGCCCATGCCGGGTGAAGAAGATGCACGCCACCTGAGACTCTTGTATTTTTGGAGAGGACTTTGGAGAGACGTGGCTTTGTTTGTGTCACGCTGTTTAGAGTGTCAAAGGGTGAAGGTCGAGCATCAGCATCTAGCTAGCCTTCTCTATCCTCACGCCATACCGGAGTGGAAGTGGGACACCATTTCCATGGACTTCATTGTTGGGTTACCTATGTCGAGATACCACCATGATGCCATCATGGTCACGATGGATAAATTGATTTGAAAAGTAGCTCATTTTTCTCCCAAGAAAGACCACCTATACAACTAGTCTTTGTGGCACGAGTATATCTTTATGAGATTGTCGGATTGCATGGGATTCCTATGAAGAAGATCAGTGACCATGACCTTTTGTACACCTCCCATTTCTAGACCACCATGGAGTATGCTCTCGTGACGAGGATCAATTTCAGCACAAAGATATCACCCAAATCAGCATGGATGGAGATCGAGAGGGTGAATCGGATCTCTGAGGACATGCTTAGGATGATGTACGTTATGGATCACCAATCGAGATGGGAGGAGTATATGTATTTGGTGGAGTTTGAACAAGAATACAATAATAGTTTCAAGAGTTCAATAGGCATGGCTCCTTTCAGCATTATATGGAAAAAAGATGACACGGGACACCTCTTAGTTGGGACAGTTGAGGATAGGGTTTCCTTGGTCAAAGATTATCACAGGATATGGATAAAAAAAGTTACCTTGATGAGCGAGAGATTGACGGGAGGCGCGGGATATTTGGAAGAAAATGCGGACCAGCGTGGAGATGATCATAGTTTTGAGGTGGGCACGAAGGTGTTTCTTCGTATCGAGACCACATAAGAGCCCTATCCGATTAAGTAAAAAGGTTAAAGCTTGCTCCTAGGTTTGTGAGTCCCTTTGAGATCTTGGAGCGCCTCGGTCCCCTGGCCTATCGTCTAAGCATTGTGACCTAAATTTGACTCGGGTCCATGATGTGTTTCACATTTATGTGCTTAGGAGATATATTTTGATCCTTCTCACGTGCTAGATTGGACCATCATTGTAGGTGCAGGATCAGGGTCAGGTGATGGTGGAGCCCAAGTGATGCATTATAGCCAGGACCCAGGCCTGGTCGCAGAGAGATTGATACATTTTGGGTCTAATGGGATAGATATGACGAGACTTCAACTACTTGGGAGGATGCTTTTGCTACGAGGATAGTTTCCACACCTTTTTTCTCAAAGTTAACTTCCGGAGGAAGTCGAATCTAAGGGGAGGGGAATGTAGTGCTCACTTTCCTTCGACACCTTTTGATTATTTTTTCGATATTGTCATATGCACTTATGGATATATTATAGTTTTTGATATAGCATGTTAGTAGATATCAGAGATACTGAACTGTTATTGATTTGATTCTTATATGATGCATATGGACTACTGGAGACTTTTGTTGTTGATATTGATACACTTTTGACATGGTTATTTATCTGTAATTCTAACATGTGATATGTTTAGTCATATTGAGTAGATCTTGATAATTGGATTAATGTGATGATCGTTTTGACATGAATGAAATGTGTAATAGAAATGTGCTAGAAATTGTAAGTGATATCGTATTTGCATAGATGATAATAATTCATATATAGTTGATTTTAGATTTATATTGCATATTTTGGCATGATTGTTTTAATGTGGCCACGAGGCCGAAGGAGGTATTCTCTGTTTTGCAGGTATATTATATTCACAACAATATGGGGAGTGGAGACCAACCACATTGGAATTCGAGAAGAATCCAACTAGGGTCACCGTGGCAACATATAATTGTGTGTGTGTGTTAGAATTATTTGGTTAGGAGAAAATTGTGACCTAGGGGTCATGTGTTGTTTTGTATTAATTTTTTCCTTTTATTATGTTAGTATGTGTTTTCTTTTAGTAGTGAATTTTTTACTTGGTTTATTATTTAGATTCTTGGAATTGTGTTTACCTTTTTTTTAGTCATGGGTTGTAGTGTCTTAATTAAGTTAATTTGAATTTGTTTTAAACTAATTAAAAGATGTGACCAAAAGGGAGTTCATTTATTAGGCTTGATTTACTTTGGATTTTTGTGATTGAGCAATGTGTGTTTGAATTTTGAGTGTAGCACACTCTACCTCACATGGGAAATTGAATTTTGCCGTAGAGGCCAAATTTGGAAGCTTGTGGGACAAATCAAACTTGTCCCACACCTCTTAAAAGCCCATGCCAACCCTACTTATGGGTTGTAAGGTCAAATTTAGGGTCTTTTAGGTGTTTTGGGGGATGGAAAGGTAAAATATTAATTGCACTTTATTTCAAAATTTAATTTTGTCCTTTGAGCGGAGTGGGCTTAGATGGAGTGTGTAAGGTGCTTGTCATTCCTCCAACCACTCATTAATGGTGCATTGGAATATGAGGTTGACCAAATGATGTGGAGTGGAGGGAAAATGAGGTGGCATCCTACTTGGAGCCACATCATCCCTCCCTCTCTTTTCTCTATTAATGGAATCCTTTTGATTGTTTTGGGGTTACATGTTCATTTTTTAGTCTCTTGTATTTTGGAGAGTAGAGGATTTTGGAGGAGTTTGTGGAATTTTGGAGCTTGTGGATGAACTTGGAGCTTTGATCTTTGGAGGGTTTGAAACTTCATACTTGGAACAAGCTCTACTATGGAAAGGTAGGAGGTTCACCTTTGTTTATATTATGTTATTGTTATATGTATGTGTGTATATGTTGTGGTTAATGTTATTGTTTCTTTGAAATTCTTCTTGGGTATGGGTAGAATGCCGAATTTGGGAGTGGGAGGAGACTATGGGGAGTTTATTTGAGGGTGGCATAAGAGATCATTTTCATGAGGGGGAGTTTGGGTTGGGTGCCCACCTAGTATGAGAAATGCTTGCATTTTCTTCTTGTTCTTACTTTGAGGGAGCCATAAGAGTTGAGGGAGGCATAAGAGTGGATGGAGAGATAAGGGGTACTTGAGGGAGGCATAAGAGTTGTTAGGGGTATTGTGTTTTGCATTGGGAGGCATAAGTGGCCTCCCATAGGTCTTACTCTTTTGGCTTTCTTGATAAGCCTTGTTATATTGTTGTTTTGATTGTTTTCTTCTTGTTGAGTTGTTATTGTGTTTGTGTGAAAATGGAATGAATGTGAAGTGATTTGTTAAGTAGTGTGGAAGCTAGTAGTTGCCATGAGTTGAGATCTTTTCCCATTGTGATGTGGTTGGGGCTCGGGGGCCAATGGAGAGGATGGCTTCTCCTCTCCATTGGGTATCTTGGTTGGGTGGAGAGTGTTGCCTCTCCCCCTATTTTGTTGTGAATCAAGAAAACTTTTGGAGGAGCTACCTTGTTGGTGTTTGGGGTATTGGAGTCTTGTTGATGGCCATGTGAAACTTCTTGTATTTTTACCCACCTAGAGTGGAAGAAATTGTAATAATGTAGTTCATTATTTATCTACAATTTTAGGATGGTTTCCCACATCAAGTGGAGGACATTGTAATGAATTTGTGAAGGGAAGTTGTATTCAAATAGTTGTTTTTGATAATGCATTGCATGTGGAAAGAAACAAATAAGAAAAGAAAGAAGAAAGAATGTTATGGTAAAGTTAGTTTGCAAATAGAAAAGAAAGATGCATTTTCATATTATACTTGCATTTGATAGTTATTAAACCTCTTCCTTATTCCTTGGATAAAAAAGGGTGAATTGGAAAACAGTTGTTACTCTTTTAGTGGAATGAAAACCTTCATTTGGTGTGTTGTTCTTGCTCTTGTTTAGAATATATTAATGGAAATGTTGTTGTAAAATCTCTTGTGGATTGTTAGGAAATTTGTATTATGAAAAGTTACATATCATCGTGTTACTTGGAAAGCATGTATTGGAAAAGTTAGACTATTTTGTTCAATTTCTTACATTGTTGAAAGAAGGTTTAAATTTCACATGTAATTTTGGAAGAAATTTAAAAGAGGACAAAAAAAAAAAAAAAAAGAAAAGAAGAAATCGTTTGCTTGTTACCTTGTCAATAAATGGAATTTCCTTTCTATTTTCCTTCATTAAACAAATGGAAAAAAATAAAAATAAAAATAAAAATAAAAATGGTTACCTTTGAACCTTAGCCTCTTTTGATTGTATAAAGTGATGATCAAATTATTATAAATTAAAAGACGAAACAAGATTAATTTTACTCCACAAACCATTACTACCAAACTTAAAAGATATATATATATATATATATATATATATATATATATATATATATATATATATATATATATATATATAAAATTTATAATATAAGATTTTAGTTAGTTGGTCATATTAATAATACAAATACTAATAGTTAATGACAATAACATTAAGATTAATATTATTCATATTCCTATTATATATATATATATAATTCTTCATATATTTAAGTTTATAAATATTACTTTTAAAAAAAAGAAAAAAAAAGAAAAAGAAAAAGAAAAGAAAAGGAAATGTGGAAAAAGGGAAGTATAAATATAAAAGAGTAAATAAAAAAGAAGGGGGAAATAAATACCCAATGCAAAATAAACTTAAAAAGTATAATGCTTGGGATTAAACCCCAAAAAGGCTACTACTGTTTTAATTGGGAGAATGGGGAAAGGGTTGGGGGAAGGTCGTTGACCCCACCCCCACCCCATTATCAATGGGATGGGGGTTTGGGTCGAAGTCCCTCCCCCAACCCCCAACAAACTTTGGAAAGTATTTCAACTAAATCATCAGAATTTTGTTTGCTCATTTTTTAAAAAAGTGTGTCTTTGTATAAAGGTTAAGCCGTAGCTAGACTGTGTGTGTGTGTGTGTGTGTGTGTGTGTGTGTGTGTGTGTGTGTGTGTCTTCACTTACCTAAATGATAACACATATCAGATCTTAACTATGTCAATAAAATGGAAAATACCCATATACCCATTTGGGTAAATATAACAAAAATATGAGTAAAATAATATAAATACATCCTTTGAAACCCTAGATGAGGGTATGCACAAAATAAGAAACAAGGAAAACTTGCAAGCCTTTACAAAAGCTTGGAGTGACCTCCAATGGCTTCCTTTCCTCCTCCATCAACCTGCAAAAACAAAGAAAAAGAATGAATCAAATGAGATGAGAAAGGAAGCTTCATAAGGATGTTTAGGGTTGGGTACCCTTTTTCCACATCAAGGGCCTAGATTGAATCCATCCAAGGGATGAGAATCACCCCTACAAAAAGTAGGTGGAGAATGGATGAGTGGGAAATTACCTTTTATTTAAATATCTAAATTTTAAAGCATGAGTTGACTTTTAAGGGGTCACTTTATGAGGTAAGGGGATGTTTATTCTAACCTCATGTAAAATGGACCTTGTTATTTATTTATTTGTGGAATATTTAACTATAGTAGGAATTTAATTGTTTATTAAATTAACACTTAGAGTGAACTAAATCTTGGTTGGACTAAATGTACTTATTTGTTTTAATGCGGACTTAATAATTAGTTAAAATGGGAAATTATTAATTATTAAATATCATTGACCTTGAAACATTATCGTGACAATTGTAGTTTCGAGCCTGTATGCGGGCACACATTTCAAAAAAAAATTATTCCATAATTTTTCTAACTAAACCTAGGTTGTTCTTGAGTCTCTTGCGGGCATTTTAGCGGGCGTTACAACATTCTAAGGAAACTTGAATCCATGTTGTCCATACCCAAAGGCAACCCTTAGATGTCCCTCACAAATGGAAATTCTTGGAGGCATACTTCTATGTCATGGATTTTGTATATAGTTGAAACCATGGTCTGCAGTCAGAGGATGTTACGAGGTGTATTGATGATTGTTATGAGAAATCTACCTTGTTTGACCAACAACTTTACCAACTTGAAAAAGGAATGAAGGCTGGTTATGAGAAATCTACCTTGTTATGAAAAATCTACAAGTTTCCTTAGAATGTCATGTTTCACCTCGTCGGCAACCAAAAATTTATTTGAGTAGTTAAGTTATGATGGCTCTCAAAAGTGGAGCACCAACCTTTGATGTGCATTGAATCACCGACATGTTTTTAGGTCAGAGTTTCCAAACATTTCAAACTGGGACGGAATTTTGAGGGTGATCTTCATGACAATGGGCACCTTTACATATTTTGTATATTATTATATGTCAATGCGTCTACATCACGAGAAGACCGAATCTGATGTATTTTCACTTGCCCCTGACCTTCTGGAGGTCTCGTTCCATAAATCATAACTTCCCTTAAGTCTTTAGTTAATGAACGATACAAGCATGTGCTACCTATTCTTGAAATGTTTGATACCTAAGAACCTTGGCAACTGGGGAATGTTGCTCAACACATTCATTACGGTCAATCAAAAAATCATGGAACACTTGTGAGGTAAAAGTAGTGGTCAGGTTGGACCATGCAAAGTGTGTGCTTCCCGATGTAACTAACATACATTGACCGTTTTAGCAATCGAGATCAAATCCTTCAATGACCTTAAAAATCGAGACCCATAATTAATTGGATGCTATAGAATGTGTCTAAATTGACTCAATATCATTTTAATTTAGAACACAACTATCAACATAAAAATTATTTTAATAATAATATGTTATTGTAGAATATTATTATCAACGTCTCATTATATGTTTTCAATTATATGTAGCTAACTTTAATTTGAAAATCCAGGTTGTTCCCTAAATCCACAGTGTGATTCCCCATCATCGGGATGATGAAGTGAAAGCTCACTGCATTACTGTCCCAGCATCAGTGATTGAGAAGGCCAAGACCAGGTTTCCTTTTGCGCTCATTGGAGCTTTTGCAGGATACCGACCAAATATCGATGCTGTCCGCAAATGGTGCGGGCGGAAATGGTGCGTTGTTGGGTAGATATCATCGCTCTTCCCAACAGCGCCCTTCTCTTCAATTTTCGAAGGAAGAAGAGATGGTTAAGGTCCTCAACGTTGCCCCTTGGATGTTTGGAAGAGCTACCCTGCATCTGAAGCGATGGAAGCCAGGGGTTTCTCTTCAAATCAAAGAGTTGCCCATTTGGATATCTCTGCCGGCTCTTCCAGTGGAATTTTGGGAGGACGAAGTCCTGCTTGGCATAGCCGCTTCAATGGGAGAGTTAATCTCCTTGGAACCTGCAACAAAAGCCAGAAGCAGGCTTGTAAGAGCATGGCTATGTGTTAGCATGGAGGTGGGGGCTGTTCTCCCAAAGAATATCATACTTTCCTCCCCCACTGGCCGTTTTGTGCAGAGCATCATTCCTGAAGACCACGGTTTGGTATGTCCCAAATGCTGGAAGGTCAACTTCCAAGCCAAACTGTGCACATGTTCAATGGGGGCAGTGGATGGAATAGGCAGGAAAAACAACAGTGAGGAGGTGCGGGTCTTCAGTGAAGAGATCCTTGCCCAATGCACACAAGGCACCGCAACAATGAGAAACAGCCCGTCCGAACTGGGCCTGACCGATGCATTGCGTGGTGATCCTCTGCCCATGTAGGACAGGCTGAAATGGTGGGGAAGGCGTGGGAAAATCCAAAAGAAGCAGCTCACGAGTCAAACAATGTTGATTGTGAATCCTCTGAATGGGAAACTGGGTCAGAGGCTGATGAAAGTGTGGCAGATTTGGCGACTGAAATGATGGAAGTGAACCGACAAAGTATATCTAAGAAAGATCCTAATCAAAGACTTTTAAATGCTCATTTGAACGTGGCGGAAGGACGAAGGACAGTTCAGGTGAAAAGATTGCATTGTTGACTTTGGAGGCGAGGGATCCAAATTTTGATTCACCCAAGTTAAAAGGCAATTTAGAAGTGGTTCTGGATGTGGAAGACGAAAACAATGCGGAGTGGAGCACTGTTAGTAGAAAATATTTTCGTGGTTTTCGTGGGGGGTGCACGCGGTGCACTTAGGTTGGATGCAACTGTTCTCATCGGCGTTGTTTTCTTTTTGTTGTTTACTCGCTGGGTTTTGCGGGTTTTTGTGCTGTTTTTGGTAGGATTTCTTCCTGCTTGCGTCCTTGTTGATTTTGATCTTTTGTTCTTTTTCTCGCTTGGGCACATCCGGCTTCTGAGCCATCTCTGTACAAGGGTATAGTCCCTTTCATAAAAACTATTTGCCATTAATAAAAAAAAAAAAAAACTTTAATTTGAAAATAACTTATGGTAGCTAAAGTTTAAGTGAAAGTAACAAATAATTTTAAAGCGGTCATTGATTTTTAGTTAACAAGGTGGCAATCAAATCTCATTCTTGCCTCCAATCCATGTGGTGGTGCAAATTCATCCTTTCTTTTAATCCATGTGGTGGCTCGTTTGTCAGTTGTTTGTTGGTGTTTAAAAAAATGTGTCTAAAAGTGTAATATCTTATTGAATAGCTCTATCATGAAATTATTCGTATATAAGATCCCATCATCAGAATAAATTATTGTTCATTTTATTTGCTGCAAAGTAATTACTGGGCGGAGTGAAAATGATTCAGAAAATGCAGGTTTCGAACTGGGACATACTGGATACGTTGCAATAAATCCACAGATAAATTAAAAATAAAAAATTGCTTCGACGGCCATAGGGAAAGGCGCTTACCTGGTGGCATCCTCAAACTATAAGGCATTTCAACCAAATACAAAATGCATTTCAACCAAATACAATGGTGAAGAGTTGGAAGTGTTGTTTATGGTTTGACGAATTAAAAGGACGGTAGCAACACGATACAAAAAAATGTTGAGCTACTCAATCCAAGCTCCATGTGTCGATTGCTCTAGGAGCATTAATTCATGCGCTATTGTCTACCATCCGATGACAATTACGACCAAAGGCATTAAGCCCTCCAAATGTCGCTCTTGGGGTGCGCTTCTTCCTGGTAGGTTACCATAGGGCTGGCTTCGAATGGGTAAAGGTTGCTAACGTAATTCCCGCTAATTGGAAAGCAGGGGCGCTCTATGACACCCACATTCAGCTCCCACCATAATTCTTACTTATTCCTTCTCCCAACAATTAAAAAAATGACATATATCTGCTCGTCCCATACAATTACTCGAGCTTACAACTAAAAGCATGCTTGCAAAGTGCTAGAGGAAGTACACAGTGCATTCTCATCTAGCACAACATACCTTTTCGCCTACAAATGCTTAACAACCTTGTGTTCAGTTAGTCTTGTGTAAAGTTTCAGATTGCTTCCCCAATTTAGATTTCCCCACCTTTACACGTCTCCACCCTCATACCCCTTCTTCGCCCATTTTCCTCTCGCATTGTTCTTTCCCTCCACTTTGACTTCCTCGCACGATAGCTTTTGGCGTTTCCATCGTACACTTCACGTACGATTGCTAGTTTATTTGTTTTATGCACATACCTTGGCAAACTTAAATCTTGATTAGACGCCTTGAATCTTTCTTTGTGGGGCTTCAACTTTACCTTTGATGCTTTTTATTCCTATTCACATTTATGTTTTAGTAGTGTACGTGATTCGGAAAGTAACATGATGGCAATGCTTTTAGGTTTTGTTTGGTTTATGTATTTTCCCCCTCACTCCTTTAATTGTAATGAACATTTTAGAGGAGTGTTTTATTGTTACGAGTTCTTGATGTTAGCATAGTTTAATGTCGATTTCAACTAAGTATGGTTTAAGTTGAAATTAGGATTTGTACAAATATGAATATTAGTTTATTATGTAATATTGTTAAGGTGTTATTATAGTCACTTAAATTTGGCAATTTGTCTTTTAATATTGTTGTTTTTGACAATGCACTCTTGTTAAGACAGACACATTATTTTGAGCACTTTCGTCCAATACATTTGGAGGTTTTTTTATCCGAATTGTTTGTTCATACACACTTATATTTCGATTTTTTGAGGATTAAATGCATAAAATCTAAAGAAAAACTCCACCTGACTGGATGCAACCTTCAGTTTTCATATTTCTCATCCCTATTAAAAACCTCCACTTCGGTCTACTTGTGAAATCTAGTTTTGGTTAACATGTACAATTTTGGACAAACATATCCTCCATTGGATATTTCAATTTTATATTCTTTGTTGGGTCATTTACACCCTTTGGGTCGGCCTTTCCATGTTAATTTACCTTCGGAACCTTATATAAGCAAGTTAAACTCATCTCATTCACTAACCCGACACATCCTAGCAATATCATGTACTTCTACTACAAAACCTAGCAAAAAGGCTCCCAATGTTCCCTAAATATCGCTAAATATCATGCACAATAATTATGGAAAAAATCATTACAGGTCTAAAGCATTTTATTAGCACAAAGAATTAACCTCACCCATCTAAAAACATCCAAATGTACCCACTTCATGTATTAGCAAGAGCCAAACTCAATTCAAACATTGTCAAGAAGGTTCCAATTATCATATGTAGTTAAGTCATTCGAGATATCGCATCCTAGGTGGAGAACGACACATGGTTTGAGGATTCTTTAGAGTAGTCTTGACATCGACAATGCATGAATTGCACTTCAACGCAAATAATTTTTGTTTAATATGGTATCCCACCAATGGATAGGGTTTGAGACCTTACTCGAAGAATATTCGAACGCTTTGTATCGGGAGTGACAATTATGGTTTAACAACAACATACATTTATAGGAAAGTGAAAAAGCTTAGGAAGTTACATAACAAGATTAAGAGAAAATCCAAAATAGTAATTGACACTCTTGGAAATAGTGTATGGTCTTATACCAATTAATTTTCTAGCTACGGTTCTAGGAACCAAGTAGTCTCACTTTCAAATCTCCTAGTTCCAACACTCTATAAAGCGAGAACATCCCAGATTCAACTACAATCATATAAGTGCACTCATCCGCTTATGTTTTCAAGTTTATATCATATTGCATACATTAGTTACAAAAATAATGTGTCATTATCATATTGCATAATTAATTTTAGAAGTTAATTAATTATAATAACCTCATATATCTCTCCTTTTCATCCTTTTAGTGTATTTAAATCATTTAACTCCCTATCTATAATGAAAAAGTGGAGCCCGTGTAACATATTTGATCATTTCACGTGGTTTGCATTTATTCTACATCTTATGATATTTTTTTCAATCTCTTCCTTAGAATTCTTAAGAACTTTGCATGAAAATGTTTCTATGATCTCTCACACAGTTTGTGTACTCTTCTACTACTTTAAAGAATCGGTTTGCAGTACAATTCTCTATCAATATTGAGAAAATTAGGTTTCTTATGTACAAATAGATAAAATTTATGATAAGGATCTAATGATCCTATCAATGATTATGTTTTATGATACAAGACCATGTTTACTAAGCTTGATAATATCTTAGATGATAGTGATTTACAAGATTTCTTCACAAAAATCTGTCCTTTGCAAGAAATAATTATATTTGAAAAATTTCAATCATTTGATCACCTATGTCACACAGTCAAAGATTGCAAACATGTATGTTGTTACTATGAACAAAATCAAGTACGTTGCTAGCACTCCTAATACATCTAATGTAAGTTTTTCAAGAAAATATACATTTAAAGGCAAGAATATTTATTCTAAGGCTACTTTTAAGGACATTGTCAATGTTATTTTTTAACCTACCAAGATATATTTAAAACCTACACAATGACAATTTACATGTTTAACTTGTTCCCCAACATTGTATTCAAATAATTCTTGTGCCTATCCCTCCACCCTTGGAGGTTGACACGAGAAAACCTCAAAGTAATAATTTCAATGCTAATGCTTACTATGATTATCATATATGTATTTATGACCTCACTAATCAATGTATCAAACTCCATCAAGTCATTCAAGATCTTATTGATTTGAATGCAATCAAATAAGATGATCCCACATAATATTCTAGGATGAATAACGGTAATTCTAAATTGAAAATTGTAATTCCCACATTTTACACACAAATACAACAAGTAAAAAAAATATCGACTATTTTTTTATTTCACTTACATTGCTCACTACACAACACCGTAAGGGCTCCAAGTAGAGAAACTCAACAACACATGCGACACTCACATAAGTCATGGAATCACATAGACACATGAAAACATCATATACATTTCAATGCCATACTTTCCTAATGAATGAAGGCTAGCAAAGACCCAAAACAAAAAGGGACCCAAGGATTTGCAAACCCACAACACATCATTACTACGAATACATCTTAGTTACGTTTAACATTCCACAAAAATATTATTATGAAAGGATACTTTTCTCCCTTTTCCACCCATAGATTCTTAAATTCATTTCACATTCAACTTATAGTTCGACCATTTAAGTTGGTTCTTTATCCCTTATGACAATCTCCATAACTTACATAATTATTTTCCATATTTCAAATTACATACAAAGTTCTTAATTCTCTCGTTCTTATGTTCATATTATGATTCTCAAACGTTTATTCAATGTTATAATTTTACCCTTGCTACACAAGTGAATTTGACGTGATGCCGAGAAAGAAATCTTAGGACCTAAGGGAGATTTAGATTCAAGATACATTTTTCTACGAACATTCTTCGATCATGGTATCCTTCTTTCCTTATCGTAGTTAAAAAAATTTATATAACTTGTTGAATCCATTCAATATTTTCCACATCAAGAAATTCTATTTAGGTTTATATGTATATCTTTTGTTTTCTCGAAATTTTCTCTCACCAAGGCAATTCACATTCTGTTAATCTTAAGTAAATGTATAATTGAGTTATAAGGAATCCAAGAGGGACATTATTCCTAACCTCAAATCTCTTTTTAATCTTATATTATTTACTCTAGCATTGCACTATGGTCTCATTATTGGAATCACTTTAAAACAAAAGATTTACGAAAGTACTTGTCTATCATCTTGAAGAAGTACAAGATTGGAAGCATTATAAGATACATATAAACCACAAGTGACTTGTGTTAAAGGTAAGATCAAATGATTATGTAGTTCTTCTTGCAGGTGCAATAAAATGAACCATTGAAGCACACCTTCTCCGGTTAAAAGAACGTCTTAACTATTATGAAGCCTTATGTTGTTGAGTGGTCCATTATTGTGAAGTTTCTCAGAGATGAGGTATAATCAACTTTATCCCGCCTCATCTCCCACCAAAATCATTTAAAACCATGAATCCATCCGAACTACCCATGTTTGTCTTGTGTATCAACAAAGGAACAAAATCTACTTACTAAAATATGCAGAACAGTCAAGATTTCTTAATGTCTTCAGTAACCTTAGCCTTGTGTTCAAGTATCTCCATCATTTAGAAGTGACAACTCTTAAGAGTTAAATCATGGAGTATTGACTGTATTTTCCCAAGGTTTCCTTCATAAAATTTGTGCAAAAGAAGGATATCTCCATCTCCTTCATCAAAAAAAGGTTACACTAAGGGTCCTCTCACCACTGGTCGAAAGGCATGGCCTAAATTAGTGAAGACAGGTCAAATCCTTTTGAAGGTGCTATCCATCTCTCCAAAAATCTGAGTGACAAATGGCTAGTTTGATCTCATCCTTGGCTACAAAATGACACACACTATGATCTATCTATCTCTCGGCTCCACGTCTAATCTGTGTTATGACTCAACTTGAAAAGGAGAACAAATTTGGATACCAACATATTGAACATTGGAAATGCACTACAATATTTTAAATATAAATTCATTTAATAGACCTATCCAACTTTTACAATACAAAATTTGAGGATCAAAATAACACTCATGTGTGGATGAACATCCCCTTAAACCTTGACATCTAAAATATTATAGAACTTCAATTATAAACTTTTTCATACTTTAGAAATGTTGGATTTGACTATACATTTCCATTTAACATATATATATCCAACCCTCATTTTCCCATATGTAACTATGAATCAAAAGAACACTTTTAGTTACATGCACATTTCCTAAATTAACCCTAAACCTAAAGCATCTCATACATACTACCAAATTTCAAATACTAATTTTTCTCACATTTGCAATTACAGAAACATATATGCATTTTCCAATTAAATATAAAAACATTACAATAAGAAATAATGAATTTCACCACGCCTTTTCCCATCTTACTTCTATCCTAAAAAACCATGTATGCATGAAATCAATGATAAATAACTCGGCATGACATCCACCCTAATCTAACATAATTAACGTATTTAGTTTCCCATTTACATATTAAAATTAATAATTTATATTGGAAAGGAAGAGAATTAGAGACATGTATTCATTTCATTTCAATTCATTTGTAACCAAGGGGAGAGAAAGAGATAGGAAAGAGAGAGAAACACTATTTTCCCAAAAGTCAAATTTCACACAAAAAGCCACATGATACAGTTACAAATAATGATTTACAAGTGTCAACAAGTTTCCACAGTGGTTTGGTAACCTGACAAGGGTCCTACAATTTTATTTTATTTTCACTTTTTCCTACTAGCTACAAAAATGTTTAGACTAGGCTCAGAGGCTAAGAAACCACTTTGAGACATTGTCTTCTGATGAGAAAACAAAACACGGTTAAAATTTCTATGTGTCCACTTATATACCAAGAGTTCATAGGAATTGATAGGATTTGGAACTGGTGAATGGTTTACGATTAGCGGCTACTTTTCTCGGGGCCATCAGTCATAATTGGCCTAGTTACAAATGAATAGAAGTTATCTCGAGGGCCTAGAAAACCACGTCCAAAACTAACGTTTGATAGATGAACGTGCAATGAGAAAATTCCTAAAATTTCCCCTCTATATGGAGAATTCACTAGAGTCGATGAAATTGAGAACTAGCAAATGGTTTTCAAATGACGATAGGTTTGTTGGAGCCACCATTGTAATTGGTCAAGTTTTGACGTAGTCGAGATATGCAATCAAGGCCTACAAAATGCCTTTGCCAAACTATAAAAAGAGTGTTTTCCACAAATCAAGGTTCCAGAAATTTCCTAGTAAAAAACTAGAGGTTTATGGAGGCAGAAAAGAATTTTATTGTCCAGATTCAAATGATGAGCCGATACAAAACCCATTTTTTCAATTGCAGCAGATTCCTATAGCTGCAAAATGGTGTAATAGGGATCCTAGAAGGGCATCAAAAGTATCACAACTGATCAATTGAGGTTGATTCAAGGACTAAAGTGACTCCTTACATAACAAGGTATACATAGGAAACTTAACATCTCCTTTCTGGAGTTATGAAGGTTGTTTTACGAGTCTCTGAAAATCACAATTTATTTGTTTTAACAAGGGAGCAAACTCTACTCATTTACATGCAAGATAACTTCAACTGTCAATAAAAATGAGAACTAAAGCAATCTGGTTTGGTTTGGAAGTTTGCTAGATCATCACAAGGTGAGGCTTTAAGTTTGTTGTCTACCAAGGGATATTGGATCTTATAAGTTATGTTATAACACTTTATTGATTTAAAACAAGTTTATTTAATACAATCAAATATACGAAAATCCTTCGGTTCTAAATTTTATTCCATTTCAAAAGAACAACTAAAGAACAAAAATTATGAAAGATGAGGAGAGATGAACCATGCCTGGGAGATATTTACGTCTGCAAGCAAGAAGTGCTCCAGGTGGTTTTGTGTCAAGAGCATGGTTCTACATTTTGCATACATATCCTCCTAATAGTTGTAGCTACAAATATTTGCTAGAATGCTTCTCATCCTCTAATACACTTTGGCAAATGTCCATATTCTAGACTAAAATATCCCATTATAGCATAGGTTGAGGTGTTTTAGGAAGTTAATTTGGAATTGGATTTACTCCAACCACTACCAATCTTTGAAAATAACAAACTACACAGTTGATACAACGAGAGATGTCTAGAAACATGAGAAACATCAAGCAGTGTTGAGCATAATTTACATAGAGTTCCATAATACAAAACCCATAATAACAGATCATAAAAAGGCCAATCCAACATAACAACATTGTGAAAATAAACAAGAATAATGAGTTTTTAACAAGGTAACCCACAAAACCCACATCCAGCTCTAACTCCAAGCGAGTTGATACCAAACACAATAGTGAGCTATGGGAGAACATTAACAAATGTAGGGCTCGTCTCTATACCAAAATGGTGACCCAGATGTGCAAGCATGCCTAGATCATGAGGTGAATCCAGTTGGTGCCTAGGGAACTCCAAGAATAGCTCGCCCAATACAAAGCAACTCAAAGTCTTCCAAACAGGGTTGAGCTAGGCCATTGGAAAACACGAACCAAAACTTCAATACAAGATGGAGCATATCTCAAAAGTAGATCAAGTGGAAAAAGGCTAAACATTGACAGAGTTTACCCTCAAAACAATGAATATCGCTTTAGGTAAAGCTTCAAATCCAGTTCTAGCATTCAAAATTTGCATAAATACCTACTAAATCACTTCTAAATACAACACCAAACAAATTCCTCAAAATTTATGCTCTGTTTGATGTCCATATCCCTGATCCATGGATTCCCCATTTTAGTGTAGGTGGGGAGAAGATGTATCAGGGAAATAGATCAAATTTCCATTATTCTTTATGGATGTCCTTACCCTATTCTAAATTCTCCATTTTTGCACAGGGTGGAGGGTGTTTGCAAAGGATCTAAATCCAGGATTTACATTTGAAAGGTCACAAGGAATTTTCATCAAACCCATTTTGTGTATATGCCGTAGTACTTGTAGTCCCCCGAACCACATTTTCAGGCCCTAAGTCGAACGATGCACATGCCAAGTTCTTGTTTTCACATTTTGTATACCTATCTACCAAAGCGCTTCAATCTACATGTATCTAAAAAATTCTAATTTAGGGCAGAGGATGGGAGTACCCAAACATAAGTAAATTGATCTGGTTAGGGTCCTATTTGAAGCACTTCTTGACCTCAATAATCATCTACTTACACCAACCAAACAACAACGAGTAAAGGTCACTTTCTCACAGAGACAAGGACCCATTTTAACTATCCATTTCTTCTAAATTTACAATGTTAACATGGGTTTCTAATGTGGTTGCTACTTGAGATACCAAAAATGTGTTTTCATTACATATGTAAGGGAAAAATAGGTCGAAATATTTGAGGACACACATGTCCGACCACACGTAACCCCTCTTGCCACACGCAAACAACCACCCTTCCTACCAACTTCCTCCTCGGCATTACTCTATTTCATTTAATTTAATTTTACTTATTTTATATAGCTGGCACTACTTTTCCCTCCCGTTATAAGAGCATCGTCCTCGATGCAACACAACATCTAAGCTTGAAGGGTACATAGAAAAGAAAGACAATAATGAGATAAGTCACTTAACTAAACAACTAGTTAGTACAACACGACCACAAGGAAGTAACTAAATTTGGTAATATCTTAAAATTTTAATGTTCTATGAAGATTAGCAGTTCCCTTTTTCATTATTATTTAGTTAGTATTTTTCCTTAACAATATTTATCAACCTCAACTCTCATTATTTCATTGTTTAATAATGAAATAAGACAATAATGAGATAAGTCACTTAACTAAACAACTAGTAAGTACAACACGACCACAAGGAAGTAACTAAATTTGTAATATCTTAAAATTTTAATGTTCTATGAAGATCGAAGTTCCCTTTTTCTTTATTACTTAGTTAGTATTTTTCCTTAACAATATTTATTAACCTCAACTCTCAGTATTTCATTGTTTAATATTTTATTTTTCTTATGTTCTTGGGTGCCCAACATAACTGACATCATGATGCGACACAAGAACCAAACACACCACTAACTGTCCACAAGACATATCTCTACATACTTCTACGACTGCATCACATCACAAGAACTCAACCAAACCATGGAAGAACATACATAATCCACACACATAGTAATTCTCATATACATGCCCCTGGCACAAATGTACTCATATCATAGACATACTATAACACATGGAATTCCCAACATCTACACATACAATTGTTTCACACAACTTAAACCCATAATTATAGCTACATAGTGTCAAGATGGGAAAAATATCACAAGACATAAACCAACTCACAAAATTACACATAAATCATAACACCAACTCCATACGCCTCCCAAAACATCACAAAACAACTCCATATACCTCCCAAACATCACAAAGCAAATACATATACCTCCCAAGAATCACAGGGAAACTCCATATACCTCTCAAAGCATCAATTAGACCCACATAAATCTCTTATGCCTCCCTCAAGAAATAAAATAAATATAATTTTTCCTTTTCGTTCCCCAAAGAATTCGATCACCCTATGGCCATAGGCGCATAGAGTCCAGATACCTCTAACCTAAGTGACATAATAACTCGTGGTTCAACAACCCGCTAGTTATTTGTAACTCCTTGGGGTGTACCCCTATACAATGAAGTGGGTCCATAGGTTCCACCACTCCATGGTGAATCCCATGACCCTATTCCAACACATTACGACATTAGAACCAACATAACAATCCATTTCAAATTCCAAGTGGAAAAAAATACAAAGCCTTGGGCTAGGCTATAAAAATTTTAAACTTGATACGCAAATCTAAAACTAAGAAAAGAAAATGGATAATTAGCCATGGTTAGTGCAAAAAACTACATGTTAGTGCAATAACCAAATAAATGCCCAAAATATAAGAACATGTCAATCCATAAAACTGCTAGTTCTAGCAAGAAAAGGGAAAGTGTTCAATTTACGAATAAAATACATATAGTGAAATAACACATCACAATAACTATGTGGCCTTATATGGCCACCAAAGCAAGTACTCAATGATTTGTTGGCACTCGGACATTGAGCCTTATCTAATAAAATAACATATCAAATAATACACATGTCATCATTTTTGTCTAAATCATCCCACCACCACTTCGACAAGGATCAACATAGTCATAACTACACTTAGGTTGAATCCATATAATAATCATATAGGGAGAGAGAAAGGAGTACAAGTCTCCATCTATTGAGCCTAAGGTGTCTGTGAAACACAATATGCATGACACCCATTGAGAAAATGCCATACATACCAAACAAACAAAAGTGGGTTTTCAGCCTATGTAAGAATCCACTTCCTATCTCATACTCGAATCGAGTTCTTTGGTAAAGGATACACATTTCCTCACTCCAAACATACACTTTTACCAATTTTCCTTAGGGTTGGTTAGTGTAGGGTTCACAAGATAACACATAACTACATCACTAACACAATGATGATTCACACAAATTAACCATATCATCTTACGCATGATATATATACATGGTATAACAAAATCATTACTTTCATGGGTTTCAATACATCACATTACCACATAATGCACCTGAAGTGCAAGAACTATACAATAGGGATCATACGTTCACCATATGTCCCTAAATCATGACATGAACCATCACATATTACACAAATAATACGTATGATGAACACAACGAGTAACATTACAACATAAAATTAATTGCTATATAACATGGTGACACACACAATTCATCACAACATGGTGGCAACATCATGATACAATCCAATTCACTATACACCAATTATGTCATGCAACACATCAACACACCTACATACCACAAAATAACAAGAAACTCCAACACTCTGCAATCCACAACAACATTATTTTCACACACACCAAGGTGGCACATCGCACGTGAACTCCTTATTGAATCCACGAAAAGGAGAGTGAATAATCTCATCACAAGCACATCAACATGATAAAAAATACACACTAAGTGACATGCACCACATGTGCTTTCATAAGGTCACAATTACAATGTTGTTCACATTACAACATATATCACATTACTCTTCCAACATTTACCACCACCACAAATCATCACTACTCCAATCTGTCGAAGAGGTTCGAGAGCTTGAAACTTTGCTTTGATACCAAGTGTAATGGCCACATTTGACACACACAAATACAATAGTAAAAAATATTAGACTATTTTTTTCTTTGACTTACATTTCTCACTACACAACACCGTAAGGGCTCCAAGTAGAGAAACTCAACAACACATGCGACACTTACATAAGTCATCGACTCACATAGACATGTGACAACATCATATACATGTCGATGCCACACTTTCCCTAATGAATGAAGGCTAGCAATGACCCAACAACAAAAAGGGACCCAAGGATTTGTAAACCCACAACACATCATTACCATGATTACATCTTAGTTACGATTAACATTCCACAAAAAAATATTATTATGAAAGGATTCTTTTCTCCTTTTTCCACCTATAGATTCTTAAATTCATTTCACATTCAACTTATAGTTTGACCATTTAAGTTGGCTCTTTATCCCTTACGAAAATATCCATAATGTACATAATTATTTGCCAAATTTAAAATTACATACAAAGTTCTTAATTCTCTCATTCTTATGTTCATATTATGTGTCTCAAACGTTTGTTAAATGTTATCATTTTACCCTTTCTACACAAGTGAATTTGATGTGATCTTTGAGAAATAAATCTTAGGAACTAAGGAAGATTTAGATTCAAGATACATTTTTCCACGAACATTCTTCGATCATGGTATCCTTATTTCCCTATCATAGTTAAAAAAGTTGTATAACTTGTTGAATCCATTCAATAATTTCCACATCAAGAAATTCTAATTAAGTTTATATGTATATATATTTTTTTCTTGAAATTTTCTCTCACCAAGGAAATTCATATTCTTTTTATCCTAAGTAAATTTCTAATTGAGTTATAAGGACTCCAAGAGGGACATTATTCCTAACCTCAAATCTCATTTTACTCTTATATGCTTTACTCTAGCATTGCACTATGGTCTCATTATTGGCATCACTTTATAACAAAAGAGTTACGAAAGTACTTGTCTATCATCTTGAAGAAGTACAAGATTGGAAGCATTATAAGCTACACATGAACCACAAGTGACTTGTGTTCAAGGTAAGATCACATGTTTCTGCATTTCACGATTCCACATGTGAAATTTATTTTATTCTTAATGTCAAAAAGGGTATAACAAGGGATTACGGGACCAAGATTCTAGTTTCCTAGGTTCTCTAAAGTCAACATCTTTCAAATAAATTTCATTTGCAAGGACTTACTTATCATTTTCTGCCCACAAGGAATTCATTCGATGATGAAGAAAATTCCTAGATCTAACTTCGTAGCACTTGGTAGATGGCTGCTGCAGGATACTAAGGAGGTGTTAGTTCTACTTACTCCAAATAATTTTTTCCAGGTCATTCCTAACCGTCGGGTTCACGACGATAATGCTAAACATACCGACCATGACGATAACACAACTAGGGGTCTTATTTACCTAAACTAGGAGGTTCCATTGAGCACAAAAGTTTAAGTTCATTTTACAGTTTCAATTTCTTTTGGGCTAAGAAATATCATGTGAGAAGGATGACATTGAGTGTAGATATTGAATTTTATCCTAAGGTTTTAGTTTTCCACACTAAAATAATTCACGTAGGAAAGGTAGTTATACATGAGTCTTATACTAGGGTTGAGTGTTTCGTTTAGATATCTTTATTACATTTACAAGGTAAGAATACAACACACTAATTAATTAATCGTCTATTGAACACTGGAAATGCACTACAATATTTTAAATTCAAATTCATTTAACATACATATCCAAATTTTACAATAAAAAATTTGAGGATCAAAATAACACTCATGTGTGGATGAACATCCCCTTAAACCCTGACATCTAAAATATTATAGAACTTCAATTATAAACCTTTTCATACTTCGCAAATGTTGGAATTTCCTCTATAGTTTCATTTAACATATATATCCAACACCTTTTTTTCCCATATGTAAATATGAATTAAAAAAACTGTTAGTTACATGCACATTTCCCAAAGCACCCCTAAAATGAGCATCTCATACATACTACCAAATTTCAAATATAGAATTTTATGTTACTTTGAAATTACATAAAACATATATGCATTTTACGATAAAGTATAAAAAAAATTACAATAATAAATAATGAATTTCACCACGCCTTTTTGCCATCTTACTTCTATCCTACAAAACCATGTGAGAATGAAATCAACGATAAATCACTGGCATGGCATCCACCCTAATCTAACATAATTAACATATTTAGTTTCCCATTTACATAATAACATTAATAATTTGCATTGGAAAGGAAAAGGGTTAGAGACATGTATTCATTTCATTTCATTTCACTTCATTTCGTAACCAAGGAGAGAGAAAGAGATAGGAAAGAGAGAGAAACATTATTTTCCCAAAAGTCAAATTTCACACAACAAGCCACAAGATAGAGTTCCAAACAGTTATTTACAAGTGTCAACAAGTTTCCACAGTGGTTTGGTAACCCGACGAGGGTCCTACAACTTTTGTTTCTTTTTCATTTTCCTGCTAGCTACAAAAATGTTCAAATCAGGCTCGGAGGCTAAGAAACCACTTTCAAATGTTTTCTCGATGAGAAAACACACCACGATTAAAATTTCTATGTGTCCACTTATATACCAAGAGTTCATAGGAATTGACAAGATTCAAACCGGTGAACGGAAACAGCGATTTTTTTTCTAGGGCCATCTTTCATAATTGGTCTAGTTGTAAAAAAATACAAGTTAGCTCAAAGGACCAAAAACCACGTCCAAAACTCGATGTTCGATGGAGGAACGTGCAACTAGAAACTTCCTAAAATTTCTCCTCTATATGGAGAATTGACCAGAGTTGACAGGATTGAGAACTAGCAAAAGAGTCTTCAAATGGTGAAAGGTTTGGTAGAGCCACCGATCATAATTGGTCCAGTTTTGACCTAGTCAAACTATGACCAGAGGCCTATAAAATGCCTTTTCCAAACTATCAAAAAGAGTGTTTTCCCACAAACTAAAGGTTCAGAAATTTCTAGTAAAAATATACTAGAGGTTTACGGAGGCGTAAAAGCATTTTTTTGTCTAGGATTCAAACGATGAGCTGATACAAAACCCAACTTTTCAATTTTAGCAGCTTCCTACAAACTGCAAAATGGTGTAATAGGGCTCCTAGAAGCGTGTCAAAATATCACAGATGATCACTCAAGGTTGATTCAAGGACTGAAGTGACTCCTCACATAACAAGGTACACATAGGAAACTTAACATATCCTTTCTGGAGTTACGAAGGTTATTTTGTGAGTCTCCAAAAATCACAATTTATCTATTTTAACAAGGGAACGGTCAACTCATTTATAGGCAACTCAACTTCAACCTATCAATAAAAAGGGTACTAAAGTAATCCGGTTTGGTTGGGAAGTTTTTAATATCATCACATGGTGAGGGTTTAATTTTTTCATCTACCAAAGGATATTGGAACCTGTAAGTTAAGTTATAACGCTTTATTGATTTTAAACAAGTTTATTTAATACAATCAAATATATGAAAATCCTTCGATTCTAAATTTAATTCATTTGCAAAATAACAACTAAAGAATTTTTTTTATGAAATATGAGGAGAGATGAACCATGCTTGGGATGTATTTGTGTCTGTAAGTAAGAGGTGCTTCAAGTGGTTTCGTGTCAAGAGCATGGTTCTACATTTTGCATACATATCCTCCTAATAGTTGTAGCTACAAATATTTGCTAGAATGTTGCTCATCCTCTAATACACTTTGGTGGATGTCCATATTCTGACTAAAATCTCCCATTATAGCACATGTTGAGGTGTTGTTGGGAAGTTAATTTGGAATTGGATTTACTCCAACCACTACTAATCTTTGGAAATAACAAACTACACAGTTGATACAACAAGAGATGCTTAGAAACAGGAGAAACCTTAGTGTGTTGAGCATAATTTACATAGAGTTCCATAATACAAAACCCATAATAATAGATCATAAAAATGCTGATCCAACATAACAACACTATGAAAATAAACAAGAATGGCAAGTTGTTAACAAGGTAACCCACAAAACCCACATCCAAATCAAACTCCAAATGAGTTGATACCAAAATCAGCAAAGTGACATATGGGATAACATTAACAAATGCAGGGCTCATTTCTATACCAAAATTGTGACCCAGATCATGAGGTGAATCTAGTTTGTGCCTAGCGAACTCCAAGAATAGCTCGCCCAATACAAAACAACTCAAAGTCTTCCAAACAAGGTTGAGCTAGGCCATTAGAAAACATGAACCATAACTTCAATACAAGATGGACAATATCTCAAAAGTAGATCAAGTGGAAAAAGGCTAAACATTGATAGATTCTACCCTCAAAATAGTGAATATCACTTGAGTGTAAAGCTTCAAATCCAGTTCTAGTGTTTACTAATTTGCATAAATACCCACTAAATCACTTGTAAATACAACACCTGAAACAAATCCTCTAACTTTATGCTCGATGGACATCCATAACCCTGATCTATGGCTTCCGCCTTTTGGTGTAGGCTGGGAGAAGATTGCAGCAGGAAAAAAATCATATTTCAATCTTTCTTGATGGATGTCCATGCCCTGTTCTAAATGATCCATATTTGCACATGGTGGAGGGTACTTGCAAAGGATGTGAATCCTGGCTTTGCATTTGAAAGGTCACAAGGCCTTTTCATCAAACCCATTTTGTGTATATCCTGTAGTAGTTGTAGTCCCCTGAACCACGTTTTCAGGCCCTAAGTTGAATAGT
Source organism: Taxus wallichiana var. yunnanensis (assembly GCA_018340775.1). Classification (NCBI taxonomy): domain Eukaryota; kingdom Viridiplantae; phylum Streptophyta; class Pinopsida; order Cupressales; family Taxaceae; genus Taxus; species Taxus wallichiana. The sequence goes on from CM031241.1 coordinate 132,909,510, forward strand.
GCACATGCCAAGTTTTTTCTTCCACATTTTTCATGCTATATACTGAGCATTTCCAACTACAACATCTAAAAAAATTCTAATTTGGCGCACACGCTGGGAGTACCCAAACAAAAGTAAACCGATCTAGTCGAGTCCTATTTGAAGTGCCTCTTGACCTCGATAATATTTTTCTTACACCAACCAAACAAGAATAGGCAGAGGTCACTTCCTCACATACATAAGAACCCATTGCAACTATCCATTGTCACTTTCTAGTTTGGTTATTGCTTTGTATACCAAAAAAAGTGTTTCGGTTAATTTTGCAACTAAAAATAGGTTTGCAAGATTTTAGGATGCACATGTCCTAACCACATGCAACCCCTCTTTCCACACGCAAAACCCACCCTCCCACCAACTTCCTTCTCAAAGCATTACTCTATTTTCTTTAATTTAATTTAATTTATTTTTTATTGTTGGCACTACAAAAATCTTCAATGAATCACTTCCTAATAATAACAATGATAAATATTCTTCAAAAGTGCATAGTACTTATAATTTCGTGCCATCACCACCCTCGTATGAGCACCCCTTGGATTCAATGATTGGCACTATTAGTCACACATCATCTCCTACACTAATTATCACTTTCGATGACTTTGATATAGATGAAAAAATTATTTCCAATACTTTATCCATTCATGTCTCTATTAATCAAGTACCTATATGTGGTGTTTTGGTTGATCCAAATAACAAGGATATTGTCTAATCTTTGATGCCACCTCAATATCTTGACATATCTACAAAGAAACTTGCACATAATCCTAATCCTTGATCACGATGCATTACTATACCTATTACAGTTGGTTGTGTTAAGTTACATTGGCTTAATTAATTGTTGTTACCAATCTTAGCTATTATGTATTGTGCTTAGGTATCCCTTGGCTACATACTCTTAGGGATATTATATCGTGATTCACCAATGTGTAAAGTTATTTAATAATCAATAGGTTGTTAAAATTTGAGTTATTCACTATAAAGCTCCTCCTCCTACCTTTCCCAATAATTATTCTATAGTTTGTATCCCTAATCTTAGTGCAAATATGGATAATATTTTGTTTTTACATATTATCTCTAATAGCTACAGTCCTCCTAGTTCTCCTCATCGAATTTATTTATACACACTATCCCTAATAGATATATCCCTCCTAGGTATCTTGAGAGGAATTAGGTTGCACACAATGTCTCTCATTGATCTAGTCTCGTTAGGTATCCACATAGGCCTCTCGGTTAAAAACATTGTATCTAGTTACTCAAACTCTCATATAATCCCATGCCACTCGTCTAATGTGCATGCTATCTCTATAGTTTTTCACATGCTTTTAGTGCACATGGTAAGTTTTAAAGAACTCGATGTTCTATTCCTCTACATTGGTATTATATTTCACACAGTAATCATAATTTCTCTTTACTTGGTTCTTCTCTCAAGCCTTTCTTGAAATACATCACCACTACTATACTATTTACATTTGAGTTACATTCTTTGGATCGATTGTTGCCCAATCCTCCATCTTCTTCGTTACTTGATTTTATTATTTAATAGTTTCTCATCGAGTTGTTTTTGTGCTACCCTTTTCCCTATATGAAGATAAATATTAAAAAATAAAAAACAATAACAATTAAATAAAAAAATAAAATTAAATGTTTACAAAAATACGAAACAACACTTATACACATAGCTTGTGTTGTTATAACTTTACATTATGCATGCTATTTTTTTACTAGATAAGGTAAAAAGATAGGGATTGTGGCTCCTTGAAGTTATACAATATCGGATGCATCATGAAGAAATAGAGGAAAAGATAAAGCGATAAGGAACAACAAATTAGACCTCTCGCCAAATTCCTCTATTCGATGCACACATAAAATGCAGAGGGTTTACTCAAAAACCTAATCTAACTTTCCAAGGAGACAGGGTAAGAATATGCATAAAATAAACCTAAACTAACAAAGGTGATGCACCGAGGAATGAAGAACACCTGTCTTGCCAATAAACACAAACCATTAAAATGCAATGCAAGATCATGCACAGATAACCAAATTTGTAGTGAAAGATCAGAGGATGCAAATGAACACAGAGAGGGTTGAGAATCATCCACAGACATGCATTATTTTCTCCAAAGATTGATACAATACACTACAAAATGCCAAGAGGCAAAGTTGCATTACAGTTTTTAGATGGGAGGTTTGAACTCCACAAATTCACCTGCCAAAGAGAAGAAGGGAGGGGCAAAACAAGAATGTCCAACCTTTAGAAAGAAGCCCCTCCTTACAATTTATAGGAAGAATGAGAGAGGGAAGAGAGAGGAATTCCAAATCTACCCCAACCACCTCCAGATTGTATTTAATTCATCTCATTATGGTGGTAGGTGAGAACCCTAGAGAAACCCAAAAATGGCGAAACTGTATTTTGCATTTTTGAAGAACTTTTTCTCACCCAATTAAAGATATCCATAGTTGGATAGAGGACCTTGTAATATTTCTGAAAAGTCCAACCTTGCGTGAATCCGAGCTCCCTGTGAAAAGTTATGGCCATTTGAATATCTGGGTCAGGTTTGCTTCTTGTCTGAGTTCAGGGTGTCAACGCTCAAAATGTTGTGCCTCCTAAAGGTGTGCCTTGGCGCATCCATCCTCATGTCAACATACTCTTAAGTGTGCCATAGTGCTGAAAATGTGGTGTCGACACTTTCGATCTGCGCTCTCCAACCGCGCTGTGGCACAACTTTTCCATGTCGACATTCATGTCTGCGCGCCTCCAACCTACGCGTGGGCGCAACTTTTTGCCTTCATGTCAACGATTTTTCATGTTTCAACACCTGTGCTGTGGCACAAATTTTTCCATGTCGACACCTTTCGATGCCGTGCCTCCAACTCGCGCTAGGGGTGCAAATTTTTTTCCATGTCGACATTTTCTCTTCTTCTCATGCCGTGGCGCAACTTTTTCCATGTCGACACTCTTCATTTCTCGCGCTGGGTGCAACTTTTTCCATGTCAACACCTTCTAACTCGATGCCTAATGATTGGTGGTAAATAAATGTCAGGTTTTGAGTTTCTTTGATTTCCATATATTTTTCGTTTGTCTATATTTACCTGGGGGAGGGAGATATATACAACAATTTGGTGACTCAATGGGATCACCTGCCTGCTAGGTAGAAGATTAGTGGCCTTTAGCAATCCATTGGGCATGGAGTCATAAGCAATAACCTGAAACCAACCTGATATCTGATCCCGAGCCTGATACCGCAACTCCTTCTCCGAGAGCACACTTTGAACTATAGAAATTCAACCTGAGAGCAACAAAACTTGTGCCAAAGCACTTAGGGAAATTGAAACCTAACTACAACAAGACAATGTGCATCCGCACTTAGAGGAATTGAAATCTAGGCTAATATTTACAAGGGTAAACCTTTTCCTTTTAGTAGCAATGTTTAAGATAGATTCCGTTAACGGAATCGGGAGTTCTTCTCCATCCAATGTAGACAATTAGAAGGCATTACTACTTTTACATCCCGTGACCATGTAGGGGCCACTCCAAATGGCATCAAACTTGGAATGCCTTCCTGGTTTTTCCCGATCTGCATCCCATTTCGTAACTAGGTCCCCTTCCCCGGAAGGTCCTTGCTCTTGCCTTCTTATCAAACCATCTTTTTACTAAGGCCCCGATCCTTCTCAATCATTCGAACCGCATGTTCTCTCGATTTCTTCCAATTCCATCAACTCTCGCATACCTAGCCTCCATGGTTGAACTCGACATAACTCCAACTGCTTCATGAGCTCCAATGCTGGAAATTCTAATGATATAGGCAATACTGCCTCTTTCCCATAGACCAACTTGTAGGGAGAATTACCTGTAGACCTCTTTGGTGTTATCCTGTCAGCCCATAATGCTGATTTTAGCTTGGTATGCCATGTCTTTGGTTTTCATCCAGAGTCCTTCTGATGATTCTTAGAAAATTCTTGTTCGTGGACTCTGCCTATCCATTACCCTGTGGGTAATAATTTGAAGAGGTGCTCAAATAGATTCCATTCTTGACAGCCCATTCTGTAATCTTGGAACCTATGAATGCCAATGCATTGTCTGATATGATAGTGGCCGGCACACCGAACCTGGTCACTATTCCTTCATAAAAGTCTAGTATGTTAGACTCATTTGCTTCTTTGAGCGCTACTGCTTCGGTCCACTTGGTGAAATAGTCCGTTGCCGTGAGAATCCACTTGTGGCCTTGGCTTGAGTTTGGATTGATGACCCCGATGAAGTCCAATCCCCATTGCATAAATGGTTGGTCAACCAAAATTGGGTGCAATGGAAGTGCTGCTAGTCTTTCTTTTCCTGTGAAGAGTGCACATTTCTTACACTTTCTTATCCATGTATAGTAGTCACTGAACACTATGGGCCAATAATACCCTGCCTTCATTATCTTGAGAGCTGTTATCCGTGGGGAAAAATGTCCTCCAGAATCTCCATCATGAAAATCTCGTAACACCCTCTCAATTTGACTTGTCCCAATGCACCTCAATAGAACTCCATTGATGTCTTTCTTGAACAAAACACCATCAACAAGCACATATGGAATGGCTTGTAATCTAAAGTATCTCCTCTTTGCTTTGCTCATTTCTGGAGGGCATAGGCCTGCTTGTAGGAAGTGTATCATATTTTGAGTCCAACAAGGAGTGGGCACATCATCATTTTCCTGTTCTTGACCATCCTGTAGTACCAAGACAGTCTCTTTTTCATCACCTGCTTCAACTTGCTGACTTGAGGCTAGTTGTTCACATAATCCCTTTCCATGGACCAGCTTAGTGACCTTAATTTTGATGTCATATTCCATGACACGAGTGATCCATCCTGCACGTTTCTCATTCAGATCCTTGTTTAGAAGGAAGTCCTTGACTCCCGCATGAGAGACCAATAATTGGATCTTGTTGTTTGAGACTAGGTGCTTGAATTTCTTTAAGCTCCTGATCACTGCAAGGACATGCTTTTCAATGAAAGAGTACCTAGTTTCGTATTCCTCCAAGCCTTGACTGAAGAAAGCAATTGGTTGTTCTAATCCTCTTTGTTTTGTTGTACCAAGATTGTAGAAATTGTGTCTCCACCACCGAAGGCATATAACATGAAGTCCTTGGAGAAGTCTGGATTGACGAGAGTCAGAGCTTGAGATATAGCCTCTTTTATTGCCTCAAAACTTGCCTTGCCTTCAGATGTCCACTTAAATGCCATGCTCTTCTTTAACATCAGCGTTATTGGCTTTACGAGAGCTGCAAAGTTTGGAACAAACCTGCATGGACAAAATTGATCCTTCCTAAGAAGCTTTGAAGAGCCTTCTTGTGACTTGGCAATGGCAATGCTCGAATTGCTTCAACTCTTTCTGGGTCAATCGTCAACCCCTCCTTTGAAACAATATGGCCTAGAAGTTTTCCTTCGTGAGCCAAGAATATGCATTTTTTGGGATTCAATGATACCCCAAATCTTCTACACCTCTGAAATACCTGCCTCAGATGAAAGAGGTGATCCGCTGCATTTTTGGAGAATATAGTGATGTCGTCAAGATATATCAGAACTATTTTATTGATCAATCCCTTGAATGCCATATCCATTGCCCTTTGGAAAGTGGCTCCAGCATTTGATAGCCCAAATGGCATCTTCAGTAGGCATAGTGCCCCATTTGGTGGTGAAAGCCATCTTGAATCGGTCATCTTCTTTCACCATTATCCGATTATACCCCGAGTAGCCATCTAGAGAGAGAATCTCTCCGAACCGGATACCACTTGCAATATTTGTTCCATCAAGGAAGTGGGTAATGGTCTTTGAGAGATGCCCTGTTGAGGTCTCAGAAGTCCACACACAACCTGATTTCTCCACTCTTCTTCCTGACCGGAACCAAGTTTGCAACCCAGCTTGAGTGCTTGATCGGGAATATAATGCTTGCCTCTATTAGCTTGTTTAGCTCTTTCTTCATTAGAGGCTCAATGTGAGGGTTGACTGGTCTCTGTTTCTGCCTGATGGGCTTAGCATCTGGATCCAATTCTATGGTATGTTGTGCCAACTTTGATCAATCCTCTCAAGTCTTCATAGCTCCAAGCGAAGACATCTGGAAATTCTTGGCAAAGTTGTATGAAATCTGATTTCTCCTGCTCAGTGGCCACTTTACCAATTTGAAGTGTTTTGCCTTCCCCAACCGGAATTGGCTCTGAATCTTCTCTCTTGACCTGTATGTTAGCCTTTTCCTTACGGAACTGGTCGTTAGGGTTGAAGATAGACTCCAATGTTACTAAACCCTTGGGAAGCTTGTTTGTCCGCAGCTGCACTACTTGATCCCCGTACTGCTGCTCTAGTCTGTCCTGATTCCTAGCTGAGAATTCAGCCTCTTCTTGCAAAAAAATTGATGATCTGTTGATCATTCTCAAACACCTGCCAGCTTGTGTTATTATCTGGAACTGCTGGCCTCACAATCACATGGATATGTGGTTGTGTTTTTTCCTTCTGATGTTGTCAACCACATCAAATGTTGCTCCAACTACTGCGAGCCTATCCGCGGCTTCATTTTTCTTCCTGGGTATGGACACGATGTTGAAAGCTTCAAATCCTCAATGAGGTCCCATACCCTGTTCTTGTAGTTCTTCAACAGGTCATTCTTTGTAGCATGTTGTCCCCTGACTTGGTTGACGATTAGCTCGCTATCCCCGAACACCTGCAAGTTCTTTATGCCCTTTTTCCTGGCCCAATGAAGTCCATGAATCAATGCCTCGTATTCAGCCATGTTGTTTGAATAGGAAAACTGGAAATGAAAAGCTGAAAAATATTTGATGTCTTGTGGTGAAATCAACATTGCACCACCTCCAACACCTTGTCTGCTTCTCGAACCATCGAAAAATAGTTGCCAAACTTGTTGTCATCCTTTTGTTCAAGCTGAATGATGTCTGAATGGGTGAATTTTCTTCATGTACACAATACACGCCCAATTCATATTCTTCAATTTCTCAGATGGGTCAAATTCATGACTTTTGTTTTCCCATTCATCCAAAGTCAAATCAGGAATTCCCTCGACCTTAGTACTATTTCTAGATCATTTGAACACTCCTCCTGATCAAAGGCTGAGCAATTTGCATTGATAGGACTTGGCACATGAGGTTCAATATGGAAATTGGCAATTGGTTCTGACTGATTGTTGCTTTGGCCCCATACCTCATCCTGAAAATCATGTGTGACCAATCTGCAGATAAATATCCACCGATTTTTGCAAGTGAAGTCTCTCGATAGACACAACGCAAAGAGTGGGTGGAAGGTCAATCACGTGCACACATTCAGTAATCTGTAACATTAGGATAAGCATGTAGTGTTAGGCTTAACCCTTTTATGACCCCAACTATTCAAACTGCTGTTCCATCCAACTGTACTACTCCTTTCAACATTGGCTCATACTTCAGACCCAGTTGATCCGCTATTTGCTTTGGCATCACTGAACTACTTGCCCTTGAATCTATCATGTAGTTGTGTACCAAGTGGTTTCCAACAACCAATGACACATAGAATGGTGGAGGCTTCAAATTCTTGCTTGGTTGACCCCCACCCGGTTGCACTGCATTAGTGAGAACTTTCTCCTGTCCCCGGTTTGATACATTCGAGGCAGACCAATTAGCCATTGCAGCTTGCAATAAATCTCATTGCCCTGAGATCGCCAGTGATTCCCACATGGAAATGTTCACATGTGTCTTCTTCATTTGATCGATGATGTTGAAAGGGGATGATCTATCTTTTTTGTTGTCCCTTACTTGGCGCAACCTTTTCTGGAGCTTGAACAGGCGCATGTGTTGCTACAACAGGTACCTTAGGCTGATTTTGCACATTTGGAACTGCATTTGGTCTACTGACCCCTTGTTGTGTAGGAGTGGGCTGAGAAACAACTGGATTAGATGGTTTCCCCTCTTCTATGCTTCTCTTCTTTGACCATGTGTTGACAGCCACGCCTTGAAAAGGTTGTTGGTTAACTCCACAGAAGTCTTCCATTTTGCCAATTGGCCAACGTGGTTTCTATTGGAGGTGCTTCTTGTTGTGTTTCTTGCTACTGATTCCCTGCTTGGCTTGGTTCTTGAGACACACCAATGGTTTGCACCATCAAGGCTTGATTTAGTGCACCATTGAAACATGTTGACTGATTGTGAGGTAGATTGCAAGGGTAACACCAGTCATACTCTTGTGCCATGTTGTTTTGTGTTGGAACCAAGGCTCTTGAGGATGTCATTGCATTTGGATCATATGGTCAAAATGGCCTGGCAGCTTGAGGTTGTCCCTGGTTTTGGTTTTGATTTGCAGCCTGAGCTGGTGGTCTATTTTGTTGGTATGGGGGCCTAGCCTGGTACTGCGCTTGAGGCTGATATGGTCTAGCACTTTGAGCTTGCTATCTTTTGATAGTCACCAGCTCATTTCCAAGGTTCTGCAGCTATTTCATAACCTCCTGCAATTCCTTTGAAGTATTTGAAGAAGTCGATGCCTCATTATTGCTTTGATTTCTAGGAGTTGGAATGGGATTCAACTCGTGCTTGATCGTCAGTAGGATTTCCCATATCCGGATAGAGAGGCATTGGTGGCCTTGGTGCAAGCTTTCCACTGGATCAAATAGTTTCTACTCGATAGTTGTGTCATAGGCCCCTGGCAGCGTTGTCCCTCCCATTGATTGGATCATCATGGCTATGTCTGAATTTATAGCCTTTAAGAAATAAAGGAATGCACCTTCAGTGGTTGGTCTAACAACTATTGGAATCCTGTCCCATGTCCGTTGGAATCTGAAGTTGAAATCTATCATTTGTTCATTAGGAGCTCTTTTGATTGTCATCGAATTGTTCCAATAAAGACAAATTGTCTCCCTCTCCCGAATTGGTTGCAAAGAGCTGAACAAAGTTGGTTCCAATTTGTAATAGACCCTGCTGCTAGGCTCCTAAACCACTGTAAGGCTTTACCTTTAAAAGATGAAGCCAACAACTTGACTGCAACATCCATTTCATTTATTTCATGGATTGCACATGCATTGGCAATATCCTGGATGTGGTCAATAGGAGTAGTATGATTTTCTCCTGTGAAATAGGGGATATTCTTTAGCGCTGCAACCGAACTTGATTTTGAGCATTTAGGGTGAGTGGACTACTGCCCGTGAAATTGACAAAGGGATTCGGTGGTAGATGTGCCATTATGATTGGCCTAAGAACTCTAGTTGATGAGAAAAGGTCTACCAGGTGGAGGTGTAGACAAAGTCCGGTTAGGTGGAGATGGTGATCTTTGTGGTCCTCTTCCTCTCCTTCCTCTGCCTGGTGATAGTTGCAAGTAGACAAATAGCCCCTCTTCTCGAGTATCAGACCTGGTTCGAATTCTTCTCATGTGCCTGGGAAACTTTTTTGCTGCTACACCACTGAATTCTATCCCTTCGGAGTCACCAGATGTGTTAGAGAATGAGCCTCAAAAGGCTGGATTCTGCCAAGTTACACACCAAACCTGACAATATTAAAAATAGAATTTAAAACTTTGAAGGACCCGAAAGATACAGTTCTTCAATTCAGTTATCGGGTCTTGTTGTGCAGCTACTAATCCCGAAAGGTACAGGTAAAACTCAGGTCATGCAAGGCAACTTACAAAACCTGAAATACACCGTGTCGGAACTTGGGACATGCTCGACACCTGGGAAAACCCGAAATACTAAAAACTATGAAATTTTGAAAGTCAAAATCTCAAAAATCTAAGAATACCCTTTTGAAGATTATCCCCGATCTATCAACTGGTGAAATTTTGACTTGTTTTGAGCAAGTTAAGCCCTTGAAAATTGATTTTGAGTTCAGCCTGGAAGGTGAAAAAAATGAAATTGTAAAACTTGCAATTTCTAAGTCCAAATTTCTTGAAAATTCCTTCAAATCTTGTGGAATGACCTCTTGGTCCCACCGGCATGCCAAAACTATTGATGGTGAATCACAACACCCCTGAATGTCTACAACTCGATGGGTTGAGACTCTCAATGCAGATTGCATAACATGGAGCTTTTCCCAAGTGTGGGACCTTGTGAATCGGGAAAGCTCTCTCCGGATGAAGGCCGGTTCCTATTCCTCTATTCAGATGCACACATAAAAATGTAGAGGGTTTACTCAAAAACCTAATCTAACTTTCCAAGGAGACAGTGGTAAGAAGATGCATAAAATAAACCTAAACTAACAAAGGTGATGCACCGAGGAATGAAGAACACCTGTCTTGCCAATAAACACAAACCATTAAAATGCAATGCAAGATCATGCACAGATAACCAAATTTGTAGTGAAAGATCAGGAGGATGCAAATGAACACAGAGAGGGTTGAGAATCATCCACAGACATGCATTATTTTCTCCAAAGATTGATACAATACACTACAAAATGCCAAGAGGCAAAGTTGCATTACAGTTTTAGATGGGAGGTTTGAACTCCACAAATTCACTTGCCAAAGAGAAGAAGGGAGGGGCAAAACAAGAATGTCCAACCTTTAGAAAGAAGCCCCTCCTTACAATTTATAGGAAGAATGAGAGAGGGAAGAGAGAGGAATTCCAAATCTACCCCAACCACCTCCAGATTGTATTTAATTCATCTCATTATGGTGGTAGGTGAGAACCCTAACAAACCCAAAAATGGCGAACTGTATTTTGCATTTTTGAAGAAACTTGTTCTCACCTAATTAAAGATATCCAGTCGTAGTTGGACAGAGGACCTTGTAAGCTTTCGAAAAGTCCAACCTTGCATGAATCCGAGCTCCCTGTGAAAAGTTATGGCCATTTGAATATCTGGGTTAGGGTTTGCTTTCTGTCAGGTTCGGGGTGTCAACGCTCAAAATGTTGCACCTCCTAAAGGTGTGCCTTGGTGCATCCATCCTCATGTTAACATACTCTTAAGTGCACCATAGGCACTAAAAATGTGGGTGTCGACATCTTTCTGATCTGTGCTCCAACCTACGCGCTAGGGCGCAACTTTTTCTCATGTCGACACTCGATGTTGTGCCGCGCACGGGCGCAACATGTGCACCTTCTCGTGTCAACATGTCGACATCCTCCAATTCTCGCGGCTGACTTTTTCATGTGCAACTTTTCATGTGTCAACACCTCTTGCCTCCTACGCTGTGGTGCAAATTTTTCATGTCGGTAAGCACCTCTGATTCGCGCCTCCAATGACTGGTGGCGTAAATAAATGTCAGGTTTTGAGTTTCTTTGATTTCCATATTCTTCTGTTTGTCTATATTTACCCGAGGAGGGAGATATATACAACATTGATGCTCGCTCTTCCCGAGATCTCTTCACGCCGCCTGCTCACACGCGTCTGTTGATGTGCACATCGTCCCTCGTGATCCTCACTTGCGGGTTTTAAACCCTCTTTCATGGTATCAGAGCAGATCTTGTGGATCCGTGCACTCATCAAAGCATTTCTGTGCATGTTTTTTGGCTTCCGGCATGATATTCGATTCTCATGCATGTATCGTAATGAAAATTCTGATCATGCTCTTCTTGCATTGATTCAGGTGTTTATACCTCCGTTTGGGTTGTTCGTGTGATCGTGGGTGTTTTTGGGGTGTTCGTGGTTTTATGCTTTTGCATGTGGTCTTCAGAGGTTGCCGTGTTGTTTTGTATCGGGTTTGCATTATCCATTGCTGAGTTTGTGATTGCTTCTATTCGTGAGCTCATTTTTTGCTTTGGCATGGACCTGTGGTTCATTATCAACTCATGCATTCCATCCACCTATGCATTGGAGCTCTCGCTGCCTTGGACTCGGGCATGTTTGTAGTCTAAACGCATTCCCAGCTAAGGGAAAGACTTCATTCCACGCATTCACACCCATTTTTTGGTTATGGCTTCATTCCACGCATTCCCAACAAATGTTCTCTCACTTCTCTAGTCCTCCTTCCAACGTGCTCCCTGCATTTTCTATTTGGTGCTGCTGGTGTAGCTCTTTATTTGGTGCTCTTGGTGTGGCTCTCTGTCTACAGCTCTTGGTGGTTTTCTACTTGGGACTGTGCACTTTACCCACACCATGCTATTTCGCCTCCCACGTGAATCTCTAGTGGTCTCGTAACCTCCCTCGGCCAAGCCTCGCACCACAAAAATGCCTTAGCTTCAACACCTCCAATGCTCCTCCAAGCACATAGGCTACTTGTTCAACATTTTTTTCGCACATTGCGGTTACAAAAATGTTTTTGACTCTGTGCATTTCTCCAGTGACCTCCCATGCACTTCTGCAACCTCCTCTAGTGACCTCCCAATGCATCTCTGTACTCGAGCATGCGTTAAAACAATGAGTTCAATTTTTTTGCTGGAAACGAACCTATACACTATTTATTTAGCGGTTTTCCTCTCTGTGAGACCCGCAATCAACCCTCTCCAGCTCTCCATGTGGACACCACAACCAAACAACCCACTCTTCCAAACATGGGCCCCATCACCTTCTTTTTTAATGTTTTAGGGTGATTAAAAAAAAAACATTTCATTCATTTTGGCATTGTAATTTTTTAAAAATTTGGGTATTTTTGGCTTGTTTTATCGACCCTCCTATGAGTGTCGAAGACGGAGGGTGAGGTCCGGGGTTGGCAGGAGGCTAATCCCCCCCTCACAGTCAAAACAACTCCTGTTAAAATTTTGTGCCATTTCCAATGAGTACCCACACGATACCCTTTGCACCTATCTCGTACTTTTTTAATGTGTTTTAAGATCTAGTGTATTTTCCCATCGATTCTTGGGAATCGTTTTAATGCTATAACTTCCGACTCGCTACTCATTTTTTAGCGCTTCTTTAGTCAAAGTTTAATGTTTTTTCACATTCTACATGATGGGATTATCAATTTTGTAAACGCACTACTTTATAAAGTGCCACATTCTAGGGGGTTGACTGTACTCTTGAGTCTTCACACGCAGACGCATTATCGACCGAGTTCGACGTCTTGCTTTTGTGCATCTTATATTTTTCATCATGGAGAGTGATCTTTCCGGACTTGAGCATCATAGGATCATTTACACCTCCACCACTTCTCACCGGGAGAGGAACTATTCATCTTGGCGTGCTTCTAGGAATGTTACTTCACCCACGAGGGTATTTTACCCTTCTTGTTTGGGCAGTTCTTGCACCCGCCGATCATGCTCATCTAGAGGAATTCCTTGACACTTATGACCATGTATTTGGTCACATGATGATGGATGTCTCTTGATCTCTCTCGGTTTCATGTGGCACACTCAGATCCACCTCACCATGTCTAGAGCATTCTTTGGTCCTTCTATGGAGAACCTTCACATCTGCTGCCATTGTTGCTGCTGCTGATTTAGTTGTCTCCTCCATTTCTTCGTGTGATGGAATTTTCACGATATAGACTCGTTTGGTTCTACTTGATGAGAAGGATTGTGCACCAAGTTCGATGTCAAAAATACTACAGAGGACCCTTCTCTTCTTTCTCTCACTATTTTAGAGAGTGTTGCTACATCCCACATCTCATCGGATATCGAGTAGTGTCCTCATGAGCCTCATATATTCATTACACTCGCCTCCTTTCCACTTCCAAAGTGTGTGAGGCCCACTTCACTCTTCTACCTTCATTAGATGACTCATACCTATCTGACATCGATCTTCTGTTTGTTGATCCCCCTCATTGGGATGAGTATCTTCCTGACCTTAGTCATCTTTTCACAGAGTCTACTTGTGATGCTCTACAGGTCCCTCATCCATCTATAGGTGTTTCAGAGGATTTCATCATCTCTATTGTTGGGAGTTCCCCTTCTAGGACTCTTACCACTTCCACTTTTTCAGAGACCTTCATTGATCCACCTCGGTTATGGATCCCTTTTCTGTTGTGGAGGATGTTTTTTTCCCTTCACATCACTTGGACATCCTTTCTACGGGTGTTCCTCTTTTTCACTCTGACAGTTCTATGCACGTGGCATTACCTTCGGTTCCTTGGCACTCACTCGCTAGACCTATGTCACACTTCCGTGCACCAGACTCAGAGTTCTTCATGTTGCTACCTTCAGTTTCCTTTATGGAGTGGGTGGACTTCCAACACATCATTTCTATCCTTCCTAAGGGTAGGCACACAGTTTGTTGTGGGTGGCTCTTCTTCAGTCCAGAGGTAGAGGATCTCATCATCGACATTCTTTTGGGAGACTACTTAGAGCTGCAGAGTTTAGATCCGTCCATGGCATCTTTTGCATTCCTCTCATCTCCCTCTTCTTCTTTCTCGAGAGATTTCCTCTTTGTACATAGGTACCCTTTCAGGGCCTATGGCCGAAACCCATATTTGGCATCTTTCTTAGATTAAAGAGTGTTTTTTTCTCTTGTGGTGGATGTTTTTCCCACTAGGTTTTCCTTCACTTCTTGGGACCTTTTTCTTATGCATGGGTACCTCATTAGGCCTTGTGTCGGGACCCATTTCTCGTTTCTCACTTACCACCTCATCCTAAGTTACAATGAGGGGGGGGGTGTTAGTGTGCATTATTTTCCACATCATTGGGTGAGTCATCTCACTTAGGTGAGATCTTAGGTTCATGTGTCATTAAGGGGTCATTAAGAGATTCTCTTACGCATCGGTACATCGGTGCGTCGGTGCGTCATTGGGAGTTACACTTATATTATGGGAATGTAACTCCCCCTCTCTACTCGAGTTGTCATGATTGTACCACTTTGGGGTTACTCGGGCACTCCTATATGTACACCCCATTTGATACATGAGATAGAGGAGAGTTTTATGGTTTAACTAGGTTCTACCGTGTTTCAAATCTTTGCATGCACATTCGGTTGATGCTCACTCTTCCCAAGATCTCTTCATGTTTTCGTTTGCACGTATGTTGATGTGCACATCGTCCCTCATGATCCTAGCTTTCGGGTTTTTAACCCTCTTTCAACACCAAGTGGAATGCTCAAAATTTCATTCCAAAACCACCAATCCCAATACATGGATCATTTAAAATAGTCCTACTCATCATAGAGAAAAAATCAAGTTATGATCTCATGTACTTACCGGTGGTATCACCTGTCCCCGCATGACTTACATGAGGAACCGCCCATCTATCAACAAGCCACCACCATCTTTAAGCCCACTCATTTCAAGATTATTAATTATTGACCCATCCGGTTCAAAATTTGAAATGTTATCCTACCCGAGAGGCCCGCACCTGTGTTTCCTTGCTACGGTCAATGGATGACAACTCTTGCACTGCTCCAACTGTCAACACCAGTCCCTAACACACCAAAACCATTTTTCACAAGTATAGTAGGTAAGCCAACCTTTAAAGATTTGAAAGGAGTCTCAATGTGACCACTAACTCTAACATTTATAGCCTTTACCACCAAAACCACCATCTACAATTGGTCCATCATGATTTTCCTCTTCGTCGGATGTATCATCTATTTGAGGGACACACTTTCCAATAACACAGACATCCATCTTCTGTTGTGAGGATGAAGAACCGCCTCTGCCAGTTCATCAAGCACAACCCACTTTTCTACATTTGTCATGTATTACAATAAAACTTTCAAACTCAATATTTTTCTCCCATCTATCAATGTGAGAGTCTAGAAAAATTCTTTGGGGCACCTTAGAGCCAACTGGAACATTGATGTAAATATGATAAAAGGCCAATCTTGAGTGGGATTTCGTAGCAGGGTCAACTGCAATCAAGACACCCAAAGATCTTTCAATTCCTAAAAATACTTTATAATCCCAAAAATCCAAGGAAAGAGCGGGGAGACGGATCCAAACAAGAAGCTCTTGAAAATTATCCTCTAGAAGCATCCCAAGATACCAATGATGAATATTGAGTGAAGCCCCCAAATAAACATGGAGCCCCTTGTAATACTTTTTTCGCCAATCTTGTTCTTTAAAGAGGATAAAGAGAAAACTAGCTCCCGAGAGAGATCTAACCTCCACCTTGCAGCCCCACTTCCTTTTACACCAATCCCTTACTAAATCTATGTTTGGTATAATTCCTGCAAAAATATACACAATCGAATATTTGAATCTCACTTTAGCCCTATCAACCACCACTGCAGTAATGCTCAAGTGTGGACCATCTACATTCCAAGTCTAAAAATCCTCATAGGATCCTTATTCTCAGAGCCAAATAATCTCATAGCCCAAGATTTAGAAGCTACAAAGGTAGAAACAATACAACCATTCATTGAGCCTCTAATGCTACCATCACCCCCTAATGTGTCACCTTTCTCCTTCATTTATCCACATCCAAGTAACCATTGTTCCATCATCCATTCCTCCTTCAATAATATATATATTATACATGTTATATGTTACTTTGGTTTGATATATATAATATATATCTTTTATCTTTACACCAATGTTCATGTGGTAGATTGAGTTTTATGTAAGACTTAGATATAGTGATACACAATGATACGTGTTGGAAAACATTTAACCTAGAGTTCATATACATTAGGGGCATATATTATGAAATATACATGTGTTATTATTTCATTATAGTTCCTCATTA
Source organism: Taxus wallichiana var. yunnanensis (assembly GCA_018340775.1). NCBI lineage: Eukaryota > Viridiplantae > Streptophyta > Pinopsida > Cupressales > Taxaceae > Taxus > Taxus wallichiana. The sequence goes on from CM031241.1 coordinate 132,926,030, forward strand.
CACTTGTTTATATATATTGTGTACATGCTCTATTTTGAGCTAATATTACTAACACACTTGTCTTGTCCAACTTTCACAAGTCTTGCTTCACATATTTTTATAGTATCTCATCATATTTTGACACTCTTGTTTTATATACATATTTTCTAGTTATGTGTTACTACTTGTTTGGTTCACCGATTATTACCTAATTTCCTTCCTTGACTTATGACACCATGGGTGTCCCACATTTGTTTCTATATTCCTATATTTCCAAGTTTTGTTTATCATGTTTATAGCCACGAGGGCCTTGATTATCTTGTTACACTATGAGTGTCCCATGTTTTCAAATCAGGATTTTATGTGACATTATTTACATACTATTAACTCTAACTCAATTCTTGTTATCTGTTTGTACTTGTTTTCCTTATAAATGCATTATTAATAATGTTGCTACTATCTATATTATTGTTATGGTTTATTTTATTGTAAACCATTATTTTTATGAAGCAAAACCTCTTTGGAAGGTTTTCTATTGTAGTGCCACCATAAAATAATATTAAAAAAATGTATATTTTGTGAAGTGTGTTGACTAGAGTTAGCGGTGGAAGGGATTTGAGGGAAGTAGGTGAAAAAAATTAAAAGTGTGGTAGGGGTTGATGTGGAGGAGTATGGAAGCACATGAGCCTCCCTATAAATCCCACAATATTCTACTCTCAAAGCAAAATAAAACCTAATAATTTTATAGGAAAAAATTATGGTAAAATTTGTTTTTTTGTTTAAAAGGGTTTACAAAGGTAAACATTATTCACAAGTTAATTAATTTCTCGGTTAAAGCTTCTTCACAATCTTGACGAATTTGGGATTAAATTATTAATTAAATATTATAAATTTACTTCCTAAATATATTTACTGATTTAAAACATTTACCAAGTTCCATAATTTATTTGTTTACTCCCTTATTAATAAATATTTAGAAACTTCCTTTTTATTTAATCAAAAGAAACCGTGCACATTTGGTTAATTAATTTCCACAAGAAGGTCACAATTTGACTAGCCACTAAGTTCCCACAATCACCCAAATACCCATTCCTTTTATTTAATTTTCATTCCCACAAAAAGCAACCCACTTAAGTGATGTAGGGTTAAAACTAGGCCCTTAGATTAAATCTATCCTAGCCCTTAGATTTTGGTTTTCCTAAATATATTTATAGCTTTCTTTTTATTTCCTTTTACCCTAATTTTTCATTCATTTGCTCATTCTTACTCAGCAGGTTTGGAGGAGGAGAAAGAGGAGAAGCCATGGAGGCCATTAGAGAGGGTTCAAGCTCCATTTTTGTTGAAGTTTTGAGCTAAAAACATAGATCTTTTCATTTTTTGTGGTATTATTTACCCTTCCTTATTTGTGTTAATTTATTATTTTTCTTACAGATTGGATGAATATACAACATGTATATACCCATTTGGACAATGAATAAGAAACCCTAAATGTATATTTATATATATGTATACACACACAAGCATTAAGATGTTCATTTTATTAAAATAAAATCGATTTAATCCATTATTTTTTTGTGTCCCACATGAGCAAGAAGCGGATTGAGATATTAATAGTACCGTGACCATTAAAAACTATGCAGATCGTATTTCTTATGTCGCGGCGGTGGGTCTTAGCGCGGGGGTTTAAGGTGGGCGAGGGAGGGGGTTCCATACCCCACCCCACCACCGTTTAATAGTAGAGTGGGTGGGGTGGGTGCCGCACCACCCACCCCACTATACAAAACAAAAATACAATCAAGGGTTGGGCGTGGCACATTTGACCCCAATAATATATATATATATATATATATATATATATATATATATATATATATATATAAATATATATCTTTTCTTTTATCATATGTTTGAATATTTTCATTTAACCATTCGACCATATAAATTTATATTTATTCTTTTGAATGTTTAGTAATATATATATATTAATATAAATATCATATTAATTTAATTTATTTTAAATATGTATCTAATTATATTATATATAAATTTATATAAATATAGATAAATATAATAGTATATTTTGGTTTGTCATATTTTAAATAAAAACAATTTTGGAACTATTTGAATAGGTATATAGGTGGTTGTAAAAGATTGATAAAAAAAGGTTAGAAAGAAATTTCCCAATTAAAGGTAGAGTAAATTTTCTCTTGTTTAATCAAGAATTTGTAGTATTTAAATTATATGATTTTGCTCTAAATGTGACAATAAATTTGATAAAAGTTTCCTATTTCAACAATTTTATAGAGGAGCAAGAGTGAAAATCCAACTATAAGCAAATTTTCCTTCTCCTTGCAAATTAAGCTCACTAATAATACAAAGGAAGAAAACAACATATGTTTCACATATAACAACATTATTTCCTTAAAATGGATGCACTTTCCAACATTCCAATGATTTCAACATTCTAATAATTCCAACATTTCAATATGCTCACTCTTACAATGGGAATGAGAAGGCATCTTCTTTCTCTTCTTACAATAACCGATACCATTACATTGCTATGAGTTGCAACTAAATGACCATACACTCCTTTCTCAAGAATCTTAGTTCAATATTTTACAATTTAGTAGTTCCCCTTTCCAAAATACATAAAACAACTTTGAATGATATAAAAATATAAGAGAGATTATTTCAACCAATGTACAACTTAAACCTTTCTCCATTAAACTATATCACTACAAATTTGGAATAAATGATATATACAAGGATTTCTTTCAAATATATAAGAGTTACAATCTTGCAGTCCAAGTGGGAAGCAAAATTAAATTTACAAAGCATGGACGATTCTTCCAACAAGGTCAAAACACAAGTCTTCTTTCAAGGTCATCTCCCAACTTTTGGCTTTCAAACTTGAATCCTTCAACTCTTCAAATCTTGAATCACAATACAAATAAAAGGGTATAGGTAATGCCTCTCGCCAACCTATAATCCAATAAGAGAAGAAAACATCCCCTTATTGTCCCTTCATCCCCAACCAAAGAAAAATATGGGGTATTATGTAGCATTTGACAACGTTTACAAGAGGATTCCATAACAAGTATTTTACAAAATAACACAATCACCTAACACATTCAAACAATATTAAAAATTTCCCAAAAAACACAAAGGTTTGAGAACAACAAGCAAAAAGGAGAAATGGAATATGGGCACTACCTCCTTTTGTCTCCCAAGTGATGTAGGAGTTCCACCCAAAAGAATCCATGTGCACAACTCAAAATATAATCAAATCTTTATTTCTACACTTGCAAGTATGCAAAATATATCCATGTTATCCTTTTCACTCCCCATAGGTGGAACTCAAACTCACACTCCCTCAAAAATGCATGTCTCACATCTCCCTTTTCCCTCCCCAATGTTCCCATAAATTCATCTCACACACCCAACTTAAGGCAAGCTACCCATTTACAATCAACATATCCACAACACTCATACAATACTCAAACAAGCACAATTTCTACATCAAAATACATTAATACAAAAATACAATAAGAGGAGATCCTACCTCTCCTCAAGCTTCCAATTTATTTACTCTAAAAGCTTTGAATCCTTTAGACCAAGCTCAATCAAGATGAAACTCCAAAAGAAAGCTCAACTATGAAAACCAAGACCAATTTTCCAAAATGTAAGAGAACCAAATAAGGAAAATAACTCAAAATCCATAAAATTCATCCAATAAATAAAAACGGATGCTGCGAGGATAATGAGATGCTTCCATGTAGGATGCCACTTCATCATCCCTCCATTCCAACACACAATTCAAACACTATACCCAAACCATTTAAATGCCAATGTAAGAATTATGACATGCCCACATGACACTCCAACTTTCACACCATGTTTATCAAGCAAAAACTTAAATGTGGTAATTAACAAGTGCAATTATTTACCCTTTTACACTAAAAATGCATTAAAATGGTAAAAATATGCTCCATACTTCACAAGTAGGGATGGTAGGAAATTTTTAGATGTGAGGGACAAGGTTAACTTATCCCTCAAGTCTCTAAATGTGGCCAACAAAGGAAAATTCTAATTTGGAAAGGATGGTGTATTACACACCACCAAAATGCATTTAATTCAATTTACATCATACACCAACACAAGTAATATCTACCAAATTTATTCCCCACATGTCATATCTTCCCCTTTAATTAAAATTCAAGATAAGCCAGTTAATTAAGATACATTACAAAGTGTTAATAAAGTAACATATGTTTCCAAAATAATTAAACACATGCACAAAAAATTAAAACAACAAAATTAAAAGAAAGGAAAGACATTACACCCATAGCCACTTAAATGAGGTTACCCCACCTATGGGAAACTCCTAACAAAGCATGCAAAAACACAACATAACATTATACATAAGTTGTCAAATTTTGGCCATGTATGCAGATGATGCCGACATCCTTCCATGGTTTGTCCACTATCCCGTTTTGATGTATGTGATAAAATTTCCTCGCAACGCAAACAAAATACCTCTTTGGCCTTATGGCCATATAAAAAACATTGAGAATAATATATATATAGAAATCAATAATTGTCATCCAAAATTAGTAATTTTATCATCTATCATCATACAATTAACTCGATTTTAACATCCATAATGTAGTACCCACTCTATTCGATACTATTTTCATTATGATGATATTATTGTTGGATTGATACTTAGAAATTTTTATTATTATATCTTGATCAGTAGATGATAGACTATGAATATATTTGGACTATTGATATGTTGTGATTTAAATTTTGATTATGATGCAATAAATGACGATGATGGACACACACACACACACATGTTGAATTGCGTATTATGATTTTATAATAACATTTCATATTTGGGATGCATAGTCTATTTTGGATATTTTGAGTAGAATTATGATGTTATGGATGTTAAAATCGAATTAAATTGTATGATGATAGATGATAGAATTGTTAATTTTGGATGATGATTATTGATTTCTATATGTATATTATTCTCGATGTTGTTGATATGGCCACAAGGCTAGAGAGGTATTATGTTTGTGTTGTAGGGAAATTTTATCACATACATCGAAAGGGGATAGGGGACCAACCACGGAAGGATGTCGGGTGTTGTGCAACATGGCAAAAATTTGACAACTTGTGTATAATGTTATGTTGTGTTATTGCATATTTTGTTAGGAGGTTCCCATGGGGGGTAACCTCATTTATGTGGCCATGGGTGTAATGTGTTCCTTTCCTTTAATTTTTTTTTTTTTTAATTTGTTGTGCATGTGTTTAATTATTTGGGAAATATTGTCACTTTATTAACACTTGTTAATGTGTCTTAATTAACTAGTTTATCTTAAATTTGAATTAAAAGGGAAGATATGACATGTGGGAAATAAATTGGGTAGATAGTCCTTGTTTGTTGCATGATGTGAATTGAATTAAATACATTTTGGTGGTGTGTACTCCACCATCCTTCCCAAATTTGAATTTCGCATTGTTTTCCACTTTGTGAGATTTGAGGGACAAGTTAAGCTTGTCCCTCACATCTAAAACTCACCTACCAACCCTACTTATGAAGTATAATACATATTTTGATCATTTTAATGCAGTTTTGAGTATAAAAAGGATAAATAATTGTAGTTGTTACTTACCACATTTAAGTTTGTCCTTGATAAGCATGGTGTGCATGTTGGAGTGTCATGTGGGCATGTCATAAGTATTACATGTGCATTTAATTTCTTTGGGATTGGTGTTTGACTAGTGTGCTAGAATAGAGGGATGATGAAGTGGCATCAGGTGGAGCCACCTCATCATCATCACATTCCGTTTCTATTTATTGTATGATTTTGATGGATTTTGGGTTACTTACCTTATTTTCTTCTCTTGCACTTTTGGAAATTGGGTCTTTGTTTTCATACTTGGAGTTTTTATTTTGGGAGTTGCATCTTAGATTGAGCTTGGGTGAAGGATTCAAAGGCTTTTTGAGAAAAGTAATTAGAAGCTTGATGGAGAGGTAGGATCTCCTCTTTTTGCATCTTTGTATTAATGTATTTGATGTAGATTTTTTTTTTTTTTGTTTGTATAGTGTATGAGTGTTGTGGTTATGTTGTTTGTAAATGGGTAGCTTTCCTTAAGTTATGTGTGGGAGATGGATTTATGGGACCATTAGGGAGGGAAAAGGGAGATGTGAGGCATGAATTTTGGAGGGAGTGTGAGTTTGATTTCCACCTATGGGGAGTGAAAATGATAACATGGTTATATTTTACATTTTGCAAGTGTAGAAATAAGGATTGATTTATGTTTTGAGTTGTGCACATGGAGGATTTTGGGTGGAACTCCTACTTCACTTGGGAGACAAAAGGAGGTGGTAACCATGTTCTATTTCTCCTTATTATCTTGTTGTAGTCAATCCTTTATGCCTATTGGGGAAATTGTTATTTTGTTTGAATATGTTATTGGATTGTGTTGTTTTGTGAAATTCTTGTTGTGGAGTCCTCTTGTAATAGTTGTAAAATGTTGCATAATACCATATATTCTTATTTGGATGGGGATCGGGAGCCAATAAGGGGATAGATTCTCCTTATTAGATTATAGGTTTGGTGGAGAGTGTTTCCTATACCCCTTTGTTTGTATTGTGATGCATGTTTTGAAGAGTTAAAGGATGCAAGTAGAAACCTAAAAGTTGGGAGATGAACTTGAAAGAATTTGTTTGTATGGAATTTGTGGGGAGAGCCTCCATGTTGTAAATCATATTATTGTTCCCACTTAGAGTGGAAGATTGTAACTCTTTTATATTTAAAGGAAAGCTTGTACATTCATTTACTCCAATTTGAAGTATTATAGTGAAAGAAGAAAAGTTAAGTTGTACATTGGTTGAAATAAAACTCTCCTACACTTGTATGTTATTCAAAGTTGTAGGATAGATGTATCTTGGAAAAGAAAGTTGCTATCGAAATAAATTATTGTTGAGTTCTTCATTGTTTTGTTGTAAGATTGTCTATGAGGAAAAGAAATGGATTAGAAGTTTTTGTATTGCAAAAGGATGTTCTTAAAACTTTCATTACCATATTTGTATTGTTTAGTTAAAAAAGAAATTTCAAAGTATATTTGTATAAAAAAAGACTTATTGTTGAAGGTTGTATGTTTGAATGGAAAAGCTATGCACTCAGTAATTTATAGTTATGAAACTGAGATATGATGTCAATATATCAACTAATGAATAGAAGACACCTTAATTAAAGCTAATATTATATTAAACACGAACCTAAGTAGAAAAATGTTTGAAAAATGCCTTAATTAAAGTTCTTTCGGTAAATAGAATCGCCACCCCGTGCAGAGTGTCGGTTTGAAACACTTCTCATCTCATAGAAGTGGTCGAAACCGCCCATCGACAAGGACGTGGTCACATGACCGTCGACCTGTGTAGGGAATTGGTTTCATCACGTTTGTGAAATATAAAAATCATGATTGTGAAAAGTCCAGATTGAGTTTAATTAAAATCTAAGCTTTAAACCTTCAAAATGAAACTACCAACAACTAGTAAATGATCAAACTCAATGGTTTAAACATATAAATCCTCTTATGGGCATCCAAATGTGTAAAATTTCATAGATTTAATGAAATGGGGTTTTTCCCCAATTGTTGAACTCAAAGAATGTTTACATTAAATAACAAAAATAGATCCATAGTGGAATCTCTACAATAAGAAAATGAGGAACCTTACAATAGCAAACCCTTTTCTAAACTAAAATATGATGAGAAGAATGGGGAAAAATTTCTCTATTACAACTAGAACCAAGGAAATTTTCTCCATGGTTGCACTTCTTGCTTTCATGGCTTCTCCTCCTTCTCCTCTTCCAAACCTGCAAAACAAGAATGAACAAATGAGGATGATTTTGGGGCAAATAGAAATAAAAATAAACCCATAAGGATATTTAGGGCAACCAAAATCTAAGGGCTAGGATAGATTCAATCTAATGGCCAAATTAAACCCTACCTCACTTAAGTGGGAGGTATTTTTGTGGGAATGAAATTTAATTAAAAAGTGCATGGGTAATGGGGTGAATGGGGCCACTTAGTGGCTAGAAAAATAATTAAACTTTTGTGTTAGAAAATAAAGTAATCTTGGTGCATGATAATTAATTAAACTTATGGAACTTAGTAAACGTATTGTTTTAAACCGTAAATATATTTTAGGAAGTAAATTAATAATATTTAATTATTAATTTAATTGAAGTGTAGAGAGAATTTAACCAACACATTTATTAATTTTGAATAATGTTTGACCTTACAAACCTCTTTTAAAACAAAAACTCATAATTTTGACTAATAAATTATTAGTTTCTAGTTTTATTTGAGAGTAAAATTTTGTGGGCGTTACACTTGGTATCAAAGCCATGGGTTCAATGCTTGGACCCTGGGCACACTTAGAAACATGAAACACAACAAGTAAGCCTAAAGAAACTCTAAATCTAGAACACACAACATTGCATGATGTTTTAAAATGTAGAAAACTTAGAAAATTGAAACAAATCATAGATGATGATAAAATAACTCCCGTTCTAGTTTTCAGTAAGTGGCATAGACTAATTGAGGGGTCCTTATATGTGAACCTAGATCTACCACCCCCAAATCAAGAATTAGAAACTATATTGCCTTAGATACTATAAACACTACATGATGTTAATGTCGCTTTACGTGGAGGATCTTTAGTAGGGTGACCTAGAAAACATTGTAGTGAGCCATCGGTGGAGGCATGTGCATATTCTCATCATAATGTTGAGGATAGGGCTGAGGAATCCCATGCAAAGTCGGTTGGACACGATTCACCACCTAGAGAGCACAAAGATAGAGCTTCAGGACACAGAGAGATCTAAGAGCCCTAGGTTGAGGGATGATCATGTGGAGAGACCTAGGGGTTAACAGTTGAAAGTAGTAGATCATATCGGAGAGATACTCGAATTTATACCCACCTCATTTTGTGAGAGACACGAGAGGATTTCAGGCCGAGGTATGGTTGGTTAGATTGAATGGATGCTTCAAGCTATGTCCTTGTACTAGCAGCATGAAATGTTTTTTTCTATCCACCTTCTTAGAGACAGAGCCGAAGTTTGGTGGAGAGATGAGGAGCAGAAGCTCCATGTGGATTAAGAGATATTTAATTGGGAGCTCTTCAAGGAGTGTTTAAGGAGTAGATACATATCCATGAGATTCATCCAACAACAATCAATGAGTTTCATGATATGCAATAGGTCTCCATGATGGTAGCAGAGTATGAGGGTCGGTTTTGGGATATGCTTCAAAGTATGTGGACTACATGCAGGATGAAAAGGTTAGGGTTCATAGGTTCATCGTGGAGCCCGAGCTTAGATTTTAGAGGGTTAGTACACATTCATTGTCCACAACCACTATCGTGAGGCCATTGAGAAGGCCTACATTGTAAAGGAAACTAGGGGGAAGACTCAACAGGCTCAAGATAGAGTGAGGAACCGTATACATCAGATCTAGGATAGTAGGTTAAGGGGATCAACTCCTCCTCCTTGTGGTAAAAACACCTTAGCACATTCTTCCTTTAAGCCTCCTCCTCCTCGGCCGGTAGTAGCATCGAATCAACCACCCTTTCGACCTCCCAAAGTGACATAGTTCTTAGAGATGTTGTAGTATGACACCTCCAGCCTATGGGGCCCAATAGGACACATACTTGACCTTGAGCATAGTCGGTAGGAGCACATCCACCGTAGCACCCACAAATATCTATGGTAGGATCATTAGGTTCTACAACATAGACTACTGGGCCACCTAGAGGAGTATCTCCTTAGTTGAGAGGACCAGGTAGTTTTTATGGGTTCCTTGTACATGGTCATCATTGGAGAGAGTGCCCTTAGAAACATAATAATTAGGTAGGACACCTATTTCGAGCCTATGGTTGGTCATATGGCCAGAGCCATACTATTTCATTGCGAGTCAAGAACCAGCAAGAAGAGCACTAGGGCACGATGATTGAGAACATAGGTAACATTGGTTGTATTTATACCCCTATTTTATCCGATTCAAGTTGTTCGAGATTATTTCATTTCTCCATCATTAGTAGAATGATGCAGCCGATGGAAGTTAGGAAGATCCTTAGTTGGGATGTTGAGATGGCTTCCGGATCTAAACACTCAGTGGAATCCTTATTTAAAGAGTGTGTAATGGACCTAGGACCCTTCACCATGACTTTGGATCTTCGTATCCTTCCCTTGGGTTCATATACAATTATCTTAGGCATGGATTATTTATCTCCACACAGAGCTAGAGTTGATTGTTACAAAGCAAGGTTATATCTTGTGTAAACAATTTAGGAGTGGAGTCAGTGATAGTTGGAGTTAGGAGACCATATCTATATGCACCATATCCTCTATGTAGCTTAACCGATTGTGCGCAATGGGGTTTTCATTTACATCCCATCATTGTTAGTGACTTGTAATGCCCAAATTTGGCATCGTATTTTTTGTTCTACCTGCCCCCTCCCAACCACCTGACCTATGGGTTGAAATGACCACCACGTTTTCCTTTCTGTCCTTGCGTGAGGGAGACAGGAGTGGGTGGAGCCTCATTTTTCTTCGCCAAGATCTCGTGCTGATCCTCCTTCAATGCGTGCAGGTGGGTGCGGGTCTCCAAAATCGTGCTGTACAGGCAAGAATCCGGGGCGCAGAACTAAACTTCTCCTGGGAGTGCCGTGAGGAGGCATTTGGCCGTTTTCAGCAGCTACAGGGTCGAGAAGTAAACTTATCTCAGAAAATCAGTGGCCCAGAGAGAGCTGAATGCGACAGCTGCTACAGGGCGAGCTCAAGGAACCGTTGGTGTTGATCCTGGTGTTCTGGTTGCACGCGACCAGTCATGATCAGTTGTTGCAAAACCTTGCAGACTGTCCCTTCTCCTGTACACGCGAATCCAATCTCTCCTTCCTCGCGTGCCTTTTTCCTTCTGCTCTGCCCATGCGTGTAGGCCCTTTGGTTAGTGTTTCTTGTGTTCGAAGTTGGTTTTTTTAGCTATGCCTGAGTCGGGAAGATTCAAGTGTGTCCGTGGAGAGGGAGAGGACTGGCGTGCACGTCTTTTCTTGTTTCTACGATCTGCTCATCCTCCGGTTGCAGGCTTGCATTCTATGAGGGGTTTTTTAACTTCGTTTTCCTGCTCTTTATCTTTTATTTCGAGGAGTGGTCGTATTGATTAAGACATTGAAAGTGCTTGTTCCCGCTATTTCACTTATGTCTTTGCAAGATCTTGCAGCTGTAGCAGAAAAACGAGGTAAAGTTTTAGTTGAGCTGTCTTACCTTTTCATTTTGGAAAGCCGCTTCCAGCCAAGCTGCAGGCCAATGTCTTTGCTTATTGGTGACAGTTATGTTGCTCTAAGTTGGGTTTGATATAGTGGTTACAGTTGAAGCTGCAAGATAGGGAAGTAGGCGTGTTACCTCCACGTTCATTGGGTGCTTGTATGGTGTGTTCTTGTTGGGGGATCCACAGCAACTGCCTGCAGCAGTAAATAGCCAGTGAACGGGCTTGTTACAGTTGGTGGAAGCCTATGTGAGCATTTCCAGCGAGCAGGTTGTCCAACTATGTTGTTTTCTGTGCTATACCAATGTATCCTCTGAGTCGGGACTCTCCTTCAAGACATTCCTGTCAGAATCGACCTTGTGACAGTGAGAGAGTTACCAGGAGACCTGATGAAAATTATTACAGAGATTCTCTGTTGAGACCTTACTTGCTGTTCGATGTAACTCATGGAAGAGTATCCCATGGAGGCGGATCTGTTTCAGATCAGAATATTCATGAAACACAATTTGCTTTGCAATCATTTGAGTTGCTTCAACGAGTCACCAAGTTGGCAGGCATAAAGGTCTTTGTTGGTTTTGTTGCACCTTGCAAGCTACGGCTGAAATGTTTTTCTTTGCAGCAAGCAACACACTTGATATTTTGGGGTAGCTTCTTCACAGGTGAAAATACATTTGGTTTGCTTTCTCGGGGAGGTCATGGGTTTTGACAATGAGAGTATCATAAATATACAATCACTCCCTGGAGAATATTTCTGTCCAGTTGGTAGGCAGCGTGTTTACCCTAATGAGGCTGTGCAAACCCAATGTACACATCCTTATCTGCAAGCCTTGCCTAACTTATGTGCTGAGTACTACTAGGGCCTGCCCTTATGACGGGTATTTGGTTACTGATACAGATTCGAAGGCAGTGCAAGAGGCAAATCCGGTATTGGCTAATGCTATAGGCCGTGTGACAGTTCATTGCCTGCACCACAAGAGCGGCTGCACTTGGCAAGGGCCTCTTTCAGAGAGTATAGCTCATGGTAATGGTTACCAGTATGGTTCATCCCCTGTTGTATGTAATAGATGTGGCACCCAGTTTGTTCACCGACAAGGACAAGAGCATGGCCGTTAACAGAGTCTGGACCTTCAGCAGGCTGAGGAAGAGAAGCTGCGCTGGTTGGGTTGCTGTTGCAGGCCCCGTCCATCTTGTGATCGACTGCTGGATGCGTTAAAACAGGCAAGATAGACTAACCATATACATAATATGCTAGTATCTAATAAACCTCTTGAAATGAAACTTTATCTTTCTAGAAATTGGTTTAAATCTGTGATTTTGTGGATTTGCGTTCAGTACATGGTTAACAGTTTGTTACTTCTGGTTTTGCCTCTGTTGGTTGTTCTTGTTGACGTGATCAACCCATTTATATATATAAAACAAACAAAGGTTCTCAGTGTATGCTTTGATTGATCATATGAAATATATATATATATATATATATATATATATATATATATATATATATATATAATTTTAAAGTTACTTCCTTCTGCAAAAATGTCGCGGTTTCTTTACGAACAGGTATGTAATCGCCCCTAGAACGTTGCAGCGTTGACTAGTATTGGTTTCCTGTTATGTTGTTGCCCTAGAGGAAAACATACAGTTAAATTATTATTATTATTTTTATGATAAGCGTGATTATGCACTTCGTGTATTGTGCAAATTATTAGGGCTTTTGAAAATTAGAAGTTCAATTTATATGCTTGTTAAGAAGGAAGTTTTGGACCGAAAATGTCCTGGGTTGATAGAAGGGCATAAATTATTGATAGAACCCCATTTTGATTCTACTCTTTCGATGAGTAAAATTTGATAAAATTAATGACCTTTATGGTGTTAAGATATGGTATGTTGATGATTCCTTGTGTGATCGATTTAATCATGTATAGACATAATGCCTTGATGGAGTAAGGTAATACCTTTCACGGTTCGTGAAAGTTAAGGTTTTCATCAACTGCTTAAGGTAACATGAAGTTCCTTAATTTAGTCAAACTTGTTTGTACTTCCTTCTTGATGAGTGACCTTTCATTGCAAATTTAGAATGATTGTGATGGAAGGTCGTGAATATATTTTGTTGTCAAAAAGGGAAAAGAAGTTATGGAATAGTTTGTTTATGTGTCGAACGTAATAATTGTGATTACATCATTATAGAAGTTCGTTATTGGAGGATATCTATCTTTAATGGTATATTATGTGTTTAATCTCTGCATAGGTTACCATAAACTTAGTGATGGGATGTAAATTAAGGAGAGTTGAGAGACCTTTTCCTTGTATACATCGTTTATGATATTAGGAAGTGAGTTGATGTCGGAAAATTTCAACCAAGTCTAGATTCATGGCTATGTTCCTCTAAAACGGGAGGATTATAAATCTAAGGTATTATGAAAATTGCAAGGATGTGTTTAGAGTACTAGATTGCCTACTCAACTTGGGTATTAATGAGGCTTTTCGCTATTCCGGCCCTGGTTATGTTCAGTAGGTAGGCTGTTAGACAATGCCTATTCCGGACATTCTTATCGTCATTTTTCCACTCATCCTTTTAGCTATGAAGTCACTTATTACCTAAGATATAATGGTTGTGGGTTGAATATAAGTTTTTCATCCTTTAAACCTTTTATTACATGATGGAACTTTTTTTTACCCTCGTTGTTCATTTATGGCCTATTAGGCCTATGGCCCTATGGAACGATTCCAAAACTATATTCTTTTGGCAAACTAAGATCGGGTCCTGTTTTTATCTTTTGACTTCACCTTGAGAATGTGGATTGATGGGTTACACTTTAGTTTTCAATCACGTAATCTACGGGATATATGATTGAAATCCTAATACTCTCTACTTTTGTGTCTAATCATTTAAATTTCATAGTCTTGCGTATTTGGTTGTCAAACTTTTGTAGTTTTAGAGGTATCTTCATAACTAAAACTTATGGTTTTCTTCTTAGTTGATACGTTGAAAATTATATCTTTTTAAAAGGTTGTTAGAGGTTAGAACTTTGATCCATTTCTGAGATAGAATGTTTCCTTTCATGGTATTGTTAGCTAGTAGCTTATTGTTGCTATGTATAGTCTTATCTTGCTCAGTTCATAACCGACTCGGGTTATTAATTGTTCGAGATGGCTTACGTGGTTAGACGATGGAAAGTCTTGTAGATTATTGCATAAATCTTGGTTATGATGTTCCTTTGTATGAATGTGTATTATGTTATAAAATTTGGAAAGGGCCTTTGGACATTTTAGAAGAAGGGTCAGTGCCTAGTAAATGTATTGTAAAGTATTGTTGTTGTAACTGTTAAAACTTTGGCTTGTTTGGTTATCATGTGAAAGATGAAATTTTGATTACCGCTTGGTTATGTGATATTCTAGTGAATTTTAATCCTTAGAATAGTAGCGGGGCATGTCCCATGTTATTACTCTCTTGCTCCCTAGTCTTTGTTCGATAGAGATGGTATGTCCCTTTGATTTGTGCACCGTGTTGGAATGAATTGATATAACCTTGTTTTGTTTCCGCAAACGAGTACTGTTAAACTTTGCTCTTGAGTTAAAACGTTGAGTTGTAAATCCTCCTAAGGCATAGTAGCAATGAGTTTGTAAGCACTATAAAGTGAACTGGATAGTCCTTATAAAAGTAAAACTATAATTTATATAGATGAATATATTAATGTAGATGTGATCTACTCGATAGCATTGAGACTGGAACAATCAAGAGGAAACTATCTTTGTAATGTGAAATATGATTACTTATTTCTTTCCCGAGCAAACCAATAAACACTATCCTTTTTCAGTGAAACCTTAAATGATCTCATGGTGAAATCAATGGTTAGATTTTAGAAAATGATAGGATTTAATAAGTAGGAGTGAAAGTGATTAATAAAACCTTAAATATCTCTTTATCGTTTGAAATGTTCCCCTTTGTCAAACTTAATTAAGTAAAGTCTAGATGTAACATTTAACCAATCTCGATAAACTTTTAACTTCAATGAAAGTTTGTTAGTAAAAGCAGTGTGAACACAAGCTAAATTCTCGTTGTCTGTTCGTTAATCCTTGCCTTGATTCATGGTGATATTTCTTAAGCAAGGTCAAAGTTTGATCCTTAAACAGGAAGGTTATTGTTATGAACCCTAAGCGGTACTTCCCACTCGATCGGAGCTTATGCCTTCACCTGTGCAGTAGAGTTGTGGAACCTGTGTTAGTGGCTTGAGTAAGATTAATTAACCTTGTAAGAAATGGAAAATGTTCTAAAATCAAATGAATAAGAAAGATTTGGACATAAAATTTATGATCCTAGTTTAGAAAGCTTGGCCTTAAGCTATTTAGTCAACAGTTGAAAAGAAAGAAGTTCTCCCTTGTGAAAAGAATTGTGTGAATCATTACATAAAATTCTATAAGAACGTAAGTTAAGAATTAAGAGACACTCTAGTAAACAAGAAAAATTTAACAAGAAATTTCTCATGGGATGCCCTAGCTGTGAGTGTGTCATGTGGTTGGACTTCCATGTTGTCTTGTCTAAAAGAAAAGTAAATCGTCCTTGAAAGATGTGAATGTTTCCGTGCTGCCTTTATGGCCATCCTTGTATCAAGTTGTTCACAGTGTTAGTTGTACCCTTGGTGACGACATGTTGCGTCATGTTATGTGTCAAGCAAGTCAAAAAAAAAGTTATCCTGTATTTCACTGTGTTGTCCTTGTGTTGGTATTTTTGGTGTGTTACATGACCGATTGGAGGGTGAGACTCATGGACCATCACTTGATGAACACCACATTTTGTAAGAGTTTCTAGATGTTTTTACTAGTGAGTTTTTAGGGTTACCTCTCCCACGTGAGATATAATTTCATATCGATTTCTTTTCGGGAGTAGAGCCTATCTCACGCGCACCATATAGGATGACCACACTGAGCTATGTGAGCCCAAGTTACATTTGGAGGGCCTTCTTAAGAAAGGCCTAGTCCATCGTAGTGTATCTCTTGGGGTGCACGGTGATATTTGTGAAGAAAAAGGATGGAGCTTTGCGTTTGTGTGTGGACTACCAATATTTGAAAAAGTAACAATTAATAATTGTTACCCCTCCTTCGCATAAATGACTTATTTGATGAGATGAAGGAGGCCACTATATTTTCTAGCATATATCTTAAGTCAAGCTATCATCACCGTTGTGTATTACGGAGGGTGATATCCATGCAAGATAACTTTTCACATGAGATATGGTCACTATGAGTTCACGGTGGTACCTTTTGGTCTAATGAATACCCGTATAATATTCATGAATTTGATGAATGGGGTGTTTAGGAAGTTTTGAACCACTTAGTGCTCATGTTTATTGATGACATTCGATATACTCATGTACATGTGAGGAGCACGAAGAGCACCTTCGATAGGTTCTACAAAGTGTCTTCATGAGTAAGCAGCTATACGAGGAACACGGAGAAGTGTGCCTTTTACAGTCAAAGGTTCAATAATTAGGTCACATTATTTCGAGGAAGGTCTCATAGTTGATTCTTCAAAGATTAGAGATATTATGGATTGGATAGTGCCAAAAAAATGTGACTGAGGTGCGTAGTTTTATGGGATTAACTGAGAGCCCGCAAGATATTTATTCAAGACTTCTCTCAGATTTGCACCCCATCACTTCCCTTCAAAGTAGAAAGGGAAGAGGTTTTTTTGGTAAGATAGATGTGAGCAAGCCTTCAATACATCGAAGAAATGCCTTACCACAACACTGATTCTTGGAGTGCTAGATCCTCATAGGGATTTCTTCATGTGGACAGAGATGCTTCTTTGATAGGATTATGAAGTGTTTTAATGTAGGATGGCTATGTAGTAGCCTTTGAGACTTGGAAACTCAAGGATTATGAGCTTAATTATCTGACTCATGACCTTGAGCTTGTGGTAGTGGTGCATGCTTTTGTTAGATGGCACCGTTTCCTTCTTGGCAACGGGTTCATTATCGGGATAGACAATTTGAGATTACGTCACCTCTTTACATAGCCCAATCTAAACGCTTGTCAATGGCGTTGGATGCGGTTGTTATGTGAGTACGACATGGAGATAGATCATGTTAAGGGGAAGGAGAATGTGGTTACAGATGCTTTGAGTCGATAGAGACATTTGGTTATGACTATACGTGGGTAAAGATTTGTGGAGCAATATTTTGTGACATCTTCCACATGATGGCTTATACCTCGCACTAGAGCAGAGATCGATTCTCGAAATCCCTTGAGGGGAAGTTTGATGGATTTACATTAGAGTCGATTGACATCTACGACATAGAGGAAGAATATATGTACTTAGGGATGGAGGTTTGGGACAGGATATTTTGGCATATGCTCATCGTGCACCTTATTTACCCCATCCATGGGTGATTAAGATGCATGCATCTTTGAGACATTTGTACCATTGGAGAGGACTTCAAATATATTTAGCTCATTTTGTGTCATGTTTTTTGGAGTTTGAGAGAGTGAAGGTCGACAATCATCATCCAATTGGCCTTATCTACCGACATAATATATCAGAGTGGAAATGGGACACCATTTCCATGGATTTCATTATAGGGCTACCTACGTTGAGATACAATCATGATGCCATCATGGTCATGGTGGATAGATTGATGAAAGTGGCTCATTTTTCTCTGTGAAGACAACCTATACAACATGTGCGGTGGTGTCGGTATACTTGTATGATATTGTCAAATTACACGGGATTCCATGGAAGATTATTTATGACCGCGATCCCTTATACACCTCTCATTTTCGAACTACCATGCAACATGCCCTTGGGATGATTATCAACTTCACTATGATTTTTTATCTAGAGACAGATGCATAGATCGAGTGGGTGAACCATATTTTAGAGGATATGCTTCAGATGTACATCATAGACCATCAGTTGAGCTAGGAGTATTTTTACTTGGTGGATTTTTCTTACAATAACAAATTTAAGAGTTCTATGGGTATGGCTCCATTTCAGGCACTTTACGGTAGGGAGTGTAGGACACCACTGAGTTGGGAAAAATTAGAGGACATAGTATCTCTTGGGCCATCTTCGTTATAGGATATAGAATGATAGGTTGTTTTAATGAGACATAGACTACAAAAGGTAATGGATAAATAGAAGAAATATGCAGATCGGAGGAGAGTTAACCGTCCACCTATGAGGTGGGCATGAAGGTGTTTCTTTATGTCAAATCTAATAAGATCCCTCTCCATTCTCACGAACATGATCTAAGTTAGCTCCTATATTCATGGGTCCATTTGAGATCTTGGAGTAGATTGGTCCCTTAGCTTATCATCTATCCTTGCCACCTAGCTTGTCTCACGTCCATGATGTATTTCATGTTTTTGTTCTTAGGAGATACATTATATATCCCTCTCATGTATTGGATTGGACCACATTGCAGGTGTAGGATCAACGGCGGTGACAATTGAGCCCATGGGCATCATAGAGTGTAGGACCCTAGGCCTTCGAGACCGCAAGATTGACTAGGTGTGAGTCTAATGGGATAGGTATGATGAGACTGTAACCACATGAGAGGATGATACTTTGTAATGGGCCCATTTTCCACATATATTGCAGTGAATACTAGGAGGAAGTCAAGTCTAAGGGGAAGGGACTATAGTGCCCACTCCTTTTTGACACTATTTTCATTATGATGATATTACTTTTAGATTGATAATTAGAAATTTTGATTATTATATCTTGATCATTAGATGATAGACTATGTAGATATTTGGACTATTGACATGTTGTGATTTACATTTTTATTATGATGCACTAGATCATGATGATGGAAAAATATATATGTTGAATTACAATATTCTTATTTTATACTAACATGTCATATCCGGGATGCACAACCTTGTTAGATCATAATCACAAAGACCCACTGAATGTATGCAAACAGATGGGTTGAGACTCTTAGTTTGATTACACAACATGGAAAATATCTCAAAGTGTGGGGCCTTGGGAGTTGAGAGACCTCTCTAGATTAAGGCAGTTCCTATTCCTCTATTCAGGTGCATGCAAATAAAATCTTACAGAGGATCTACTCTAAGCATAATTTACCTTACCAAGGAGACAGGGTTGAGAAGATACAATACAATAAACCTAAGCTAACGAGGTGATGCACCAAAGGAATGTTAGACACTCATTTTGCAATTTAACACGAGACCAAAAAAATGCAATACAAACACCATGCATAGGTAACCAAACTATAATGAGAGATCAAAAGGAAACAATGAAACACATGAGAGGGTCAAAAATCATCCACAGACATATATTATTTCTCCAAAGTCGATACAGTACATTATAGTGGCCAAGAGGCAAAAACTTAGCATTACAACTTGAATGGGGAGGTTTAGGATTCCAAAACTCATCGGCGAGCTAAAGGAGAAGGGAGGGTGCAAAAAAATGTCCAACCCCTTCCAAAGATCCTAGCTCCATATTTTATAGATGATACTCGAGAGAAGAAGGAGAGAGAGGCGGGAAAACTAATTTGAAGCTCAAATACTTTGGCCAACAATGCCTTTGTAAATCCATCCCAAATCTGTCATGTCCACCACTTTGTGTCTACTCGGTGTGTCGAAGAAAGAAGAATGGTGGATCAAATCCAATTTGATATGTTGTTGGGGACAATCAGATTGCATATTAATGGCATGCGTATGTTTCCCCATTTTTCACCCACCAAACCTCTTTGCAATTAAAGTTTCAGGTTTTCATGGCATAGGCATGGTTAAGACCTTTCCAACGGTGCTAAATGTGTTGAATTTCAAGCATTGGGTCAAAATATATGTCCATTTGAATGTTTGAGTCGGTTCCATATGAAAATGGTTTGAAACTAGTGAGCGAGAATAGATATGCGGGCACTGGAATTCACTTTATGCCTTTTGGCACCAAAAAACAAAAATGCAAAATTTTCCCCGTAGCCTCGCTTTTCACTTTTGGAAAAAAATAATTTTTGGGCCCGACGGTCCACATTTTACATTTGGACAAAAAGTGACTCCAAGTTCCATTGTCCAGCATGCAATTGAGGCTTGACACGTGGCTCTTTTGGCATTGACGGAGGCGCAACTCATTTTTTCACTTTACGCCCTCTTGAGGCAAAAATTTTAAAGCGCCTCCAACGACCAGACCAGAGCCCACTTTGAATTTTAAACATGGCCACGTGTCCTTTTACGGGATTTAGGAAATTTTTATTTATTTTGGCTTTAAGATCCCCACGAGGCTTGCAGGTCCGAAATTCGATTTGTGCCCGATTTTCAAAAAATAGAAAAGTTCCAAAACTCCCTACAGACCACGTCATTGCCCAAAATTTACTTGGGAAAATTTTCCTCTTCAGACTTACCACTGCATTTACCATTTGGGAGAAAATTCTCAAAATATCCCCCTGCCCCACCTCTCCACATTGGAAAAATCCTTTAAAACTCCCACCGGCCCATTTTTGTGCAAAAATACCCAGGCCGTCGGCTCATATCTTTCAAAATATGAGGAGTTAGAAGGACTTCTTTATATCTTTGGAAAGGGGAAGAAATTTCCCACCTGATGAAGATGCTTTCAGGAAACCTTAAGTGATTAGAATATCTAAAAAATTGGATTGAATCACTAAAAGAGGAAAAATGGGTGCAGTTAACCAAAAATAAGCATGAGCTTATTTTAGATAACAATTTGGTGACTCGCGGGGACATCTTCCTGCTAGATGAGATGATCAGCTACCTTTTGAAGCATCCATTGGGCATGGAGTCATAATTGATAGCCTAATCTGATCTAAAATTGAAAATCCAATCCCTGAGCCACTTGGACATTGTTGGAACCAGAGTTGACCTTGAATCTTTTGAAAATGGGCCCTTCGAGACTCGATTTTAGTTTCTCTGTATTTGTTCTATTTTAAAATTAGCAACTATCATGGTGACCATGGGTCTCCCTGGTACATATGTTGAAGGGCCGGTGTATTCACTGGAGGTACATCGAAACAGTATAACAATGTAAACCTAGAGCAATAAAAAACCATTGCCCAAAACACTTAGGAAACCAAAACTATGCTACTAACAGAACAATGTGCACATGCACTTAGAGAAATTAAAGTCCTATGCTAATATTTACAGGGGCAAGGAATTTTTCCTTTTAGTAGCAGTGTTTGAGGTAGATCCCATTGACTGGGATCTGTAATTCTTCACCATCCAATTTAGCTAGCTGGAAGGCATTACTACTTGTGCACCTTATGATCATGTAAGGGCCACTCCAAATGGCATCAAATTTGGAATGCTTTCCTGGTTTTTCCCGATCAACATCCCACTTTAGAACTAAGTCCCCTTCTTGAAAGGTCCTTGTTCTTGCTTTCTTATCAAATGTCTTCTTGATCGATGCTTGATCTTTCTCCATGACCTGCATTGCATGCTCTCTTGCCTCTCCTACTTCCATCAAATCTACATACTTGATTGCCATAGGTTCAAACTCGGCCAATTCTAACTGTTTCATGAGCTCCAAAGTGGGAAACTCAATGATATGGGAAATACTACCTCTTTTCCATATACAAGCTTGTATGGGGAGCTTCTGTGGACCTTTTGGATGTGATCCTATCAGCCCATAGGGCTGATTTGAGCTTTGTATGCCAAGTTCTCTCGGTTTTCATCAAGAGTGCTTCGATAATCCTTAACGAGTTCTTATTTGTGGACTCTTCTTGACCATTACCTTTAGGGTACCAGTTCGATGAAGTCTTGAGGTATACACCATTTTTTACAGCCCATTCAATGAACCTTGTACAAGGAATGCCAATGCATTATCGATATAATGGTGGCGGGGACTCAAGCATGGTGCCTATTTCTTCATAGAAATCCAAGGTGCTTGATTCATTTTCTTCTTTTAGTGCCACTTCTTCAATCCAATTGTTGAAATAGTCTACATTGCGGTAAGTATCTACTTGTGGCTTTGGCTTTAATTTGGGTTAATCACCCCAATGAAGTCTAGTACCCACTATGAATGGCTGATTCAATGAAATGGGATGAAGGTTGTGGCTACTAGCTTCTCCTTTCTGTGAAGAATAAACACTTTTTACACTTCTTGACCCATGAGTAGCAATCCCTGAACACTATAGGCCAATAATAACTAGCTTTCATGATCTTGAGAGCTAATACTTGAGGAGAAAAGTGGCCTCCTGCTTCTCCATCATGGAACTCATGCAACACTATCTTGATTTGACCTGACCCAAGGCACCTCAATAGGAAACTATTGATATCCTTTTTAAACAAGACACCACCAAAAAGCACATATGGAATGGCTTGTAGTCTGAAGTATCTTCTCTTTGCTTTGTTCCATTCTGGGGGGCACAAACCTATTTGGAGGTAATGCACCAAGGCTTGGGTCCAACATGTAGTAGGTGCATCATTAGCTAGTTGCTCTTGATCATTTTGTAGAAATAGGATAGCCTCTTTCCACCCACTAACTTAGCATGTTGCTTGGAGGCGAGCTGTTCACATAAACCCTTTCCTCGAACCAGTTTGGTCACCTTGATCTCAATGTCATATTCCATTACCCGAGTGATCCAACTTGCTCTCTTCTCATTTAAGTCCTTGTTTAGGAGAAAATCCTTAACACCAGCATGGGATACTAGCAGTTGAATCTTATTGTTTGAGACCAAGTGTCTAAACTTCTTCAAGCTCCTAATAACAACAAGGACATGTTTTTCAATGAAAGAGTATTTTACCTCGTAGTCCTCCAAGCTCTGACTGAAGAAGGATATTGGTTTTTCTAAACCTTCCTCATTGGGCTGGACCAAGATGGTTGAGATGGTGTCTAAACCTCCAAAAGCATATAACATGAAGTCTTTTGAGAAGTCTAGGTTAATAAGAGTTGGAGCTTATGATATTGCGAGCTTGATGGCCTCAAAACTCTCTTTGCCTTTTTCTATCCATTTAAATGCAAGAATATTCTTTAACATCATTGTTAAAGGCTTCACAAGAGTGGCAAAGTGGCAAAATCGTGTACAAACACGGGAACAAATTTTATCCTCCCCAAGAAGCCTTGGAGAGATTTTTTTTGTTGTTGCGCAATGGAAGTTTCCGAATGGCTTCCACCCATTTAGAATTAATTGTCAACCCTTCTCTCGAGACAATGTGGCCCAAAAATTTCCCCTCATGAGCCAAGAACACACACTTCTTTGGGTTCAGTGATACTCTGAACCTTTTACACCTCTGAAACACCTATCTGAGGTGGAAGAGATGGTCTGCATCATTCTTTGACAAGATGGTGATATCATCTAGATACACCAAGACAATATTGTTGATTAGGCCTTTTAATGCCATGTCCATAGATCACTAAAATGTTGCTTGACATTTGATATTCCAAATGGCATATTCTTATAAGCTTATGTGCCCTATTTGGTCGTGAAGGATTTCTTGAACTGATCTTCCTCTTTTACCATTATCCGGTTATAACCACGAGTATCCATCTATCAAAAAAAACCTCTCAGAGCCAACTAAACCTGTAAGATCTATTCCATTGATGAAAGTGGATAGTGGTCCTTGAGTGATGCTCTGTTCAGATCACGAAAGTCCACTAATAGTATGATTTCTCCATTTTTCTTCCTCACATGTACCAAGTTTGCAACCCATCTCGAAAGCTTGATAGGAAACATGATATTGGCTTCAATCATCTTGTTCAATTATTTTCTCATGAGAGGATCTATGTGAGGGTTTACTAGCCTTTACTTTTTCTCGAAAGGCTTAGCTCCTGGATTTGGCTCGATAGTGTGTTGTGCTAGCTTTGCGTTGAAACATTTTAAATCTTTATAAGTCCAATAAAACACATCCGGGAATTCTCGACAACATTGAATAAACTCATATTTTTCTTGTTGAGTGCTTGCATTTCTCCTTATTCTATGAAAATGGGCTCTGAATCTTCACCCTTTACCTGAATATTCACCTTCTCCTTTTGGAATTGGTCATTTGGGTTGAAGATTGATTCCAAAGTGACAAGACCCTTTGGTAGTTTTTTGGTCCTTAGCTACACCACTTGATCGCCATACTGCTGCTCTAATCTGTCTTGGTTCCTGGAGGAGAACTTGGCTTCTTCTTGTAGAAATTTGACAATTTGTTGATCATTTTCGAAGACTTTCCAACTTGTGTTGTTGTCTGGGATAGTTGGCCTCATAACCAACTTGATATGGGGCTGATATTTATCACTCTTGATACTCTCCACAACGTCAAAGGCTGCCCCAATTGCTGCCAATCTGTCTGTTGCTTCATTCTTCTTCCTTGGGATGGAATTGATGTTGAATGCCTCAAAATCCTTGATGAGGTCCCATACCCGGTTCTTGTAGCTCTTTAACAGGTCATTCTTAGCAGCATTTTGTCCTCGTAATAGCGATTAGCAACTAGTTCATTGTTTCCAAACACTTACAAGTTTTTATACTCCTTTTCCTTGCCCAATGCTAGTCCATGGACCAAAGCCTCATACTCTGTTGTATTGTTTGAACAAGAAAATTGGAAACAAAAAGATGAGTAGTATTTCATACCTTGAGGCAAAACAAGCATATCCCCTCCTCGATCTGGTTGTCTACTCCTTGAGCCATCAAAGAACAACTGTCATACTTCATTATCATCTTTGTGTTCTGGCTTAATGATGTTAGGAAGAGGGTGATTCTCCTCATGCAGATAGTAGACTCCTAGCTCAGATTCCTCCATCTCTTTATAGGGTAAAAATCATGCCTCTTGTTCACCCACTCATCGAGGGTCAAGTATAGGATACACCCCACCTTGGTATCTACTTCACAAGTGCTTGGGAGGTCCTCTTGATCAAAGGATGAATAATTGGCATTGATCAGGTTAGGTACATAAGACTCAATATGGTAATCTACAATGGGATCAGATATGATTGTTTCCTTAGCTCCATACCTTGTTCTAAAAATCATGTGTGACCAATCAGAAGACAAATAGCCTCCAATTTTGGTAGTGAAGTCTCTTGACAAACAAAATGTAAAATGTGGTGGAAAGTATAAGATCGATACATTCTTCAACACAATCACATTGAGGTCGGTGTGCAACGTGAGGCTCAAATCTTTGATGACTCCAATAGTTGTGACTTTTTCCCAACCAATTACACTACTCGCTTAGAGATGACTTCGTATTGAAGACCCAAGTGATTAGATAATTGTTTTGGCATTACAGAGCTACTCACGCTGAATCAATCATGAAATTATATACCAATTTTTCCCCAATGATCAATGAAACATAGAATAGAGGGGGCTTCATATTCTTACCTTGTTGTTCTCCATGATTTCCCCCAGTTTGAGCTGCATTAGTAAACACTTTCTCTTGTTGGTTAGGGGGCCTATTTGAACTTGACCAATTGACCATAGCAGTCTATAATCAGATCTCTCTATCCTGGAATGGCCAGTGACTCCCACATTGAAATGTTCACATTTTTCTTCTTCATTTGTTTAATGATGTTAAATGAGATATCCTTTTGCTGCCCCTTTCCTGGTACATTTTTCTCTTGCACATGGGTCGTTACAACCAATGTCTAAGTGGGTTTGGAAGGTGGCTTGACTGGATCTGCATATTGGGAGTTACATTCTGAGTGTCAATACCTTGTGGAGTAATGGAGGGTTGAGGATTACTGAGTTTGGTGATTTTCCCTCTCCAATATTCCTTTTCTTGGACCGTGTATTGGTAGCTACACTTTGAGAAGGTGTTTGATTCATCCCACATAAATCTTCAGCCTGCCAATTGACAAGCATAGTTTCACTTGGAGATGCTTCTTGTTGAACTCCTTACTACTGATTTTCTTCTTGGTTGGACTCTTGTGACACACCAATGGTCTGTACCATCAAGGCCTGGTTTAGTGCACCATTAAAACACACCGATTGGTTATCTTATCGATTGCATGGGAAACAAAAATCATATTCTTGTTCCATATTGTTTTGTGTTGGAACCAAGGCCCTTGATGTTGAAGATGTGTTTGGATCATATGACTGGAAAGGCCTAATAGTTTTGGGTTCTCCTTGGTTTTGGTTCTGATTTATAGCACTGAGATGGTGTCCTATTTTGCGATATGGGGTCTAGCGATCTCGAGCTTGAAGGTGATATGGCCTAGAAATTTGAGCTTTTGCCTCTTGATAGTTACTAACTCATTCCCTAGGTTTTGTAGCTGTTTCATAACTTCTTGAATCTCTTTTGAGGTGCTAGAAGATGAGGTGGAGGCTTCAACTAAACTTTGATTCCTAGGAGTAGGTATAGGAGCTAATGTTAATGTTGGTGTCTGACTAATACTTAGATCTCCTAGTTCTGGGTATAGAGGCATGGGTGGCCTAAGAGCAAGTTTGTTAGCTTGAATTAAACAATTTTCAGATCTTATGGAAATGTTATAGGCTACAAGTAAGGTGGTGCCTCCCATTGATTGAATCATTAAAGCAATATCAAAATTTAGAGCTCTAAGAAAGTATAAGAAAGCACCTTCATCTGTGGGCCTTACAGCCAATGGAATCCTATCCTGTGTCCTCTCGAAATCTAAGGTTGAAATCTATCAACTTGCTCATTAGGGACCTCTTTATTGTTGTCAGTTTCTCCAAAAAGGATAGATTATCCCCCTTCTCTCCAAATCGATTATGAAGAGCTCTGCACAAATGGTCCCAAGTTTGAATAGAGACTTTTATTAGACTCCTGAACCATTGTGAAGTAGAATCACATCACCCATGAATGTTTGTAACCAGATGGGTTGAGACTCTCAATGTGATTGCACAACATGGAGCATCTCTCAAAGTGTGGGACCTTGCGAGTTGAGAGAGCTCTCCGGATTAAGGTTGGTTCCTATTCCTCTGTTCAGGTGCATGCAAATAAAATATTACAGAGGATCTACTCTAAGCCTACTCTATCTTACCAAGGAGACATGGTTGAGAAGATATAATAAAATAAACCTAAGCTAACGAGGTGATGCACCAAAGGAATGTTAGACACTCATTTTGCAATTTAACACAGACCATAGAAATGCAATACAAACACCATGCATAGGTAACCAAACTATAATGATATATTAGAAGGAAAAAATGAAACACATGAGAGTGTCAAAAATCATCCATAGACATATATTATTGCTCCAGAGTCGATACAATACATTATAGTGGTCAAGAGGAAAACTCTTAGCGTTAAAACTTGAATGGGGAGGTTAGGATTCCACAAACTTTTATGCAAACCAAAGGAGAAGGGAGGGTGTAAAATAGAAATGTCCAACCCCTTACAAAGATCCTAGCTCCTTATTTTATAGATGTTACTCAGAGAGAAGAAGGAGAGATAGGTGGGAAAACTAATTTGAAGCTCAACTACTGAGTCATCAATACCTATACAAATCCTCCCCATATCTCTCATGTCCGCCGCTTTGTGTTTGCTCGGCGCATCGAAGAAAGAGGAATGAAGAATCAAATCTAATTTGATCTAGTTATTGGGGACAATTAGATTGAATAATAATGGCATAAGGAGGTTTCCCCATTTTCACCCACCAAACCTCTTTGTAATTAAAGTTTCGGAGGTTTTCATGGCGTAGGTGAGGTCGAGACCTTGTCAGCAGTGCCAAATTTGTTAAATTTCGATCGGGCCTTGGGTCGAACGATATGTCCATTTGGATGTTTGAGTCGAGGTATGTACAAAAATGGAAAAACCAAGTGAGCGAGAATGGATCCGCGGGCTAGAAATTCACTTTGTGCCTTTTAGCTCAAAAAAATGCAAAATTTTCCCTGCTGACCCTACTTTTCACTTTTGGCAAAAATCATTTTCGGCTCGATGGTCCGCATTTTACATTTGGATGAAAAGTGACTCCTAGAGTGCAGCCGGCCCACGTGCAATTGAGGCTTGACATGTGGCTCTTTTGGCATCGGCGGATGCATGGCTCATTTTCTCACTTTATGCCCTCTTGGGAAAAATGTTCAAACCGCCTCCGATAACCCGCGAACTGTTTTGAATTTTCAACATGGGCACATGTACTTTGTGGCCCTTAGGAATTTTTCTTTATTTTGGCTTTAATATCCCCCACGGGCTTGTGGTTTCAAAATTTACTTTTTGCCCTGTTTGCAAAAAGCACAAAAGTTCCAAAACTCCCTGCAGACCCACCGACCCAAAATTTACTTGGGAAAATTTTCCTTCCGCCCGGGCCTTGACCCGCATTTTCCATTTGGGTGAAAAGTCTCAAAATCTCCCGCTGCCCGCCTCTCCACATTGGCAAAAATCCTTAAAAACTCCCAGCTGGCCCGCTTTTGGGAAAAAATACCTTCCAAGGCCTGCTAGCTCGTAACTTGCAAAATATGAGGAGTTAGAAGGACTTCTTTATATCTTTGGAAAGGGGAAGAAATTTCCCACCTGATGAAGATGCTTTTAGGAAACCTTAAGTGCTTAGAATATCTGAAAAATTGGATTGAAGCACTAAAAGAGGAAAAATGGGTGTAGTTAACCAA
Organism: Taxus wallichiana var. yunnanensis; assembly: GCA_018340775.1. Lineage (NCBI taxonomy): Eukaryota > Viridiplantae > Streptophyta > Pinopsida > Cupressales > Taxaceae > Taxus > Taxus wallichiana. The sequence goes on from CM031241.1 coordinate 132,954,814, forward strand.
AAATAAGCATGAGCTTATTTTGGATAACAAGCCTATGTTGGATAGTTTTTATAGAATTATGATGTTATGGATGTTAAAATAGAATTAAATTTTATGATGATAAATGATAGAATTTCTAATTTTGGATGAAAATTAGTGATTTCAATATGTATATTATTCTCAACATTATTGATACAACCTGCAAGGCAAGAGAGGTATTTTGTTTGTGTGGCAAGGACATTTTATCACATACATTGAAAGGAGATAGGGGACCAACCATGGAAGGATGTCAGGTATTGTGCAACATGGCACAAATTTGACAACTTGTGTATAATTTTATGTTTTGTTGTTGCATGCTTTATTAGGAGGTTCCATAGGGGGCAATCTCATTTATGTGGCCATGGGTGTAATGTGTTCATTTCCTTTAATTTTGTTTTTTTAATTTTTTGTGCATGTGTTTAATTATTTAGGAAATATTGTCACTTTATTAACACTTGCTAATGTGTCTTAATTAACTAGTTTAGCTTAAATTTGAATTAAAAAGGAAGATATGACATGTGGGAAATAAATTGGGTAGATGGTCCTTGTTTGTTGCATGATGTGAATTGAATTAAATACATTTTGGTAGTGTGTACTCGACCATCCATCTTAAATTTGAATTTGGCATTGTAAGCCACTTTTGGAGACTTGAGGGACAACTTAAAATTTTCCCTCATATCTCAAACTCTCATACTAACCCTACTTATGAAACACGAGACATATTTTTGACAATTTTAATGTATTTTTGAGTGTAAAAAGGGTAAATAATTGTATTTGTTACTTACCACAATTAATTTTTTTCCTTGATAAGCATGTTGTGTAAGATGGATTGTCATGTGGGCATGTCATAAGTTTTACATGTGTATTTAATTATTTTGGGCTTGGTTTTGACTTGTGTGTTAGAATGGAGGGATTATGAAGTGACATCCTACATGGAGACACTTCATCATCATCACATTCATTTTCTATTTATTGGATGATGTTGATAGATTTTGGGTTACTTTCCTTATTTGCTTCTCTTGCACTTTTGGAAATTGGGTCTAGGTTTTCATTATTGGATTTTTAACTTTAGGAGAGTTGCATCTTGGATTGAGCTTGGGTGAAGGATTCAAAGGCTTGTTTAGAAAAAGAATTGGAATCTTGATGGAGAGGTAGGCTCTCCTCTTTTTGCATCTTTATATTAATGTATTTGATGTAGAAATGGTGTTTATTTGTATATTGTATGAGTGTTGTAGTTATGTTGTTTGTAAATGGGTAGCTTGCCTTAAGTTGTGTGTGGGAAATGGATTTGTGGGACCATTGGGGAGGGAAAAGGGAGATGTGAGGCATGAATATTGAAGGGAGTGTGTGTTTGAGTTCCACCTACGGGAGTAAAAATGTAAAATTTGGTGGAGAGAGTCACATATACCCCTTTATTTTTATTGTGATCGAAGTTTTGATGAGTTGATGGATGCAAGTAGAAAGCTAAAAGTTGGGAGATGACCTTGAAATAAAATTTGTGTTTTGAGTTTGTTGGAAAAACCTCCATGTTGTAAATCATATTATTGTTCCCACTTAGAGTGGAAGATTTTAACTCTTGTATATTTAAAGGAAAGCTTGTACATTCATTTACTCCAATTTGAAGTATTATAGTGAAAGAAACAAAGTTAAGTTGTACATTGGTTGAAATAAAAATCTCCTACACTTGTATGTTATTCAAATTTGTAGGATAGATGTATTTTGAAAAGAAAGTTGTTATCGAAAAGAAAGTATTGTTGAGTTCTTCATTGTTTTGTTGTAAGATTGTCTATGAGGAAAAAAAATGGATTAGAAGTTCTTGTATTGCAAAAGGATGTTCTTGCAACTTTCATTACCATATTTTTATTGTTTAGTTAAAAAAATCTCAAAGTATAGTTGTATAAAAAAGACTTACATTTCATATTGTTGAAGGTTGTATGTTTGAATGGAAAATCTATGCATTTGGTAATTTTAAGTTATGAAACTAAGATATGATGTCAATATATCAACTAATGAATTGAAGACACCTTAATTAAAGTTAATATTGCATTAAAAACCAACCTAAGTAGAAAACTGTTTGAAAAATGCCTTAATTTAAGGTTCTATTTTTAGGAAACAGAACCGTCACCCTTTGCAGAGCAGTTTTCAGAACCATTTCCCACCTCGAGTGAGGGTCGATGAAATGCCCACTAAGCGGGGTTGCGGTCATAAGACCGTTGATCTGCGTAGGGTGGATATTTCTTCACTTTTGAGAAAGATAAAAATCATGACTATGAAAAGTACTGATTGAGTTTAATTACAATCTAAGCTTTAAATATTCAAAATGAAACTCTAGTAAATAGTAAATGATCAAACTCAATGGTTTAGACACAAAAATCCTCTTATGGGCATCCAAATATGTAAAATTTCATAGATTTAATTAAATGGGATTTTTCCCCAATTGTTGAACTCAAAGAATGTTTACATTAAATAGAAAAAACAAATCCCGGTGGAATCTCTACAATAAGTAAATGAGGAACCTTACAATAACAAACCCTTGTCTAAACTAAACTATGAAGAGAAGAATGAGGGAAGATTTCTCCATTACATCTATAACCAAGGAAATTTCTCCATGGTTTCACTTCTTGCTTTCATGGCTTCTCCTCCTTCTCCTCTTCCAAACCTAAAAACAAGAATGAGAAAATGAGGATATTTATGAGGCAAATAGAAATAAAAAAACCCATAAGGATATTTAGGGCAACCCAAATCTAAGGGCTAGGATAGATTCAATCTAATGGCCTAGATTAAACCCTACCTCACTTAAGTGGGAGGTATTTTTGTGGGAATGAAATTTAATTAAAAAGTGCATGGGTAATGGGGTGAATGGGGCCACTTAGTGGCTAGACAAATAATTAAACTTTTGTGTTAGAAAATAAAGTAATCTTGGTGCATGATAATTAATTAAACTTATGGAACTTGGTAAACATATTGTTTTAAACCATAAATATATTTTAGGAAGTAAATTAATAATATTTAATTATTAATTTAATTCCAACTTTCACAAGCTTGTGTAGAGAGACTTAACCAATAAATTTATTAATTGTGGATAATGTCTAACCTTGCAAACCTATTTTAAAACAAAATAAAAAATTATTGTAATTTTAACTATTAAATTATTAGTTTCTATTTTGATTTGAGAGTAAAATTTTGTGGGCGTTACACATAAAGTCATAATTCTATTCATAACATCCAACATAGGAAAGGCATCCAAAATATGACATGTTAGTATAAAATCATATCTTGTGTAAAGAAACATATATAAATGTCCATTATCATCATCTAGTACATCATAATCAAAATGTAAAACACAACATGTCAATAGTACAAATATCTGCATAGTCTATCATTTATTGGTCAAGATATAATAATAAAAATGTCTAAGTATCAATCCAATAGTAATAACATTATACTTAAATAGTGTCGAAGAGGTGGGCACTACACTCCCGACAAACACATGGGCATCCTCCTACTCCATCAGACCTATCACATCCCTTTCATAATAATCCAAGTTCTTTTTGAGATGTAGAGGCATTTATCACGCTCAAACTTGAGGTGAAGTTGAAAATTTAGCGATAATTGGATAGTTGCGGGGTTGTAACATACATGTATGGAATTTTGCATGCATATGGAGGAAAGGTGTTAAATGAAGCTCTTTCAAATGGTCATCCTAAAACTGTGCCATTATGGGTTGAAACGGCCTATAGAAAAAGTTCAATCTGTAACCATAATATATTCTCCTTTTCCGTCATGAAAATCACACTGATTCGGACATGCATTTGTACCTAAATTATTTCAACTATCATGGAGGAATGGAAAACACTTGTTTGCCATTGTTTTGTTGTTGTATGCGAGAACATTGGTGTTGTTTCATTTTTGACCAAATGAAAGAAATGTGGGATGAATTGCAATGATTGTAGGAAACCAAATCATAATGAAGTAGGGACAAGATTTTGTAAGATGCTATTATTGTAAGTGATCTAATAGGTATGTATGTAAAATGTGGAAGCATGCGCTTGGCATGTGAACTATTCGATTAAATGTGAAATGGCCTCATGAACTACTGATGATAATAAGATATGTACAAAATGGGTTTGTTGGAAAGGCCTTGGAACCTTTCAAGAAAATGCAAAGCCAGGCTTCATAGCCTTTTCCAACATCCTCCACCCTATGCCAAAATGGAGGATTTAGAATAGGGAATGGACATCCATCAAAACATAGAAGCTATGGGGAATTTTGTCATATGTTGTAGTCACAAATGCTATGGTAGACATGTTTGCGAGAATGTGGAACCTTATTTAAACCGGGTATTGTTTGATAAAAGGTATTAAAAAAATAATATTAATTTGAGATCATCCACGATCCAATTTCTCCACACCATTTTTCCTTAGATTGCAATTCAAATTCACCCATTTGCAGATGATACTTGTGTTGTAGTAATTTCATTTTGTCATAAAAGTATCTCAGTTATGGAAACTGGAGCATGCATATGCCTTTTGATTTCTCTTCTATTATCACTATGGATTGTAGAGGAGGCCACGTTCTTTCCTTCCTCTTATGAGCCTGGAACAATCTATGTTGTTTTCTAATTATATGGCCTGCCTATAGGCCTCATACCCAGCAATGTGTAGAACTATAGAATTGAGGAGAAGGGGAAATTTGAGGTACACTTGGATAATACCTACGTTAAAAATTTCAAGAATCAAGTGTGTTATGATAAAATATTAAGGGTTTCCTTAGCTATGGTCAGATGGGGGTAATTTTAGGGATTGTGGCCAAGGATCTTTTCCTCTTATTCCTATCAAAGGCATCCATATCGATGCTCCAAGTAGTGGATTGATTTATTTTGATGTTGGTGTTGTTTATAAATAATTCTCATTTTCTCTATTTGATAATGCTCTTGATTGGAAGCGAAGGATAATCTTTGTTCGAAGCTAAAATGATGGAGATGAAGAGGATCTCAGATATGCTATCAAAGAAAATATATCCTCAAAAATATAGCCTCGTGAAATGCTTCATTTTATGGTTATGCACAAATGTTTTTATTGAAGTGAATCTTGAGAATTTCAAGAAAAGAAAATTGGGGGAGTGTTTCGGATGCACGTAGCCATTTGAGGAAATGGCTTGTGGAGATGTAGAATCGAGCACCACAACTTTGGCCAATTCATTTTCCCTTAAGCATGGCGTCCTTACTTATCTTCTATAATTTTCATATTTTGGTTCTTCATTTTCATTTTAATAGAATATTAAATCACCTGGATAATCATACTGATTTGATATTTAACCAAATTTAAACAATGTAAAACAATTAAACTACAACTTGTTGTTTACGTAACCGATTTACTATTTGACTATCAATCGTGATCGCTACCACAATCTGATACATTGTTAACCAAGATTATTATAAATAGGTGCTCATTTTCATGGTTTTTGATGGAGGTTAAATGGTTTATAAACTAAACACAAACTTCTTTCATTTACTTGGAAAAGTAGAAAAGTACCACATTTAGAGACTTGTAAAATAACACTCTAAGCCTCGTAAAAGACATGTCAAGTGCTATTTGTTTCCCTTGCATGTAGAGAGTCACATCAAGTATTAACATGACCTCTTTTGATCATTTTTCTCTCTTTGTTTCTTCTCTAGTAGTCTTGTTACTCTATTTTTTTCTCTTTTAAGGATATGCTAAAATTGAAAAGTTGGGTTTCATTTGGATTTCCATTTGGACCCGAGTAAAGAAATGCTTGCTGCCTTCACAACCCTCTAGTATTTTTATTAGAAAATTTTTCTGAAACCTTGATTTGGGAAAAAAATGTATTCCTAGTTAGTTCAACAAAGGAGTTTTATAGGCCTCTAGTATCATTATCTGACTAGGTCAAACTTAGCCAATTATGACTAGTAGCTCTAGAAAACCATTCGTTAATTGTACACCGTTGACTAGTTCGAATCCTATCAGTTCTTGTGGATTCTTGGTATATAGGTGGACATATAGGAATTCTCCCATCATGAATTTTCTTATCGGAAGATAGTTTTTGAACACACTTTCTTAGCCTCCGAGCCAAAATTGGGCATTTTTGCAACTAGCAGGAAAATGTAAAAGAAAGTTGTAGGACCCTAGTCAAGTTAGAAAACCATCATGGAAACTTATTAACACTTTTAAATAACTGTTTGAAACTATATCTTGTGACTTGTGTGAAATTGGAGTTTTGGTAAAATAGTGTTTTTTTCTCTTCTTTGTCTTCCCTATCTCTTTCTCTCTCCTCCTGTAGTTAAGGAATGAAATGAAATAATTATATGACTCTAACCCTCTCCTCTTGTGTGTGTATTTTATCATTTTCTAAATGGAAAACCAAAAATGTTAATTATGTTAGAATTAGGTGGATGTAATGTTAGTAATTATCGTTGATTTGAAGCTCACATTGTTTTGTAGGATGCAAGTAAGATGGTGGAGCGACATGGTGTAATTCACTGTGTATCATTGTAATTTACATTTGAAACAATGTACTTGTAGTTTGAACCATCCTTTTGTAATGTACTTGAAAGACTTATTATTAAAATTTGGAAATATGAATTAGATTCTAATTTTAGGGGTACTTTGGGAAATGTGCATTTAACTATAAGTGTTCTTTTGATTCAAATTGGCATATGGTAAAGGGGTTTGAATATATATGTTAAGTGAAATTGTAGAGGATAGTTCAACATTTTGTGAAGTATTGAAAGGTTTATTAGTGAATTTTTGTAATATTTTAGATGCTTAGGGTTTAAGGGAAATGTTCATCTAAACATGGGTGTTATCTTGATCCCCAAATTTTGTATTGTAAAAGTTGGATATGTATTTTAAATGAAATCAAATTTAATATCTTATAGTGCATTCTCGTTGTGAAATTTATGATGAAATCTCTAGAGTGTTGTGTTATTTAACTAAAAATATAGAAAAGAAAAAATTATAATAGTCAACCTTAGTTTAAAAATTGTGCATATCTACCCTTCTTGCATGATCTTTCTTAACACATAAGAAACCAAAACCTTAGTGATGCGCCAAAATTAGCAGGAACTTGACAAGGTCATAACTTGAGCTCTAGGTGTCCGTTTGAGTCCGTTTTTTTGAAACCATATGTTTCGACAGAGCGAACACAGTGGAAATCCACCTTACTAGTTGGGGCAAGTTTTTGACACATTTTCGGGCCCTAAATCTGCCATCTTGATGCAAAAATTAGGATTTAAGTTATAGTTCATTTTTTTCCTATTTTTGGGCATTAGTTAATTTTAGTCTATTAGTTGCATTATGAGTTAGAAAGTTATAAATTCCTCTAATTTAGGGATGTAGAAGATGCGTGAATTTTTTTTTTCCCTGTACGAATAAGCATGCGAACTTACTAAGAATAGCAAGTTCTAGTAAACTACTAAAAATAGTAATTTCCGCCACCTAGAGTAGATTTAGTCAGAGTTAGTTAGAGTTTGCTTGGAAAATCGAGTTGGGAGTTGCTTTCCTATTTAGGAAACATTGTAATTCATTATTCAATAACAAATAAGGAGATCTATTTTCTTTTGGTGTTCATATTATTTACGTATATCGGGTTTATTCATAATTTGGCTACATTATCTAGTATCAGAGTTGGTTTGAAGTATTTTTTAAAAAATGGTAGGAAGAGGAAGAGGAGGCGGTATTTCCCAGATGAATAGAAATATGCAAGATCTGTAGAGATAATTTGCTACGCTTTCTACAATGATAACCCTGAGAGGAAATCAAGGTGGAGATGAAACAAATGAAGAATAAGTTTGTGAAGAGGAGGAAATGCAAGCACCACCATTAGATTTTGAAGAAAGGATGCTTTGAGCATTAGAAGGAAATAATTATGGGATAAGAGTTGATGTTTGAGTATGGTGGTAGTCTAAAACTAGAGGAGCTGATAGATCTGGTTGACTAGACTGGGAAATTTTTCGAGTGGAAGGCTATGTCGGAAGAAAAGAAGGTAAAATTTGCATGCATGAAATGAAATCTCGAGACAGAACTTACAAACGGTGCGAAAGAATACACAGATGAGTTCTACAAGTTGTCCATTCATGTAGAGCATGAAGAAACTAAGGAAAAAATGGCTGCAAGGTATGTTAATGGATTAAAATTTTCTATTCAAGATGAGATAAGTATGCATAGGATTAAAAGCATGGAGGATTCCTATCAATTAGCCTTAAAGGCCGAGGAAAACAAAATCGTTAAAGTTTTAGGAGATCACCTAGGATGAATAGGGGGGATTCATCTTCCTTTTGGGGATGAGATGGGTTCAAGCCGAGGTAGGGGAGAGTAATCTCGTGGATTGGAAAAGCAAGAGGATACGAGACAAGATTTCAAGAATTAACAAAGAGGCAGAGGATTTTCTAGGGGCAAAGGATATGCTGGCGATAGAGGATGGGAGGATCCACGAAGACCATTTTTTTGTTACAGATGTGGTGAAGAAGGGAATTGGGATTTTGAATGCCCACATACTTATACACATGAAAAAGGTAAGGAGATGCTCCAAGATTAAATCTTGTTGAAAATGAACAAGTAGAAGATCAACAGACCTAGAAATTCCACCGGATGTTGGAGAAAATCGATGGTTAAGAGGATGATGATTGCTCAAGAAAGGAGGTCAAGCGGGATGCATGGCTACATACAAATATTTTCAGAACAATATGCACTTGGGAGGAAAGGTATGTAATATTACTATTGATGGTGGTAGTTGTGAGAACATGGTTTCAAATGAGATGGTCGATAAATTGGGTATGCATTGTGAGAAGAATCCAAACCCTTATATAGTATTGCATGGTTTAAGAAGGGTAATGAAGTTACTATTGATAAAATATGTTTAATAAGATTTTCTATTGGAACAGCAGTTATAAGGATGATATTTGGTGTGATGTTATTCCTATGGATGCATGTCATGTCTTCGCTAGGAAGACCATGGCAATTTGATAGAAAAGTTATTCATGATGGGGAAAGAATACTTATAATTTCGGAAGGATGGCACAAAAATAGTTTTCTACCTCTTAAAGAAGAGGGGAAGGCTCGAAATATTCTTTCTAAAAAGGAATTTGTGGAGGCAAAGGTAACCGGTTTTTGTTATGCACTAGTTGCAAATAAGGATGAACCTGTAAGTGCACAAATACCAATAGAAATAACAGAATTAATAGAATAATTTTTTGATGTTATTCCTAATGAGCTACTAGATGGATTACCACCCAAAAGAGATATTCAACACCATATTGATTTGATTCCAAGGTCTTCACTCCCAAATCAAACGACTTATAGGATGAGCCCGACATTGCATGCAGAGTTGAATAGGCAAGTGGCAGAGCTCATGCGAAAGGGGGTCATAAGGGAGACCATGAGTCCATGTGCAACACCAACTTTATTAACACCAAAGAAGGATGGAACATGGATAATGTGCATGAGATAGAAGAGCAATCAATAAAATTACAATCAAGTATAGGTTCCCAATACCTCGCCTTGATGATATGATGGATGTGCTTGCTAGATCTAAGTATTTCACTAAGATTGATCTTAAAATTGGTTATCTTCAGATTAAGATCGAGAGAAGGAGATGAGTGGAAAACAACATTCAAGACAAGAAATGGATTATATGAGTGGTTGGTGATGTCATTCGGGTTATCCATTGCACCTAGTACTTTTATGAGATTGATGAACACCGTCATGGGAGTATAATGGTAAGCTTTGTTGTGGTTTATTTGGATGATATCTTGATCTTTAGTAAAACTAAAGAAGAACATATGAGGCATATAAGGTTGGTATTTGAGGTGTTAAGGAAAGAGAAACTCTATGCAAATATGAAGAAGTGCACATTTATGCAAGAGATTTTGGTATTATTGGGCTTTATTATTTCAGCAGATGGGGTACAGATGGACTCAGAAAAGATAAAGGAAATTATTGAATGGCCTACTCCACGGAGTATAACATAGGTTTGTCTAGAAACATTTTACAGAAAATTTATCAAAAATTTTTAAAGATCGTAGCACCTATAATAGATTGCACAAAAGGAAGGGAGTTTTTGTGGACAAAGGTAGTTGAGGATAGTTTTCAATTCTTGAAGAAGAAGGTGATAGAGGCACCCATTTTGGCACTACCAAATTTTGATAAAGTGTTTGAGGTTGATTGTGATGCCTCACATGTGGCTATTGGAGCTATTCTAAGTCAAGGAGGAAAGCCAATAGCTTTCTTTAGTGATAAATCTGAATGAGGTAAGAAAGAACTACTCTACTTATGATGTGGAATTTTATGCAATTGTACAAGTATTAAGGCATTGGAGGAATTACTTAGTGCCTAAGGAGTTTGTGTTATTTACAGACCACATAGCCTTGAAGTATGTGAATACCCAAAAGAATTTGAATAGTAGGCATGCAAAGTGGGTATCATTTTTGCAAGGTTATACTTTTCTCTAAAACATAAATCTAGAAAACAGAATCAAGTTGCAGATGCATTGAGTAGGCGTGTGACTTTGTTTACCACTATGGAAAATGAGGTGGTGGGTTTTGAAGAAATAAAGGGTTTGTATTCTTCTGATTTTGATTTCAAGGACATTGTTGAAAGACTAATTAGTCCATTATCAGACAATGCAGGAGATGTCTTGGATGAGTATATTTTATAGGATGGCTACCTATTCAAGGGACGCCAACTATGTATTCCAGTTGGGTCTATGAGAGAGAATATAGTGAAAGAGTTGTATAATGGAGGGTTGGTTGGGAATTTTGGTAAAGATAAGATGATACCTTGGTAGCAAACAAATACTATTGGCCAAAGTGAAAAGAGATGTGGTAAGATATGTGGAGAGATGTCCAATTTTCCACATCTTGAAAGGCCATGCATAGAATACGGGGTTATATATGCCATTTTCTGCTCCTAAAGGGTAGTGGATAGATCTAAGTATGGATTTTGTTTGGGATTACCAAAAACACAACTAGGTAATGACTCAATTTTTGTGGTTGTTGATAAGTTTTCTAATATGATTCATTTTATTACTGCATGAAAATAAGTGATGCAATAGGCGTAGAAGATTTTTTTTTAGAGAATTTGTTCATTTGCATGGTGTTCCAAAAAACCATTACTTCAGATAGGGACACAAGGTTCTTAAGTCACTTAAGGCGGACTTTGTGGAAGAAATTTAGAACTCAACTACAATTCATCGAGTTCTTATCATCCGTAGGTGATGGGAAAATAGAGGTGGTAAATCAGAGTTTGGAAAACCTGTTAAGGTGCATCATTGGGCAAAAGCCAAAATAATGGAACTTAGCATTACCACAAGCTGAGTTTTCACATAATACTTTTATAAACAAATCCATGGGAAAGTCTCCATTTTCAATTGTGTATAGGAGGAATCCAAATGGGGTGTTAGATTTGGTACAACTACTAGTTGATGGCGAGTCGTTGATGATGCATAAGCATTTCTTTGAACATATACAACAATTACGTAAAGAAGTGCGAAGAAAGCTGGAAAATAGTAATGATAAGTATAAGGAAATAACAGATGTGCACAAACAGAGAAAGGTATTTACGGTTGTTGATAATGAGATGTGCACAAACAGAGAAAGGTATTTACAGTTGTTGAGTTGGTTATGGTATATCTGTGGAAGGAAAGGTTTCCAAAAGAAACCTATAACAAATTGAAGTATAAGAAGATTGGTCCCTACAAAATTGTGAAAAAAAATGATAATGCTTATGAGGTAGAATTGCCAAGGAATTTTGATATTTCTTAGTCTTTAATGTTTCTGATTTGTATTCTTTTCATGGGGATGGTGTAGAAGGGGAAGTTATTGATGAAGTAGTAGATTGGAGGTAGCAGGTTCGGTGAAGAAGAAAGAAGAAGTGGATCAGATTCTAGATAAGAAAACAATGGACATGCGACATGGGAAATACAACAAATATTTGGTACATTGGAAAGGACTGGAACAAGAGGACAATACTTGGGTCATAGAGTGGGAGATTAAGAAGTTAGATGTAGATAAATAGAAGTAGTTTGAAGAAGACAACTTGTAGGATTTGTATTTTTTTCAACAGGGGAGAATGATGCGTCGAATTAGCAGAACTTGACAAGGTCATAACTTGAGCTCCAGGTGTCGGGTTTGAGTATGTTTTTTTAAACCATATGTGTTGATGAGGCAAACGTAGCAGCAACCCGCCCTACTAGTTAAGGAAAGTTTTGACACATTTTCGGCCCTAAATCCGGCATCTTGAGGCCAAAAAATAGGATTTAAGTTATAGTTCGTTTTTTTCCTATTTTTGGCATTAGTTAATTTTAGTCTATTAGTTTCATTATGAGTTAGAAAGCTAGAAATTCCTCTAATTTAGGGATGTAGAAGATGCGTGGCAATTTTTGTTCCGTGCGAATAAGCATGTGAACTTTCTAAGAATAGCAAGTTCTAGTAAGTTGTTAAAAATAGTAATTTCCACCACCTAGAGTAGATTTAGTCAAGAGTTAGTTAGAGTTTGCTTGGAAAATCGAGTTGGGAGTTGTTTTCCTATTTAGGAAACATTGTAATTCATTATTCATTAACAAAGAAGGAGATCTATTTTATTTTAGAGTTCATATTATTTTGCGAGTGTATCAAGTTTGTTCATAATTTGGCTACATTATTTAGACTAAACTTAAAAATTTACACTTGCTAACACCTTATAGCTTAAGTAATTAAGATCCCAAGTTTGATTTGGTTGTTATAGTCTATATGATTAGTGACATCATTGTCAGAACCCAATAATTAGGAACCATATGGTAAAAATTTATCTTGGGTATGTGGTCCTATCGTGGGAATGATCTCGGTGTGTGTTTAGTAAGGATAATTTGAATACCTTTAGGTAGTACTCATTGGTTAACCAAAAATAACATAATTTAAGATCCTCTTGGTTGGGCACACTTGTAAAGTGAAGAGTGTAGGTGGTGAATGAACTCGATACCCAATTTCTATTATCGTTTGGCTTCTATGGTGCAACACTAAGAGTTATTTGTGAAACTTAACCACATTTTAATTTATGATTAGTTTGTGAAAATGTAACCATAAGATGATGTGCTTGGAGAAAGGTGAAATGTATATCATTATTATAACGCATTTATACCATCTTATGGTGAGAACGGAATCCACTTCATGTAGAATTTAAAGTGAATCTTAACCTTTTAAATGAAGAAATACTCCCTCTTATTATCCCCCTTGTCCTATTTTGTAATGAATGTATCGTGTGAAATCATGTAATCATGTACTTAAATCGAATCCGTAGGTCAAGGACTAGTAGTGTCATGAGCATACCAATGTCCCTATTAATAAATGGGTTACATACCAAATTTCTAAAAGGTAATTAAATCAAATTGATTTAAACCATTTTAAGATGAATGAAATGATGTGAGTGGATATGATGTTTTAGTTACTTACGCATGAGAATACTAAAGGTGAATTCCTTTAACCCCTTTCAAAGTAGAGTGTTAGCTTGTCAATATTTTTGAATGTACTGGAGTTACAAGATGATTGTTTGAGATAAGGATGTTCAATCAATCAAGTGTCGACCTTCATAAAATGCGTAAAATTTATAATTGAATGGCTCTGGTAATACACATCTAATACTTATTTCTAGGAATCCAAACTTGGTAGAGTGTGAAATCATACTCCTTAGGACCTTGACGACTAAGAATTTAAATGAAGTAGATAGGATATATGGTTAGTTGTATTACTTAAATAAAAAATTAGGTCACCCTAGTAATTATTTTATAATATGAAAAGAACATGTTATCGATTTACTATTGAACTAATGAACATACTTGGTGTCGGGTGAATCTCTCTTTTTGTAACTAATATCAATTTTAAAACAAAGAATCATGCCTTTGAAAATAAATCCAGGAAAATACCATGTATCCTTGTATGTATGTAGATATCGTTGTGTCATAGTAAATATCCTATTAACAAACAAATGAATTAAACAAGTAATTGACATAGTGAAGACGATCCTTATTTAACTAGATACACCATAAGTTAAATGTTAAACTATATAAAGGAAATCTATCTAAAAGCAAAAAGAAATGTATGATTCACATAATATCAGCCTTTCTAGAACTTACGTTAAAGGTTATAACATGATTGTAATAAATTTTTAATCCTCGAAACACCATGCCGTGGGAAGACCCTATCTATAAGTTTATTGTAGTTGAATTGTTATATTTTTCCTTGTCATTAAAAAAAAATTGATGTAATGTGCTTCATGTGTTTTCATGTTAGCTATGTGGGTTAATGTTTGTGCAAATATATCAGGTGTTGTGTGTTATCATAAGTGATCTCCTCTAGTGTCTTGTGTACTACAATGTAAGCTAAAAAAACAATATTCGAGTATTTTAGTGTTGTACTTGTGTGCGTAAATGGTGTGTTACAACTATCCCATCATCGGTGGCAACCACTATCCTTGCATGTGTTTTCGTGTAACTTATTAGACTAATCAATCATGGTTACACATTTATTATTTTAAGATGCACACTCAAATGCTTTATCACATGCATCTCAAAAGAGAGGGCATTCATTAGGGTATATTCTACACCTAAAATAGATACATATATAATTATAGGATAAGATACATGTATAGAAAGGCTACAAGTTCTACAAAACAACATCAAATACGAGAATTTTGAAAATCAAGAATAGGTAAAAAAATTTACAAATTTGTGTAGAACATATGAATGGTTTTTTCCTCTTCACGCAATTTTTTTGCAAGGGGAAGTTACATCAATTTTCTTATCAGCTTGAAAATTTTACCTATAGTTAGATTTTCTTGTTAGAGTTTTAGATCCATTTCACTCAAATCCAAATCTGTTATAGAGGACATGAAGAACTTCAATTGCTTCACCATGAAAATCAATTATGATTTTAGGGGCATAGGTCTACTCTCTAGATCTACGTTCCATTACATTACAATTTCTAATCGATTGTGTGGAAATAGGGAAGGGTATGGGGCCACCTGTTATATTCTTTACTTCTAGTTCCTATTTATATAATTAATCCTAGATCCATCTATAACAAAGAGGTCATTCCTTTCCTCTTACATTCAAATGCGAAGATATCGAGTTGTTAAATGACTTTGATAATTGTTATTCATCCTTTATTGGGTACTTCGATATTCAAATTTACTTATCTCTCTCCTCTCTATTCCTTGTTGGGTTGCATGTACCTAACACTTTGGTTCAAGGTTAATTTTAAGAGACATCTTGGAAATCGGTGGTGGAAAATACCAGTGAATATTCTGGAACAAATTTCACGGGAAGGTGATTTTTAGGGGTTTGATAGTAAAATGTTTTCCTGATTTTTAAGTAGTATGACAGAATGTGTAGACACACAACGAGGATATTTTTTGTCACACTTCAACAAGGTTATTGACGCACGTTAACGAACAAGGTTCTGTGATGTGTGACAGAAATTTTTTTGTCACGAATCTGTAGCCTCGAGTCCTCTGGTTGCGCGACAACAAAATCTTGTGTCATGCATCAACAAACTCTCTATCGCACGTCTACTTCCTCCACACTCATCGTCACGTGTCAAAAACTCTCCCTATCACGCATCAACAAACTCTCTATCACGCATTTATAACCTACACCCTCCTTTCGCATACCCGTAGGCTCCGCCCTCCTATCATGTGTTTAATGTAATTGAAAATACATATGCCCCGAGTGTGGTATGAGTGAGCTAGTAGTGTTCTACCGGTGAATAATCTAGGATTATATAGGGGATAGTTTCAAGGGTAGGTGAAGTGACCCGTAAAAAAATTAAACTCGTAATTCTTAGGTGAAGCAGGTCACGACCCATGCCGAGAAAATTTACCTTTTCAATTTTTCAAAAATGGAATAGTCACCATATTACGAATATTTTCCACTAAAATTATCCCTTCTTTGGTTTCTCCTCGAATAATTAGGGATTGATCAAACACAATCCTTTAGCAAGCTCAATAGTCAAAATATTCAAGTGCAAGCAAGCAATAAGAGCTTCTCCCTTAACAAAAAAACACATGTAATCCTTCCATGTTTTAAATATCATTATTTAACTTCATGTAAATGAAAATTTTACATATTACATTATACATTTGTGTTAAAGTTCAATTATTTACTATGAACATTGACTACATTCTATACATTGTAGGCTTCATCATGGGGAACACCAACACCAACACAATGGGACATTGTAAAATAAATTCAAAGTAAAAAAAGTGTGTCTACAAACATAGGAATCTTTTAGTTTAAGAATGTAATTTTCATTTCATGCTTAAAGAAGGGAAATTTAGATACTCAAATATTGAAATTTACCATTTCAAACTTTTTATATTAACAATGCATTCTTGCTTTAGGAACAAAAACACTCTTTCTATCCCCATCCAATGCATCCCTAGGTATTTTTCTAACTTCGTTATTTATACACATGGATATGTCAAAATATTCTAAGAAAATGTAACGCCACATTTTACACACATAAATAGAAGATTAAAAGTACAGGAAGAAATTTTTGACTTACATTCCAGTACACATGACACTACAGGAGATCACCTAGGACAACACACAACACATGATATGTTTGCACAAACATTAACCCACATAGATGACATGAAACCACATGATGCACATCAAGGCCACTTTTTTCTTCAGATGACAAGGCACAACATAACGATTCAACAATAGTATAATCTTATAGATAGGGTCTTCCCATGACACGATACTTTTAGAATTTCACAGTTATTACAATGATGATTCAATATTTAACTTAAGTTCTAGAAAGGCTCATAATATGTGAATCATACATTCCTTTTCCTGTAGCTAGATTTCCTTTTATACTATTGTTAAACATTTAACTTACGGTGTAACTCATTGAATAAGAATCATATACATTATTTCAATTATTTGTTTAATTTTCTCATTAATAATAGGGTATTTAGTTACACACAAGGCTACCATCCATGACACCACACTTTCCTGGTTTACAATTTTATTACCTTTATCTTTCGTCATTGGCCTTAATTGTTGAAGATCACTTATTATGCGGTCCCTCATTCTTCTTAAAACTATACTATGTTGTCCTTACTTTACATAACATTTCACTTGTAGTTACTCCCTCTAATTTTTCTTGTTTCCCCTATTGCAATAGAATGATGAGGCCTAGTTATTGATAGGAACATATATTCCACATGAGCCATTGGTGTTTTTCTAAGGGTTTGTATTTTAAGTTGCATGTTTTGTTTGGTTTTGTAATTTATCTCAGTGGCCACAAGGAAGGTTCACATGAAACCAATGAGGTTTATTAGTTCAAGAGAGAATAGATTACACGTTCTTTTCATATTAGCATTTAATTACTAAGGTTACTTGATTCATGATTTAAGTAATTACAACTAACCGTGTATCCTATCTTCTTCATTTAAATGCTTAGTCAACAAGGTCCTAAGGAGTATGGTTTCCTAATAAACCAGTTTGGGATTCCTAGGAAATAAGTATTAGATGTGTGTCACTAGGAGGAAGTCAATTATAAATTTTACACCCCTTACTAAGGTCACAAATAGGGTGATTGAACACCCTTATCACGAATGATCATCTTGTAACTCTAGGTACAATTGAAACTTCTTGTCAAGATGACACTCTTGTTTGAGAGGGGTTAAAGGGGTTTCAATCAATATTCTCATGCGTAAGTAACTAAAACATCATATCCACTCACATCATTTTCATTCATTTTAAAATGGTTTCATTCAATTTGATTTAATTACTTTTTCAAAAAAAAATTGTTGTGTAACCCATTTATTATAGGGACATTGGTATGCTCATGAGACTACTAGTCCTTTCCCTAGAGGTTCGTATCAAGAACATGATTAGATTATTTAACACCATAAATTGTTTACAAAATAGGACAAGGGGAATAATAAGAGGGAGTAGTTCTTCATTTAAAAGGTTAATATTCACATTAAAGTCTACATGAAGTGGATTCCTTTCTTACCACAAGGTGGTATAAAAATGTCATAAGAATGATACACATTTCATGTTTCTCCAAGCACATCATCTTATGGTTACATTTCCACAAACTAATAATAACTTAGAATGTGGTTAAGTCTCACAAATAACTTTTAGTATTGCATCATATAAGCCAAACGATAATAGATATTGGGTATCTAGTTCATTTATGATCCCAACTCATACTTGGCGACTTCAAAGATTAGTTAGCGATCTTTTCCACCTATACTTTTACTTTACATGTGTGCTTGACCAAGAGGAACTTAAATTATGTTGGGGTTTGGTTACCCATAGAGTACTACCTAAAGGTAATCACATTCTCCTTACTACACACACAAAACTATCATTCTCATGAGGGGATCACATACCCAAGACAAATTTTTACCATGTGGTTCCTAATTTTCGGGTTCACAATGATGTCACTAAGCATATAGGCTATAACAACCAACTCAAACTTGGGCTCTTAGTTACTTAAGCTAGAAGGTGTTATCAAGTGTAAATTTTTAAGTTCCTTCTAAGGTTTTGGTTTCTTATGTGTTAAGAAATATCATGTGAGAAAGGTAGATATGCACAAGTTTTAAACTAAGGTTGACTGTTATAATTAGGTCTCTTTTCTATATTTGCTAGTTAAATAACACAACACTATGGAGATTTCATCATAAATTTCACAACGAGAATGCACTATAAGATATTAAATTTGATTTCATTTAACATACATATCCAACTTTTACAATACAAAATTTGGGGATCAAGATAACACCCATGTTTAGATGAACATTTCCCTTAAACCCTAACATCTAAAATATTACAAAAATTCACTAATAAACCTTTCAATACTTTGCAAAATGTTGAACTATCCTCTACAATTTTACTTAACATATATATTCAACCCCTTTTTACCATATGCCAATTTGAATCAAAAAAACACCTATAGTTAAATGCACATTTCCCAAAGCACCCCTAAAATTAACATCTCGATTCATATTGCATAATTTCACTAAATAGGTTTACTATAACATTAAAATACATAATAAATTCTTTCCTTAACATACATAAATTCTAATAATGTACAAAGAATCATATCCATGCCATTTTGCCATCTTACTTGCATCTGCGAAACCTTGTGATTATGAAATCGGTGAGAAATCGCGACATGGCATCCACCTATATCTAGCATAATTAACATTTTTATTTTTCCATTTAAATAATAATAATTTACATTCTAAGGGATATGGTTAGAGACACATATTCATTCCATTTCATTTACATTCATTTCTTAACAAAAGGAGAGAGAAAAAGAGGGAGAGAGAGAGAAACACAATTTTGCCAAAATTCAAATTTCATACAACAAGTCACATGATAGAGCTCCAAACTATTATTTACAACTGTTAATAAGTTTCCATGATGGTTTGATATCTTGGCTATGGTCATACAACTTTCCTTTACAATTTCTTGGTAATTGCAAAAAAATGCCCAATTTTGGCTGGAGGCTAAGAAACCACGTTTAGAAATTATCTTCTCATGAGAAATTACATGCTGAAGTAAATTTTTGCGTGACCTCCTATACACAAAGAGTTCGGAGAGGAACTAAAATAATTCAGAACTAGAGAATGGTTTAAAATTGGTGGCTAGTTTAGGGGCCACCGGTCGTAGTGGGCTAGGCTAGTCAGAATAACAACAAACTTTAGCTCGAGTGCTAAGAAAACTTCATTTGAAATTTGAACTTCGATAGTTGAACGTGCAATGGAAATTTTTATACATACTCTCCTATATATAGATAATTCACGAGGATTTGACAGAAACAAGAATTGGCAAACGGGTTGCAAACGACAACAAGTTTTTTAGAGCTACCAGTTGTAGTTGAGCCAGTTTGACCTATTCAAATAGTGGCGCGAGGCCTATAAAATTTCTTTTCAAAACTATCAAGAAGAGTGTTTTCCCCCAAACTGATGGTTTCAGGAAACTGTCTAGTAGAAATACTAGAGGTTTGCGAAGGCAGACAAGCATTTCGCCACTCATGGTCCGAATGGCGAGATGATATGAAACTCAACTTTTCAGTTTTAACAACTTCCTAAAGGTGCAAAACAGGGTAACAAGGCTCCTAGAGGAGTGGCAAAGAGATTGCAAATGGTCAAATGAGGTCAAGATAATGCTTGATGTGACTCTCTACATAACAAGGAATACATACGACACTTGACATTTCTTTTACGAGGCTTAGAGTGTTATTTTGCAAGTGTCTCTAGAAATTTCATTTTTCTAACTTTACAAGGTGGAGAAAAAGTTGTTTTAGTTGACGATTCATCTGGGTCTCACCAAGCCAATGGAAACGAGTACCAAATTTGATACCCTAGATAACAACGTATAAAGTTGTGGTATCAACATGGATGTCGATAAAATTGCAAGTTGGTAATGTAAATTATAAGGAGGATTTTTATTGGTTTGAGATAACAGCCTGATTTTAATATCCAATTGTATCGTATCTAATGGTTTAATATTTTTATTTTATTGCAAATGAATAACCAAATTATATGAAAATTATAAAATATTAAGGTAAGGGAGACCATGCCTATCCATGAACGACATGGTGAAATATGGGCTCCATGTAGGTCCACCAACATTTCATACAAATGTTACTTGAATATTGTACTCAAAGTTATATGCCGAATCTTTTAATGTTCTATGAAATTTCATAGCATTCTATTTTTACACTGGAAAGCCACTGCCAGGGAAACCCCATTTTTTTCGGTGATGACTATTTCTGTGGACATTGCTGGCAGCAGCGAAAAATTCCAGCAGCAATCATTATGCTTCTGAGAAAGCCCCTACCAAGACACCTGTTTTTACGGTGGAGACTATTTCGTAGATGTTTTTGGAAGCAACAAAAAAGTCTAGTGGCAATCATTATGCTTGATGGATGTCCATTCCCTGTTCTAAATCCTCCATTTTGGCACAGGGTGGAGGATGCTGGCAAAGGCTATGAAGCCTGGATTTGCATTTGCTTGAAATATTCCAAGGCCTTTTCAACAAACCCATTTTGTACATATCTTATAATCATTGCGGTCTAATGAGGCCACATTTTAGGCATTTAGTCGAACAATTTACATGCCAAGTGTATAATTCCACATGTTGCATGCATACCTATTAGAGTACTTGCAACTACAGCATTTGACAAAATCTTGTCCTTTCTTCATTATGCTTTGTTTTCCTATAATCATTGCAATTCATGCAATATTCCTTTAAGGCATTTAGTCAAACTAGTTCATATGCCAAGTACATGCTTCCATATTTTGCATACATATCTCCCAGAGAACTTGCAACTACAACATCTTACAAAATTCCTCTATCTTTATGCTTTGTTGGATGTCAATAACCTATTTCAGGCTTGTTATTTGGCATAGGACGGGCGTATGAAGGAAAATGTAAACTGATTTAGTTAGAGACCTGTTTGTTGCATATGTGAGATTGTGTGACTGTCTCTTGAGGAAGCCATATCTCTTGTACACTTCCGCATTCATGTCCCATGGGGAGCTGTGTCACTGTAACCATCCAATATCTATGAAATTTACAACATTAACATGGGTTTTAGATGGTACTTTATGCCTCTCGATCTTAATGTAACACTACTAGAAGTAGGATCATTTATCTACATGGTTATCCACAAAATATTAATTTTGTGGATGAAATGTGAATTATCAACATTATGTAATTTTTTTGTATAAAGATAATGTAGATTTTCCACAATTATGAAAGTCAAATTTCAAATTGTGGAACATCTATACTCTTAAAACCTTTTTGTGGATAAATCACATTTTTATGGTTTAAAGAAAATAGACTTTTGAAATTAAAATTATGAAAAGTGTACACAACTTAGATATATTATAGCATAGTTTAAATTTTATACACTAGTTTAAGGCTTAAACAAAAAAACAATACTATATGAATTTTTTAATTTTCATTAAATGCAAAAAAATTTTACTTTGAGCAATTCAAAAATAAATATATCTAGTTGTTGATACTCTACACTATACAATGCAAATATTAGAAATGAAAAAACTAAAACTATAGCTATCATAAAATTCAGAATGAAAAACCTAAAACTATACCTATCATAAAATTCCACACGAGTATATTTTTAACATTTTTATTATAAATAAAATTATTTGTGAAAATTTACACAAAATATTAAAATATTATTCATTGATTGTTTACGATGTAAATTATGAAAACTTCATATTATTGTTAGTTTCGAATATTTTAAAACAATTATAAACATTCTAAAAAATACTAAATGCAAGTTTAATTATAATTTAATTATTTTTTGGAAATGAATCATTTAGTTTAGAATTTCTCCATTATTTGTAATTTTTAAAAAATGATAAATAATATATATCCCATATAAAAAAATATTGAAAAATATAAAATTATAACATATTATTTAGAAAAAGCATAGATAATTTATTAAATTTAATATAAGTACAATATAAATAATTCATATGATTAAATAATATTTTTGTTCTACTATATATAAGAAATAGATATTATTAATATTCTTCACATCATCAATAACAAAAATTGATATTCATAACTTACAACTCATTAATGTAAATAGTATGTACAAAATTATATAAATAAATAAAATAATTTTCTATTAGTTTAATTGTTTTAATATTAAATTAATATTCCAAAATAAAATTATATTCACTCGTATGATTTTTCCGCAATTACTGAAATTTATTTATTGTAATAAATATAAACATATCGTAAATTTTGAAGAAAAAATAAAAAATAAAATAAATATTGAAAATTTCAGTTATCAATGGAAAGTATTGAAAAATGAAAACTAGACATAAAAATGTGGCACTTATTATTCGAATCCCATTATTTCAAAACTAAAAAATATTTTAAAACAATGATAACTATTTTTTAGCTTGAACTAACAATTCTCATTATATAATATTTACTATATTTGGTAGTCCACCGAACCATGCATTTAAAGCTGAAATAATGCCTTTGATTTTGGCATATATATATCCATGAATTGACCTTTTCTACCTCAAAGAATATATTACGGCTTAAATTATGCACATTAGGTTATCAAGTAGAATTCGAATTTTATAAACTTTCTTTTGTATAAAGAGTGCACATTGAAATCAATAGATGTTCAGAAGTTAAAATCAATAGAATTTATTGAAAGCTATTTTTTATATGAACTTTTAGTGTTAGTTCTACATTTTTTTATTTTTCATTTTTAAATATTTCTTTCTTTTGCAGGTTAGAAATCAAAGTAAGATGCAGATAAACAAATGATCGAGAGAGAATGATTAGTTGTAAAAAAAGAATGGTATCGATATTTTACTGTAAATATTGTTTTTGAAATACAAATTTTATTTATGGAAATTGAAATTCATTCAAAAAAATTGTTTGAATGGAGAGTTTTAAGATGTTGCTAGTAAAGCTTCATTGGATCTGAAATTGCAGTCATTGATTTAAACACACAATACCCATATCAGATTTAAATCTAATAAAAGAGAAGAGTTATGGGTATTTTTCTGCATGGAAAACATGAATCTGTCCAAAACTAATTCACAGATACGAAAGTATTTTTTTATTATAAATGTATGATTTAAAAAGCACTGTTAGAAGTCATTATTTATTAAAATACACATAATAGTAATTGAATAATTTTTTTAAGTTTCGTAATTCTTTAATACTTCCTACCAGAAGTAACAATTTTTTCAATCTTATTTCAAATATAGGCATTGCTTGTTTTTTTTTTTACAATTTGTTAATATTTAATATGCTACAGAATTGTAACTTTTACAATAATTGTGAAAACACATTATATTATGTTTTCGGTATTTTACCAACATGAGTTAATTGTTACCATTTTAAGAGTGAGTATTTTGAATGATAAAACAAATGGTACCAAGGATACAAAAATGATTTAAATTCAATGAGGGTTTAAATCCTATTCCTACAAAGAGTTTTGATACCTTAATATTTAAGTTAAAATAATACTTCCTTGATCTCCTCAACATGGACAAATTATTAGAGTTTCTTTAATTCTCTAATTACATGTTTATGTGATATTCTTAATAATGTGGTAGTTTTATGTCTAGTAAAATTATTGTTGTATTATTAATAAAGTGGTAGTTTTCTGTCGAGTAAAATGATTGATATTTATATTTAATGAAATACAAAAAAAATCTTAAAAATCTAAGTAAAAACATTATTAATTTTATACTTATAAACAAAAAAGGACAAATTTAATATCATATCTAAATAATAATTAGTTTTTTATTTATTTAAATAACACATTATAATTATCTATTTTTTGATTTAAAAAATATTGGGGCCTCACATAATAGAGTTATGCATCCTTAAATTGTCCACAATTTAATTGTGAATAGAGAGTTCAAAATTGTGAATCCAAATTTGTGGACTCCACCCACAATTTTGTTGTGGAAACAAAAATTGTGACAAAACATGTGGAAATTCCACAATATCAATATTGTCGTAGTTTCCACAATATTGAATGTGAAACTACGACAATATTGATATTGTGGAATTTCCACATGTTTTGTCACAATTTGTGTTTCCACAACAAAATTGCGGGTGGAGTCCACAAATTTGGATTCACAATTTTGAACTCTCTATTCACAAATAAATTGTGAAAAAAATGTGGATACACAACCCAAAGTTTTGTAGTGTAAGTGAATGCATTATTATGCAATAGTAATGACGGGGCCGAAAATACGTAAAGGATGTCCACCTCTCTAAGTTTTTCCAAAATGGGAGCCCCATACCCTACAAAACACCATTACTCTCCTGAAACTCACTGCCTTAGGCCTCCGCCCACTCTTTCCACCTTTAAAAACTCCAACTACCTCCTCACCGCCACTTCCCATCATCCCATATTTTTATTTTTTTATTTTTATATATATTTTTAACATGGCACAAGAGAAACATCCACTTTAGTCACCTTGTAAAATATATAAGATATTAATTTTAATTTATTTTTTGAATATATGTGTCTATATTTATATAATTTTAATATAAATATAGATTAAAAATAATAGTCATCTTTAAAATATGCAATTCATATGTTATAATTATTTGAAAATTTTACAAGTATTTTACGATTCAAGTAATGAAAGCCATATACACTACAAGAAAATGGGTCCTATATCCACATTTTTTTCACAAATTTATTGTGAATATCTTATCTAGAATTGTGAATCCAAATTTGTGGACTCCACCCACAATTATTTTGTGGAAACATTAATTGTGAACAAAAATTGTGAAAAAATCACATAAAAAATAATTGTGAGAATTCCACACTTTAATAATTGTGGCAATTTTTATTGTCGCATTTTACACAATTAAATTTATTGTGACAATTTTTCACGATTTTTAAAAATGAGGTGGATCCACAATTTTAAAATTGTGACATCTACTATAACAATAATTTTGTAAGTAGACACATTTTTAAATTGTAAATATTTACACAAAATTATAATGTTTTAAAGACAAATTTTATATATTATTTTGTTAAAAATCAAATTTTGTACAATATTAATATTATATTCTGTTAAAAATAATACAATTTTAAGAATATATATTAAAATATGTAAAATTTTAATTATTATAATAAATTAAAAAAAAATTCCATTAAATTTATGTCCAATCAAATATAATAATTGTTATATTTATAATATTTATTTATATTATGTTTTAATTTTTTTTAAAAATTATATAGTTAAATTATAATATTTTAAATATTGATATGCGATAGACCAAAAAATAGTCTTTAAATAAAAAAATTTATAAAACCTTTTACACTAGAAAACCAAAGCTATTAATTTATATTTTATGAAAATATTTTATAACTAAACTTTCAAATGATGATAAAATATTTTAAAAAATAATAATTATAGTTTTAGCTATCTTTATAAAAAGATGCGGGTAGCGATAAAAATTATTTTATTTACTGGAGTTTTAAAAATTTAAATATAAATATTTTTAAGAAGATTTTGTTTAAAACATACATGCATGTACTTGGAAAATAGAAGATTTCAAAACTGTCAATTAAATTTTTCTATTTAACATAATTGATAAACAATAAGTTTTTGTTCGAATTGGCATTGTATAATACAAATTGCTGAGTGATTTTGTTTGTATTGTTGTATTTTAGTAGCTGAACATTTGTGGGTATGAATGCTGGTTACAAAGTTGCATTTTGGTGGTTTTTGTTCTCGGTCAATGTCTATTTTCTTCCCTTTCTCTAAATTCTCTACTTTATAAAGAAAATATAATAAGTTGTAAGTTGTCAAATAAAAATTAAAAACTTAGATGAGAATAAGTTATGAAAAAGGATTATATCCAAAGAAAAAGAACCAATAAAAACTGTCCTTAATACAACATCCTTTCTGCAATCTTCATTCAATTTTTTTTGCAAGTACCATTAATTAACCTAGACATTGTTCTTCTACAATTACAATACTACTTTGTTTTATTTAGTAGAGCTCTGTAAGGTACTCGATCAAACAAACCTTCATATAATATATCTTCCATCATGAAACCACTACTTAATCCCACAACCAAGACCAAAAATCCTATCTTTAATCCCGTAAACTCTTTACTTCAGATTCCCTTCATACTGTAATAGATGACAACACTCTGAATCCTCATAGGTCATTTGCATGTAGAATCACAAAACCTGCAACACAAAGCCCTTGAAATCTGAAGATCAAAACTGGAGAATAAAATTAAAATGAAAATAAAAATAAGAACATTCAATTTTATTATTGTAGAAAATATACTGTGAGAAATCTCAAAGTTTTAATGTTGCCAGACGGTGATATCTCCATCACAGCAATCTTTATAATAGATGTATATCGCCCTCCCACATATCACCAGCATGTATAAATCACCGGCGTGGATGCGATTCACACAGATCATTATCTAATTCACACAGATCACTTGATTTAATTTCCGTAGATCATGGGTCACCATGCATCGAATCAGATCCACGCAAATCACGGGATCTAATTTACCCAGATCACTTGTCACCATGCATTGAATCGTATTTTTGAGAATCTCCCACTTATTATGTGGCGGGGACCCGGGTCATGCATGCCTTCTATCTTTAAAATGTGAACACAAAAAAAAAGTGAAGGGATTCCAAGAGCACTTTTAAATTTATACTAAAATAACTAGCGACAAAATTTATTGTAATATTTATGCCTAATTCATATTGTATCGTATTTTTGTTGTAGATTATGTTAAAGAAATACAAAAATTTATGTAATGAAACACAATTTTCAAGAGAATATGTTTGGGAAAATGTTAATGCTGATTACCATCTTGTGGTGTCAAATAAATTATAAATTATATCCTATAATTATCATGAGCTATTATTATGTTATCTTAGCACATAGTCATCTTATTGATTTTATATGTTTGTAATATAATTTCAATATGATGTTGGGCTCATAAACATAATCTAAAAAAAAATGTTATGTAATCCATCACGTGGCCAATATAATATACAAATTTTGATCAATAATGTTTTCATAATAATAATTTTTTTAATGAAAATAAAATGAATTTCAAATTTAAAATATGATATTTATTATTAATAAATCATGCACATTACAATTCTACATTGCCATTCTAAATATTTGATCTATATAAAAAAATAGTTTATAATCGATACACATAGTTCTTAAATTTATTTTCATAAAGATACAGGCAAATGTTTATATATGAGATTTTATTTTATATTTTTGATATGTTTTTGCATTAAAGGTTTTATATTCCTTAATAAATAAATCATCTAGACTTTAAAGTAGTTTATATATAACTTTTATATGGATGTTTGTCAAGTTCATTAGTAAACTTTGGCATCTATTTTATATGTTTGGATAAATGAAGGAACCTCTCTGTAATGGTAAAAATGGGGATGGTATTGGGCTTCTAAATTCCTTGGTATGTTCCTATTGATCTATATAAATAACTATCATTCCTATCAATATGTGCACATGACCACTTGTTAAAAGTATTAGGGGAAAATTATATTATCTCTAAATACGAATATCAAATTTAAAGTATCCACAATAATTATTTTAAACTAGCATTAGTGTGAATTTTCCACAATTTTCATGGTATAGTCTTGGATTATGATAGAACAATATCATATACTTTTTGTTACCTATATATACAATTGTGGACAATGATTAAATTATTTCTTTTTTAGATAATACACATTACACAATTTAATGGTCTAAATCTTTTTGAATCCATTTTTTTTAACATAGAAAATCAAAATAGTTGTAATATATATATATATATATATATATATATATATATATATATATATATATATATATATGTGGACTATCAATAATTTAGTTTCAAAAATATAATTGTTGTAATATGAGGAAAAAATGTGATATTTCCACATTTAAAATTTAATAATGTAGATATTCAACAAGTATAAATGTACTTTTATGAAATTGTGAGATATTTACAATATATTTTACACAAACTATCCATGTTTATATATAGTTCACTTTTTTCTTTTAGGAAACAATTAATTTAGTTTATTATGATGGTGTTGATTGTTTATAGGAATGCTCGATTATCCACAATTCTTAATTGTCTTTAAATGTAAATTATTCATTAATAATGTATTGTTAATTACATGATTAACCACAACATAATTTCAAAAGGATGGGTTATATGTATTATTCACCACTCAACTAGTTTTACATTTGTTTTTGTTAGGTATATTAAATATTAGAAATGTAGATTATTCACATATATCAAATTAATATTTTATTCTATTATATTATTAAAATTTTGATTTATGTGGTGTATCTACAATGCACACATACATACATATAATTTTTCGGATAATTGTAACTGATGTGAAATATTTTATAATTTTTATTTCAATCTTAAAATCAGGGTCAAAATTTGAAATTATAATACACTAAAGAGTACATTATCAACAATTTAGTGTATATATAATATTTTTTAAACATTAGAAATCATAACTGTGAGATTTATATTTTTGATGTGTAGGTTGTTCATAATTCTATTTTTAAAGATCCATTTTATCAAAATATGAGATGAAAATGTGAATTTTCCACGATGAAATATCAAAAATGTGGATATTTAACAAATTTAAATGGCACTTTTATTAAATTGTGAAAGATTTACATTATATTTTATAGAAGTTATCCATTTAAAGTTGATAATTCACAATTTTTCTACAAAACGATATAATTGTGGATAACAATGTGGATAAATTAGCCTAGTTCTAGTAGTGATATAAGTGAATGTCAAATTTAACCCTTTCCTTTAACTAATAAGGAAGGGCACATGTTGAATGAAAGAGGAGGGATGCTTTGTCCCTTCCCTTTCCCATTATTTTCTAGCTTTCACTAATCTCTCTTGAATGTCCATTAAAATTATTTTTATAAGATTAAGAGGTATTGTGATTCTTTTCCTTACCAAATTTGGAGATAGTTTCTTCACTTTCCGTATTTGTAGATGACACCCTCCACTTAGTAAGTTGTGATTTTCATATTTTGTTTGGCAATAATTAATTTTATTTGTCATAGTCATATGTTTTTAACAATTTATTTTTATTCATTCTCCTATGATTTGTTGGCACCATAGCTTTGGTTTGTAAATATCTTTGATCCGGAAATATAAATTCTATATAAGTATTGTCACATCATTGTTTAATTTTGAATAATTTTTCAACTTCCATGATTAATTGTGAGAAATAATGAAAAATAGCATGTGAGTCTTTGTAACTATTTCTTGAATTTGATTCAGAATGAACAAAAAAAAAAAGTTATTCTATTCAAGATTTTCACAAAGAAAAGTTATTTGAATTAATTAGGTACTATAAAGATTTTACAATGGAAGGATGGCTAATATATATCCATACAAATAGGAAAACCACTTCCTATAAAATAGGAAGTGCAAACAATATAAAACATGTATTAATATATTGTTATACATTTGTTATAACAATATATTAACTATCCAAATACGTTACAAATAAACTTGTAACCACACTAAAAAACTAGTAAGTACTAATTTACCAAATGGTAAATCACCCACAACCATGTAAATATTAATTTTCCTAACATTCCCCCCTTAATGTTTACATGGTAGCAAAAGAAATTTCACACTTCCTTTGTAGCCTACCGCCTGTGCTTTCTCATGATCTTGGCACACAATTGAACTAAAGGTAGAAGAAGGAACACATCAACTTATTGTCAACCATGTATTTTCGGGAACACATCTGACCGATGAGAATGGGAACATGGTCAGGAATCATCTTCTTATAAACCAGTCAGTTTAGGGAGCACATATGACCTAGCTATGTGGGAACTCAACCAAGAACATATCTAAACATGCCTCCAATGGTTTTGTAGAGGCTAACCACAAACCTAGGTATGAATAGGAACACATCTAACTGTTCAACCTCTTCAAGACTCATGATGCAACATTTCACTATGATATTATCTCTTCACTATGTTTTTGCATAGGGGAACTATGCAGGAAAACTCGTATATACATGTGAATAGGAAATAATTAAAAAGATGACATTAACAATGGATAATCTTAATGTGAAGAAAGCTTGACTCACAATTAGCATATTGTTAGGAAATTAATATTAATGTTCACATGAATATTGTGGGTTATTTACCGTAGGGTAAAATATAACTCAGTTATATATGTTTGTTATAATATTGTTGTGTTTAAAAACAATATAACAATAGTTCGAATATAGCAATTTTCTATTATATTGTACGTGAGTATAGTTGTTGAACTAACTCAAAAATATATGAGATATTGTAGGTTCTGGGAGATTCCTTAATAATAGGAATTCATCTCCTATATATATGTAAAGTGTATTACAATGAACAATATACAGAAGAAATTAATAATTTCCAGTGTTAATCTATTGTTGCACCTTCATTTGGTATCAGAGCGAGATGGGCTTGTGAGAATTGATAAGGGGGCAGATTTGTTGTTTGCTATGGTTTCCCCAACTGATGAATTCTATTTCTAATCTTCAAAGCTTTAGGAATTTGTAGAGAGTAGTTGTAGGCATTAACTCCTACCGTAGAGTTTTTATCTATCCATTTATGTCTGATCAGAACTGTGAAACAGTCATACATTCATTGGCTTCATCAAGTGCCTACGTGATTCCTTGAGGATTATTATTTTCAGATCAAGAGGAGGAATAAGAGAAAATACCAGTCTATACTTCCTATGCATGCAGATTACCATTTTGACAAGGGCCAGATCTATATGCGAGTAAGGTGGAAAAGAAATTGGTGTTCTGCAAGAGGCGCATTCACGAATGTCATTTTGTTGATCTCTGTGTATTTTCATTAGATTTTTGTCTCCATCAAAAATTTCCTTTCAGGATAATGGTGTGCTCACACCTATAACTACATTCACATCTAGTATGTGATCTTTATAAGTGGAGCCGCTTCTATCTTATAAACTCATAGATTTGCATTGTTCGCTTTGGACAGCATGATCACCTTCAACTTGAACTATAAATCTGAACTCCCTGCTTTGAGGAGAATAAGATTTTATTTATGTATGCGGCAGATTAAATAGCATCAGATTAATGATGATGGCACTGAGTTTCACTTGTCTCCAATTTATTGTCTGATTTACAAACTTAGAAGGGCCATGTTGAACAATATGAAATGTACCATATTTCCTCCAACCTTCCACATTTTTCATTCGGCCTCTGTACACATATTTTTCCACGTCTCCTGCTTCAGGCTGAATTTTCCTCTTACCATCACGTCGCTTGTGCACATACATCTGTCATTACCAGGTGTCATGAATCATATCTGTTATATTGAGTTGGGTATGTGATTAGAATACAGTCTTCCCACAAATTCATATCCTAATTGATGTTTTAATGTTAAAGTCTTATTTATTCTAGAGTCAATATAAAATATTATATGTGAGGTGTCATTTTTAAGCTTTAGTATGAATTTTGATCTCATCGTAGTTTGTTTTATTGTTTAGGTATATTATAAGTTTAGAGTCTACTTTGTCCCATCCTTAATAGTGTGGTATTAAAAATAATATTTTTATTACTTTTAGTTAGGGTCAATTTTTATTAAAGTCTATTATTATTATTTTGTAAATGGTTTTGTCCTTGTTAAAAAAAAAAAGTGTATTAATTAAGGTGTAGTCATTTGTCATCTCTTTTGAGGTCATCAAAATATGTAAGTCCGTTGTCAAATAAATCAATTGGGAAAAGTTTTGAGTTGTAAGTCATTGTCAATCAAATAGGTGATTTAGGATATTCGTGTCAGAGTCAAAATTTTGAAAAATAAAATAGTTTGCCTCACGAGACGCATTTTCGGTATTACCCGACGTCCAAAAAATATATGATTTCACATCATGGGGAGTTATATAAATAACCCGAATGTGGAATTTTTTTGAGCCTCAAAATCAATATCATCCGAGCTAGCAGCATGTTATTGGAGGATGGAGGCATGCGGGGTGGAGGTCGACAACGACCTCTCGTTAGTCACCAACGACGTGGCCGCACAGAGTTGTGGTGACATATATATAGTGTGAGTATATGTTTTTCAGTTTGGTTTCATGCACTTCATTTTTACAGTTTGAAGTTTTCGATAAGTGGAAATTACACATTGAGGGGGGAACGTGATCAACATGATCCAATGTTCGATTTCTAGTTTTTCAGTTATGTATGTGATTGATCCTATTTCCCTTATGGAAACACATAGTAAAGAACAGATAGCACAGTGAAAGGCAACATCATGAGTCTTGATGAGGTAGAATAGTCAGATGTGTTCCTGTTCGTACCTAGGTTTGTGGTTAGCCTCCTGAAAACCATTGAAGGTTGTTCAGATGTGTTCCTGTTTGAATTCCCACACTGCTAGGTTAGATGTGTTCCTAGAGTGACTGGTTGATAAGAAGATGATTCCTGAGCGTGTTCCCATCCTCGTCGGTCAGATGTGTTCCCGACAGTGCATGGTCGATAAGAAGTTGATGTGTTCCTTCTTCTACCTTCAATTCGAGTGTGTGCCAAGATCATGAGTGCGTAGAAGCAACAAGCTATAGAGGAAGTGTGAAAACTCTTTTACTACCATGTAAACATTAACGGAGGGAATGATAGGAAATTAATATTAATGTTCACATGAATATTGTGGATTATTTACCGTAGGGTAAAATATAACTCAGTTATATATGTTTGTTATAATATTGTTGTGTTTAACAACAATATAACAATAGTTCGAATATAGCAGTTTGCTATTATATTGTACGTGAGTATAGTTAAACTAACTCACAAATATAGGAGATAATATTATAGATTCTCGAAGATTCATTAATAATAGGAATTCATCTCCTATATATATGTAAAGTGTATTACAGTGAACAATATACAGAAGATATTAATAATTTCTAGTGTTAATCTGTTGCTGCACCTTCACATATAAGAACAACCACAAACTAAACAAATTCTAAACTTGTAGGATTTAAATAACATTAACCAAACCTAAATACATTGAATGTTCCAGATTTGAAAAGAATTCGATGGATCCAAACCGAAGGCCACGTGCTTGTATATTCACCAGGGATCGAAGGGAATATGACAGTTTGTATGCATTCATTCAACGAACTCAGCCCGCAAAGCCAAGAGACACGTAATAGAATAGTTGGTTTGTACTTCTGCACTTTTTCTAGATCACAAGAAAAATACATCATTCTCCACTCGGTGCTTCCTGAAATTCTTCCGCGAGTTGTTCGAGTCTCTTGTAGGATTGACGATCTGAATACTTCTTTGGAAATTATCCTTGGTTTGAATGCCTCCTTTAGATTTTCATGTAGGTAATAAATCAAGCTATGATGAGAGAATTTGGAGATCGAATTGACAGCTGTGACGGGTGAGACTACAAATTATTGTGAGGAATTCAATCGTAGCCAAGTCGATGGTAATTCAGGCAAACGGCTGAAACAAATGTTTGAAGAAAATGAATAGTGTCAACAACAGAATGACAATGAAGAATAGCCAATCTACATGCACCACTTTTTGGATCACAGACATATCAACTGTAGGTAACCATGTGTAGATCACGGGCGGACTACAGTCGTGTAAATCACTGGAAATTTCACAGAAATACAATACTTCTCTATGAAACCAAGTAATGTTTAATATATATAACACCTTCCATTGCAGAGATGATTGTCGACTAGTCACAGGTTGACTGTAAATAATGGTGTTTAGCTAAGCATGCATAGGAAGAGGAATACCAAAGCTTTTGTACATACATTCCCCAAACCTAAACAAAAAAACTTATTGATTTCTATACAAAAACGTTATGCACAAATTTAGTTTCTCATTATCAGGGCAATAATAAATAGCTTAACTGCCCCTGGCTATGCTCAAAATTCCATCACATGAAAAGAATTAAGATTGCTATGATACCAAATCTTGAATTTGGTTAAGAATGAGCACCAAATAAAAGTTATTTTATTCAGTATTTTGCACAACAAAAATTTCATCGAATTAATTAGTAGTTGTAATGATT
Source organism: Taxus wallichiana var. yunnanensis (assembly GCA_018340775.1). Classification (NCBI taxonomy): domain Eukaryota; kingdom Viridiplantae; phylum Streptophyta; class Pinopsida; order Cupressales; family Taxaceae; genus Taxus; species Taxus wallichiana. The sequence goes on from CM031241.1 coordinate 132,989,481, forward strand.
TTACAATGGAAGGATGGCTAAGATATATAGCCATACAAATAGAAAACGACTTTTATAAAATAGGAGTGCAAACAATGTAAATATTAATATATTGTTATACATTTGTTATAACAATATATTAACTATCCAAATATGTTACAAATAAACTTGTAACCACACTAAAAACTAGTAAGTACTAATTTACCAAATGGTAAATCACCCACAACCATGTAAATATTAATTTTCCTAACACTATTATCATCGATGAAACATAAACTATGTGCACATACTATTATTTTGTATTATTATAGATTTATTGTGTATTTTCTAATTATTTTTATGATCTTTATTTACCTTCAAATTTTATATAAATAAGATAATAAAATTCTTTAAATCATCACAAATACCATTCGTAGATTATACAAATGTAGTGTTTTGTTTCAAATCAAGATATATAACCTTGATCCCAAAAAATGTCATATTATCGAAAATTTTGTTAGGAGAGCATTTTCGGAGAGATATAAAATGAAAATATGTTTTTTAATTAGATTAGGTAAAAACAGATTTTGAAGGGATCAGGAACCCTGTACAAATGAAAGATACAACTTTCAAAGCCCAAGAGAGAAACAACAACCAACAAGAGCCCATAGGCCAAAAAAGAAACAAAACAACAAGCCAAACCTCAGGTCAGGGAAGCACCAAAAGGAGGGAACACAAGGACTGTTGGTCAAAGCAACTTAACCAACAAGACCAAGGAACTCAACTTCCAAAAACTTCCCTTTACGAGATCTAAGGCTCATCATGAGGGGCTCAGATACATCTTTACCCCTCTTTTTGTTGTTCACCAGCTTCCATCCCTCCCCCCAATTAGGATCAACATTCTCATCCGGGTTGATAGGAAGGCTAATTTCAAGAGAGATACTGCTTTGATCTGGGAAAACAAAGATACATGGGGTGACAAAGGGGCAACCCCCTTATCTACTACATGTGGATCATTAACGGGTAGAGAGGGAAGAGTGGCACTCTCGCTCAGATTCACATTCATCTCTTCCATAACCCTGACCTTCTCCTTTCCTAGATCACCTATATGATTGTCTAATATCTGCGTTAAAATGAAAATATGTGATTAACGATAAATTAATACATTAATTTGAATATGTAGTACATGTTCATATATATCTAGTGGGAGTCAATGTTCATGGAAGGCCACTTGAATACTCATGAAAGTCGTGTGTACATGATTTGGAATGTTTAAATATAAAAGGATATAGAATTCGACATTTTAAAATTACTTTTATTCTTCCATTCTTAGTGAAATTCATCGAACCTATTCGCTTGAACAAATAAATGAGAGTACTCCGTTAAATTTTTTGTATCACCTAATAAATAATATAAAAATCTATTAAAATATTACATTTACATCCCTTCCTTCTTAACATATCTTCCACCTCAAATCCAATTACTACTATAAACACGATCATGTGAAAGGAGAATACCGACAATGACATACAAGGATAACTCCAAACGAATATGAAACTATATGATCACAGACTATTGCCCTCCATGACGATAAATGAGCTTAATATATTGGGAGTCCTCAACAACCTTGACAATGACCACCATTTGGCATGGCATGGGCTCCATATTAACTTGTACAAATAAAACAACCTCGCGAATCACGATTCATATAGCTGTCTCACAAAACCACCTATATTCCACATCATGTCAACTCCACGCAATGATTCTATATGAAAACATTACGTATGTTGCGTACAAAATTGTTTTACCCTCCTACACTGGGTCACGCCTCAAACGCGGTTTTCCGAAATTACTAAATCCGCGGACCATGTCATTTCATCACGCGCGCAGCCGGCTTACTCGGTTCCTTTGCTTGAACTTTTCCATGTTTGCCAATTCGAGACCGCGTAAAGACAATCCTCGCGCCTCTTTAAACTCGATTCTCCCATCCATAATCCATTCATCGCCCTCGCCCGTTTACAACCAGAAGCACAAGCAACACAACAGTCATGGCGGATGCGCAGCGTGTTTACCCGGCGGAGGAGGACGAAGAGAGCGCCGAATACAAAACTACGCCGCCCAGCGCTCCTCTCGCCCCCAAATCCAGTCTTACTTCCGAGAAAGGTGACCCTGCCGCTAATCCAGGCCAAATTATACACGTTCAATTTCCCAAAGAACAAGTATTTCCCACACGTGTGGCTCCCAGATTTTACTCTCACCCTCCAAAGCGCCGCCGCAATCTCTGCGGCCGTTGTCTCGTCTGGACATTTTGCCTCCTCCTCCTCCTGATTGTAATCATAACAATCACCGCCGCCATTCTGTACGCCGTCTTTCTGCCCAGGATACCCAAATACTCAGTGCAGGACATTCAGATCACCAACTTCACCGTGGGCGCAGACGCCACCGTCTCGTCACAGTTAGATGTGGGGGTGAGAGCGAGGAATCCCAATAAAAAGATCGGCATATATTACTTAGACGACAGCTATCTCGCTGTTTTCTACAGCGGTGCGGAGCTGGGCAGGGGAAAACTGCCGGCGTTTTACCAGGGGCACAAGAATACCACTAATCTAGAGGTGACTCTGACTGGTACAGACGTGCAGATCACCGACGAAATCGTTACGTCGTTGAATGGCGAGCAGCAGCAGGGAAACATTCCTCTGCGTTTGAAGGCGGATGTTCCGGTGAAGGTGAAGTTCGGCAAATTGAAAACGCCAAAGATTACATTCCGCGTCCGCTGCGATCTGGTGGTGGACAAGCTGGCCCCCAACACCACTGCGAATATATTAAAGAAAAAATGTAATGTTAAACTTTGAACGGACGTACTAAATTTGTATATTATGTTGTTTTATTAATTCTAGGTTTCAGAGAAGACTACTACTGTTACCATTTTTGTTGTATAACTATACTATAATTATCGTTCTTTTTTTAAATTTATTATAATGGATCATATGATGATCAACAAAATATATGGAATTTTCTCCTACAAACATTTGTCTCATTTAAATGATATTTTTAATATTAATCCGTAATTTATGGACTGCAATACCAAGTATCAAAACATTGTGATCATGGAACCAATCACCCATGACAAAATTTCCATTTAGAAAAACATGGGGAAAAGTAACATTTATTTTTATAAATTTAATACAATTTGTGAATTATAATTAAAAATATAATATTTACTAATAACTCATTAATCAAATAATATTTTTGTGATTCTATTTTTTTAATGAATTGAATGTTTTAAAGATAATTTTCATAAATAGTCATTTTCAAACAATATTAATATTGTTAAATATATTTTTTAACAATAATAATATAAATATACAAATTAAATATTAAATACATTTTAAAAATTATGAATAAAGGAGAAAAATAAATATAATATATTACTACGAAATAATACATTTTAAATAATAATTACCTCTTCGAAAATAATATTAACTATTTCTAGGAAGGCGAAGGTTATGGAGAGTACATCAACATAAGGTGGTGGTGAGATTGATGATTTAGATGATGAGTAGAACAAAGTGCGAGTCTAGAAGGGATAAACGCAAACATTTTGTTTCGCTTTCTGCCGCGTAATCACAAGGAGTAGGTACAAAGGTTGTCTCGATCCCGCGCTTCCTTGATTCTCTTATTTTCTATTGTGGTTTCGCTCCGGTTGTGCAAAGTGTTTGTGTTGTGGTTGTGCCACGTTTATACGATTGGTCTTTTGTATTTTGTAGTTTTCTTGGTTTTCTTCATGTGTTTTCTTCTTAGTACTTATTGTTTCATGATGCAAGAGCATCATTTAGTAAGTGTAGGGATAGTTGATAGGTGGCTTGGTGGTCATTAGAGTCATATTATAATGGTTTTCCCTCCATTGTTTCTTGTTCATATTCAATTTGTATGTAAAGTTGCATGGCAATGTAAATAGGCTAGTAAGAGAGATTACTTGGGTGATTTAGGTAGAGTAAGTGAGCTTTATGCTAAATAAGGATTATTTGGATCATGTAAATAGTGGAAATTTTTCATCCACAAGCTGGAGAGGTAGTTAAGATGAGATTTATCCTAATTTCTATGCTAAGAATGTTGTTGAGGGTTTTTAGTTGGAATACGTCATTTTACGAATGAGTTTAGGAGGTTGAATGAGTCAATGATCCATTCTTGGATCAAGAATTTGAAGAAGAGGATATTTAAAGATGAATTTGAAGGAGGAATGAAGTGAGTGGACTATTGGTGTGAGAAGATTTCTAAGTTTGTATGTTACATTTTATGATTTATTAAAATTGTGTATAAGGGTTTCTTCTAGGTAGAGAGCAAAAATTTTATAGTCGGTTAAACTTATACAAAATTCTCTACTATTAGTTCGAAAAGGTAGGGAAGAATATCACAATCTTTTCCCAATTTATTTTAGCTCATGAAAATGTTTATTAAGGTTTTTATATAAAAAAATATGCACACAGAATGGTCGAGCTAGGGAAAGCATTTAAAAATTTTCTCTAAAATGAAATTCAATGAAATTTTCAACATATCTTTGTACTAATGAAAGTAATAAGCCCACAAAATTTTAGCTCTTGAGAATGCACACAAGTGGGATACATCAATGACAGAAATTATTTAGGTCATATAGGAAACAATAAAGTTGCAAAAGTGTAATGTTTTGCCATTTATTTGATAAAAAATGATGTTTCAATCTCTTTAATTGATGGATACCATTGATGAGAGAAATTGATAGGTGATTACAATAGTTTCAGGTTGAATCACATCCATTCTTCCTTTGTTGTTATAATAAAGTCAGACTTAGGACCAAATTGATTGTTTGCCTTGGGTTGAGAGCTTGTGTTTTAAAAGAACCTGGCTAAAATTTGCATATGATTACAAGTTCCATAATGGAAATTTATAGTGTCTAATAAAACATAAAGATTACTAACCATATGGAAGTTTATTGGAAGGAAAGAAGAGGTAAATTTGCAAGTGAAATTGAGTAATCTTGATAAATCCTTATAATTTCCAAGAAAATAATTGGTAATGGGGTTAAGCCTAAAATTAAAGCAAGGGAATGTCATTGAAAACTAGAGTGACTTAGCTAAGGAATGAGTAAATTGAGTCAAGGTCATATACAAATATTGAGTTATCATTAGAGTGTATATTGGGCTAGGATGGCATCTCTTCATCTAGGTGTTAAGACCCCTCTTTTGACTGCTCCGGGGTAGGGTTCATGTAAAAACTCTTTATCCTTCATAAAAATATTAAGTATTTATCTAACCATTGATAATTTTTAGTTCTTAACATATTAAAGTTGTCATTATCCACATTTCTATCCACAAAAAATTTTTTTATAGAAAATTTGTGAATTATAGATATTGAATGTGTAACTTATTTAAAATACAATATAAAAGTTCTACAATTTCAAAGTCACACTTAAATTGGTTTAATATTCATATAGATGAAATTTTATTAGATATATCTTATTTTAATATAATTAATCATGTTGGTTTTTTATTTGTTAAATTTATACTCTCTAGCGTGTTTCTACGACAAACCACAATAAGGTGTACGAAATATAGACCTTTAATAATATTTGTGTGTTAATCATGTGTTTAACTTATCAAAATTTATGGATATCGTGGAATGATATAACCAAAATTGTTAGAATGAGTGCAATGGAAATGCCAATAGGTACAAAATAATTAATTTTCTCGTATGTAGAGGAGGATCTAAAAGTGTAGTGTAGTGAAGATATTGAAATGATTGCAATGTAACAATATTTTTAGGAGGGAAGATCAATTACTAAATTAGGAAAAAGAAGTAATTGTTGATACACATGAAAAGAGAATTTTTTTCTCCTTAAAGTTAGAAGGAGGAAGCTACAAAACTAGGATACGTAAATATTTCAAGAAGAAAACATAGTGGTGGAAAAATAAGAGGTGATTGCTCTTATTTTTTTACTCCAAATGGATGTAAGACCCTCAAGACATCTTGGACAAAATTTTAATTGAGGAAGCCAATGATATACATAGGTGGTTATTATTTTAGCATCTTGAGACATATGTGAATGTAAGACCCTTATTGTTTCATACTATTAAACATATGTGAATGCAAGACCCATGACATTCTTTATCTCCAATGTTAGTATTTTCACCTATATCATAAAAGAAGTTCAATTAGATGAAACCACAATAAATAACAGGTCAAAGGTTTTATTTTTATAATTTCATTATCACCTAAAATATTGAGACAAGATGAAATACTGCTAGCATGAAGCCATTATAATTTCTTGTAGGTTCAGTTATTTTTATTTTGGAAGTGAGCTTCTTGGAAGGATGAAGGTAGACATGGGGTGAGATATTCCTTTCGTGAACCGCAGACTAACGGGCAGAGGATACATGAGATGGAATTATTATCAATGTAAGATCCCATAGGAGATCAAGTTAGTGCCTAAAATTATTGCCTTATATGATAATTGAAGAGTGGTAGGAAGTACGTGGAAAAGAAACTATCTCTCCCATTACAAATAGTTAGCGACCATGGAAAAACTAGGTTTGGTATTTCTCACCCAAGATACCTTACCACTAGGAGCACCAACGAAGAAGTGGGGAGGTCTTGATTTAATAAAATTTGAATAATTTTATTACACTCTGAAAGAAATGACTTCTATAAATGACATGCAATGAAATATGAATGCTATGAGATTTATTTGATTTTAATTATGAAAGGAAATGAGAGAGATAAGACGCTTACCTTGATTTCGTTTGTCTGCAAGTGCACCTAGGGTAAATAATGTAATGAAAAAAAAATATTGAGCATTGCAATGAACCTATAAAAAATGTGGAGGAGGTGGAAATTGTTGGACACAGGTGCCTGGGAAAGAATAGGGTCACATGTAGTTGCCTAAGACCTCTGTGGGTGAGTTAGAGTTTACATAAAATGTCACAACTCTGGTTCCGATACATTCCTTGAGGTGTCATAATTGTTTTCATTTGGTCTTCTATATGTCACACTTAGATTGTTGAGGTACTTTTGAACCTCGCACATAAGTATCCTCCTACAAAACCCTAAAAAAAGAAATAAAATACTAAAACTGAAAAATGAGGGGTCGAACAGTCCTCACTTGTCAAGTAGTGAACTTAGGAATGAGTGTTGTACTACATCTCAGACCCAATGTAGTTATATGTGATTATGTGTGTAATAACACTCCTCGGTCACCCTCATGCCAATGATGCCAAGATCGTGGGTAGTAGCTAGATAAAATGCAAATGTGTGGATGGAATAGAATGAACAACCCTTCCTATGCAATGTGTATATAGAATAATGAGCCCAAGTTGCACTCCCTTTGATATGTAGATAAATAGCCCTTGATATAAATTTCCCGCTCTTATAATTGTATGTATGTAATGTTTATATAGGGATCTCTTGCTTTAATTTTGACACTAATTACCCAAAATGTTGACTAGTACCTGGGATATGAGTGGGAAAATGAAAAGAAACACCTCAAGTGTCAAAAATAAGATCAAACATAAAGAGGAGATAGGTTCCCAAGATGGATGTGAGTTCCTAGGCAATAGTGTCTAGTCTTGGGGCTAGTTTCTAGAGAAAAATCAAGACAAATGAGTGGAGGTGACTAACATGGATCTCAAGTGATCTAATCGAATTGTGTTTATGAGTGACAAGTGTGAAAGATAAAAGAAATATAAACCAACAAGACAAGTGGATGGACTAGGGAATGGGTCACCAGTGAATACTTTTCTTACACAAGATCCATATATAAAACAACATACTTGCAAGTATAGTAAAAACTATTAAATGTGTGAATTTTTTTTTACATTTTTCCACCTTTATGATATTTTAATAAAATTCAAGTAGTATAAAGGAAGTAAGGAACATACCTGGTGTTGGTATCTAAATTTGTTCTCCCTTTCAAGCTAAGAAGCATCACAAATTCGACATGGATCTTAGAGACAGATAGATTATTATTTGTGTCATTTTGTAGTCGAGGATGAGATCTAACTCAGATTTGTGGAGAGATGGATAACACCTTCAAGAGTATTTGACATATCCTCACTACTTTAGGTCGTGCCTTTCGACCAGGATGAGAGAACCCATATTGTAACCTCTGTTTGATGAAGGAGATGGAGATATCCTTCTTTTGCACAAATTTTATGAAGAAAACCTTGGGAAAGTATCATCAATACTCCATAATTTAACTCTTAATAGCTGTCACTTCTAAAAGATGGAGACACTTTCAAAAACAAGGCTAAGGTTATCAAGACATTATGAAATCTTGATTATTCTCATATTTTATTAAATAGATTTTATTCCTTTGTTGATATACAGGGAAAACAGGGGTAGTTTAGGATGGATTCATGGTTTTTGAATGATTTTGGTGGGAGATTAAGTAGGATAAAGTTTATTATACCAAATCTTTGAGAAACTTCACAACAATGGACAACTCAACAATAGAAAGCTTCAGAATAGTTAAGACGTTCCTTCAACAAGAAGGTGTGCTTCAATGGAGGCCTGTGTCAACACATTTTCACATAGTCTTTGAGAATCTAGCACAAAGGATCCAGTTAGAAGACTCAATTAAAACCAAAGTCTCTCGATCAATCACGCCTAAGGTACACTAAAGCATATAGATCTTTATCAACAAATTATAGTGGAGTGATTTTGAATTTATTTATCTCATCACAAGATGAATGATTTTCCTGAAATGAAATTGCAAATGCCACTAAATTGTCACAAAGATGATATCCTATGTGATTTCACAAAGATTTCAATGTAAGATTGTAATAGGAACAAAAGAAACCATTTGCATACATTCTGAAACAAAGCAATCTCAAATTGCTAGAGATTGGACACAAATTAATTTCATCAAGTAGGGGAAAGCTTCCAGAGAAATCTCAGTGCTGTCAATTGCTATACATCTGCAACCAACTTGACATGATACAAAATCTAACACAGAAGAAATTAACCAGGTATCTCGGATTGGTCTCTTAAGAAGATGGCTTTCTAAAATTTTCTCTTAAGAATTCAACCCTTGAACTTTTTCAAGTGTATTCTCATTTCATTTATACATTTCACTCGCTCACTCATCCTAAATCCTCCCCCAAAATAAGAATATTCGAGGGACCTTTGCTTGTTACCAATTTGCCTAAGAAAGTGATGTTTAACAAATTTGCCACAAAAGCGCCAGGTGGACCAATTGTGAATTGATCACATTTCTCAGACCCTCAACTAGTGACTAGGATGCCATGCCACAACCTTTTTGATAGTCCCTTTAATCATTTTGATTCTGTCATGCAAGAAATCCCTATTTTAATCATTTTTCGGAGGCTCTGCATAACTAGATCTTATTGGTAATCCTTTTTTCTCTCGAGGAAACACATCTTTCATCTTTTGCACCTATAACCTTCATCATTTCAAAATTTCCCCTCTCTTTCATCTACAATTTTGCCCCGCATCTATCTTATCCGGTAATTCATGTTTTTACAAGTGCCCGAGAAACCCAACTTCAAAATATTGATCTTAACAATCCTTGGACTCACAATTAAATTTTCAAAACCATTCAATGGCACTTTGCAGACAAAAAAAGAAAAGGAAATTCATCAAAAATGATAAAAAATAGTGCGTATTCACATCTCTAGGAGTGTTGGAGAAAAATTGGTGGAAAACAGTGAAATGCACAACAACCGTTGATTTTGCACCTTCTTTACTTTATTTTGTAACCGTCCACATGTTGACTTGGTGCAACTGCAAAGGGAAAGTATAGGGAAAGTTTCCAAACAAGTGCGGGCTTTCCACGTGCCCTAGGACCAATAAAAACGCCTTTTGGCCTTTGAAAAAGTCTTAATAAAAAGGAGCCAGTGGAAGCCTCCACGCATCACCTTGGTGCACCTTTGGTATGGTCCTCAAAAGAGGAGACCCTGAACAAGTGTGGGCTCACCACATGTTTTAGTCTGGTAGATTTGATAAATTTTTTGAAGGATCAGCGGAAGGCACCATGTGTCTAGGGTCCAAGACAGTTTTCCTTGGTCGTTGAAAAGTCCAAGCAAAGGAAAAGTGAGCTGAAGCCTCCAACTGTCCTCCTGGAGCTTCTTCAAAATAAAATTTAGGGGCCGGTCCCCAAATAGGCATTGTCCCTCCACGTGTCGCAGGCATTTCAAAATTGCTATGAAAATTTTAAGTATAGAAAGGAGCCGGTGGAAGCCTCCACATGTCTCCCTGTCGCAATTGTTAAGGTTGGACCCTGAGGCAGATCCTCAAATGAGAACCTTCCCTCCACGTGTCCATGGTCTACCAAAATAGTACCGGCCACATGAAAATTTTTCTAAGTGTGGGTAAGGTAGCAGAACGTGCACGTGTCTCCCGACACAACTCCAAGGTCAAACCAAAAGGAAAATTTTCAGATGAGCATCGGCCCTCCACGTGGACAAGTTTTGAGTTGAAGAGAGGCTTAGAGTTGTTAAAGTGCCCCACCAAGCCACATCCAACCAGAAAGGCCCACGTTTCCATAGATGTTGAGATGTAAATTTGACAGGGAAAAACACACCCTTCAAATCGTAAAATGCAGGAAAATCACCATTTGAGCCCGGAAATGAATCTTTCTTCATGGAAAGAGAGTTTAGAAATGATATAAGGCCCAAATGTGATCCTCCAAGCCATATCCAATCATGTTTCCATAGATATTTGGGACAACAAAACGTGGATCATGGAAAATGGAAGGAAGAAAAACCGAGTTTTAGCCTAAGTTACAGATTCTTTTCACATGGACAGAGGGACGAAAAAAATTCTGGATTTTAAGTGATCCTTGACCAAGGAAGGGACTAATCATGGAAACCAAATGGAGGACATAGTTTTCATGCATCAATACGGGGAGATAGAAAACACGACAGAGCCCGCAAACTGAAGAATTTCAATGACAAATGAGGCGAGACCAAATTGAGCACCAACATCAGCTCTGACTCAGGGATCGACACTCCCTATGAGTTCCGCAAGAACAAATAGTAGACCACATGCAAAAAATAGACCATTAGGTAATGGAGTAGAAGAACAATAATAACCAACTCCCCCAAGGATGAACCGAGAAACCAACAAAACAGCCACCAAGGACTAGGAAAAACAAAAATAGAAAAAATCAAAAGAAAAAGGAAACCAAAATACTATACGCTGTACAATGGAGTATACATTTATTTTGAGATATCAATCAAGGACATGTTTCAAATGCCTACCATTAATAGGCAATTCAAGTAGTTCCCCATCTAAGTTTTTAGGAAGGAGATATTTTCACCAATTCAAATATCAAAAAAATAAGGGCCCATCCATAATGTAGAAAATTTACCATACTTTCCCTTATCTTCATGCCTGCTATCCCATAATAGTATAGGATACCCAATGCTGAAATTCTAGGAGTCACCTTCTTGTCAAATGACTTCAACTTTTATCCGAACTTCACATGTCACCGATGGGATGCCCTTCTTTCTTCATCTAACTCAATAATCGATTTATTCGAGCATCATATGGACTAACTTCTTGATCTTCAATTTTTTGAACAAACGGAAATGAAGAAAATTGCAAATGAAGGGGGCAACAAAGCTTGAGTTCCATATACCAACTCAAATGAGATTTTACCAGTAGTTCTTTTAAGAATGATTCTATCAGCCCAAACAAAAAACTTCGATTGCTCACCCCAGCTTCTTTTTTTTCAGCTCCAAGGTTCTTCTAATGATCTTCAACAAGTTTTTATTATTGGACTCGGCTTCTCCATATCCTTGGGAGTGTAATTAGAAGCATATGTCAAATTGATTCCATATTCTTTGCACATTTCCACCAAAGGTTTGGCTCGAAACTCATGGCATTATCACAAGCACCAATTTTAGTTGGCACTCCAAATCGCATATGATTTGACTCGGCATTTAAGTCCATGATAACTTGGTGTGTTGCTTTCTTGGTGGGAATTGCTTCCACCCACTTAGTGAAATAATTAATGGCTACAAGAATCCATTTATGACTAGACCTTTGGAAGGATCAAAAATTTCACCAATGAAATACATTCCTTATTTCTTAAATGGGGCTTCAATTGACACAAAGTTGCAAAGGAAGGGAGCCTTAAGCTTTCATTCTTCTAGAAAAATACCGAAAACTTTCACATTTTCTAACCAATAGAGTTCTATCTTTGAAGAGAGTTGGCCACTAATAACTAGTCCTCAAGATTTTATGTGTTGTAACTCTTCCAAAGAAAATTTCCCCCACAAACTCCATTATGGATATCGGGAGTTACCTTTCGGGATTCATCCTCAAGAATGCATCTTAAGAGCACTCTCTCTGGGTTCTTCCAAGTTAACGCAAACTCAGTAATGACATATTTTTGAGAGGCTAACTTAAGAGCTCTTTTATGATTTTTACTCAAATGTTCAGTGGCAACATAGATTTTTGAGATAAAAGATTATATCTTTTACCATTCAGATCTTACCAAATTTTCAAGGACATCCACCCTTTCTCCTTATATTTCATTCACCTCAATAGTTTTCAAGTTTCTCTCAGCCATAAGCTTAGCTAGGCGCAAACCTCTTATCAATTTAGTGGTTTGGATATCCATGTCATATTCCCGTAACTTGTTTACACATCTACATCTTTTTCTTGACACCTCCATCTCGATAAGATGTCTTTCACCATGGTGTGGGGAAGATAAGCAAAAATTTAGAGCTCAAGATGTAGGGTCTGAAAACCTTTATTGCTTTCACCAAGGAAAATGCTTGCTTCTCCATGATGGTGTACTTCAACTCAACTCCTTGCAATTCCTTACTAAAAAAGGCAATTGGTCTCTCAGCCCCTTCATCATCCTTCTACAACAAGACAAATGCAATGGTGTTTTCTGAAGTAAATGAAAATATTTGAAAAGGCTTCTTGTAATTTGGAGCTTCCTAAACAGTGGCATGCTTTAGTGCTTCCTTGATCCCATTGAAAGCTTGAATGGAAGCTTCTTCCCATTTGATAACTTGGTCATTCTTCAAACATGTTATTAATGGGGATGGTCAGCTTAACAAAGTTAGACACAAATCTTCTAAAAAATTTTATTTTTCCAAAGAAGGATTAAACTCCTACTTAGTTCTCGGAATTAGAACCTTGCTAATGGATTCCTCTCTCTAGATCAATCATGAACCCTTCCTTTGATACAATGTGACCAAGAAACTTTTCCTTTTGCACTCCAAAATGGAACTTCTTTGGATTCAATGACATGTTGTATTATCTACACCTTAACAACATTCTCTCCAAGTGTTGCAAGTGATCATTTATTTTTTTGAAAAACACAGTTACATCATCTTGATAAACAACAATGAAATCATTGATATAACCAATAAACACTACATCCATTTCTCTTTGGAAAGTTACTCTAGCATTCATTAAGCCAAAATAAATCCCGACATAGACATAAGTTTCCCAAGGAGTGGTAAAGGAAGTCTTTATCCTTTTGACTCCTTCAAAACAACTTGATTATAGCTAGATAAAACATCCAAAGTGGATAACAATTTAGAACCGTTACCAATTGTAGCATATTCTCCATGTTTGGTAGAGGGTAATTATCTTTCGATGATCCTTTATTCAAGTTCTGAAGTATACGCATAACCTTATATCACCACTATTTTTTCGATAGGCACTAGGTTTGTAACCCAAGATGAGTACCTTGTGGGTTAAATGATCCCTCCATCCCTCAACTTCTTCAGCTTCTTCTTTCATCTTAAAAGAAAGGATTGTATTGATGGGCCTCTGTTTTTTCCCGAAAGCTTTGGCACTAGATTCAAGAATAATTTCATGTTGGAACAATTCTTCCATGTATGCCTTCAACTCGTAGTAAGACCAAGCTAGGCAGTCTTGATATTTCTTCAAGAATTGAACATAGGAATACTTCTCTTCCTTGCCGAGATTGCTTCCTAACTAAATTTTACGTGGTTTTTCCTTTGTGCCCAGGTCATGGTATTCCATGTCTCTTGAAACCGACATACTTCTATCAATAATGCAATCAACATTATCAAAGTTTTATTCAAGTGCCACCAAACCTCTAGGAAGTGTGATTGTCTTCAATCGACGATGTCTTTTGCCAAGTAAAGTTTCCTTTCCTTCACAAAGAGCACACACCATTGGTTCCAATGCTATATTTTTGTTAGCAAACTTGCCTTGGTTCTGCTGAATCCATTTCACCTGGGCATCACCATCAAACACCTACTAACTTGTCTCAGCAGTAGAACACTACTAACTTGTTTGCAGTAAACACCGCTAACTTGTCTGCAGCAAGCATTAAAATATCTATCATGGTGCACAATATTAAAAGAGTCAAAAATTTCAATCAAATCCTAGACTACATGCTTGTATTGTTTCATTCTCTAATTTTTAGTAGCATACAATTTTCTAATTTTCTTGACAATCAATTCTAAATCCCCTTTTACAATGATATCCTTTATACCATATTTCCATGAAATTCTCAAGCCTAATAACAATACTTCATATTTAGTAATGTTTTAGTGCATTAAAAGTTAAGTTTGAAATAGAAAACAAACTCTTCCTAGCTTGGAGAAATCAGAACAATGCCAGCACCATTTCCAAACTTGGAAAAGGATCCATGAATAACAAGGTCCAAGGTAAACCTAATTTTCTAAGAAATTTACATTGATTAATCTTATGCTCTTTGCCATCAAAAATCCAACAAAGTTATCGGCATCTACATCAGCATACAACACTTCATGAGAAGCATTATTGGGATATTCAATGAGGTGCAACATCCCATTCTCTCCATACTGACTTTACAAGGTTTCCTTCAATTGGAATGGTGGAAAAATACATATCCATATGAACACTTCCACCAATACTTGCAACCCACTTTTTGATAACAACATGCCCCATTTGGCAAGGAAATCAACAATAACAACATCAAGTTTCAAGTTCTTACCCAGATAAGTTGAAAGTTGTACCATCAAACCTTTTACACATCTTACAACAAGCACCTCTCTAGAATCCATTGCAGTACACTTGCCATAAGCTGCTGTCACTTTAATGTTCAATTCATTCATGACCTCTAGAGGCATAACATTACATGATGCACCAAAATCAAACATACAATTGTGTAGCAGTTTCATCCTAAATAATCAATGTTGTAAGAAATGGATCAACATTTAATTAAGACTCAACAAAAGATGCTCCCAAGTAAACTTCAGGTGGTTACCCTATCTCCTCCAATGCTAGTGGTTTTTCTAGGTTTACAATGGTTGGAGGAGGAGTGTTTACATTATTTATATTTATGCCTTGGGAACTCTTTTCTTCTTCCAATCCCAAATACTCAAAGGCACTCTTCTTATGCTCTGTGAATCCTAAGCAGGTTCAACAATTGGGAGAGAAATCTTGATCGAATCAAGACTTGGGAAATTTCATAAGGAATGTATTTGGGCAAAGTGGCATTTGAAGAAAGATTGAAAACTCATTGGATGGCACAATATTTTTCACATTTTGGGCATGGGTGGGAACACTAGTTCTATTTGAGACAACAAGGCCCTTTCCGGATGCATATTTATTTGGAGTTTCTTTTGGGACATTGGTGAGAACTCGGGTCTTTGGTTTGGCTTAAGGCCCTGCCCTTTGACATCTTTACTTCTTGTGTTATAATTTTTTTCTTGGGAAACAATAAGCATTCATCAACAACTCTCTATCCTCTTCGATGGGATTCCTCCATCATACTTATTAATCATTAGAGCTCTTAGGTACTCAAAATCATTGTTAGGAAGTTAAAAATCTTGTACCATATCTATTTCTAAAGCATGAGAGGGAGGAAGAAGAGGTACTCGGTCAATGTAGTCCCGTAAACTTGTAGTAGTTCTTGCACTTATTACTTCGCTTAAAGTTTCTCCTTCTGTGATATTGTAGAGTAGTCCACGATGCATGCATCATCATCGAGTGTTGCAATCATCGTCGCCTTCTTCAAATTTCTGATTTCCTTCACATGGTGGCTGGGGTAAGAAACATTTGTCACAACAATAAATTTTATTTGTCTCTTCAACAACAGTGTAAAATCTGGCATTTAGAGGATTAGGCACTACTTTATTCTCCCTAGCTTGGTGTTGTCTATCTCCCATGGATCCTTTACGTCTTTCATCATATCTCTTATCATTTTTAAGATGATTTGCGAATCTTTATCGTCCTTCTTACCTATGCTGACCTTGAGAACCTTGTCCATTCCTTTCTCTTCCTGGATAGCTTGTAAAATATTTCTTTGACAAATTTTAAACCAAAGCCTTTAGAAATGGCTCAAGACCCACAACCTTACTTGATTGAGGCTTCTCTAGGTTAATTAGTTTAACACCCTCCTCTTAGGAGGTTTTCCAATTGCTTTAATGTTCTCAATTGGCAAAGCCATGGTAAAGGCCTACCTTAAAGTTGTTGGGTTCTTATCCCTCAAATAGTAAACAACTTTCTTATCAAATGCATCTGAATACTTTATCAGACATGATTCATCACATGGCCTCAAATTAATTAGCAGTCTTCTCAATGTTTTGTTAAATATTGTATTGAAATTATGAACTGATTCATTAGGATTATTCTTAATGTTTTCAAACTTTAATAAAAGAAACCTAGGGTCTGTTTTATCACCATAATGCAATCTAAAAGCATTATTCATTTCTATCTAATAATCAATGGAATTATCTAGCATAGATTTATACTAGTCCCTTACATCTTCTTCTTTAGTATGGATAAATAATTTAATGTACACATCCTCAAATTCTATTTCAAATTCCTCCATCATATTGACAAATAGCTTTAAGTGTTGATCACCGGTGATTGCATTATTTCCTTGAAACTTAGGTAATCTATTTCTTACATCTTGTGGCACAACATTTGGATAGCTAGCCATACCTCTAAAATTGTTAAGACCAAAAGTATTAACAAAAAATGGAAGTATAGGTGGAGGTTTAGCCATATTATTTTGAGGAGGTGATCTTAAAGGAGAAACAAAATGATGAGGAGTGAGGGGTCCTGCATGTGGTACATGGATGTAATTCTAAGAATGAGTGCCCTCTAAAGGCTATGTTTCTGGAAAAATCTATCAAATTTTTAAAATATAGGGAAGATTGAGAAGTACATTTTTCAAATACAAAAGAAAGACCCTCTCCAGATGTAGCATTCAATTTAAAAGAGAGTACTTGATTGAGAAGCACTTGAGGAAGTATTTCAATCTTCAATCACAAAAGTGATTACTTTTACCAATGGAGATCTCTTTTCGATTCTTGATCTCCAACAACCTTCCAAATTTTTCTTCCTTTTCAATTAGACTTTCCCAACTCTTGAAACAACCTTCTATTAGGGTCCCTGATGAAGAAAAATATTCTTCCTTCCATCTTTGTAGAGATTAATGACAAATCTTACTAGATATATACTAAAAACGGTATTTATTAAGAATTTAAACAACACGGAGTCACCACTAAGGATTTTCACCTTAGTTTGTGCAAATGCACTATAAAAGACCTATCAAATGTCCGTTAATGCGATTCATGCAAAGCTTACAAGATCTACTCTTCTTTTACCCAAATTTATCAATGATGATACAAGCTTTAGTGTAATAACCGTATAAGCTGGAAATATATTACACTCGTAACACACAACTTTGAACAATTGTTACAAATCGAACAGGATAATGATGTTTCAACAATGTATTAACAAACAACATGTGTAAGAAGTATTAATAGGGTCTGTATGTATACACCTTTGTTCAAATACTTCAAAGAGTCCCCAGTAGTAGTGCCCTAGTGTTGTTGCCACACAAATAAATCTCGGAGCTCAAATAATCCCTAGAATTGTGCCACGAGTGTTGTTGCCACACAAATAAATCTCGGAGCTCAAATAATCCCTGGAAACGACGCCACTAGTGTTGGTATCCAAATTTGTTCTCCTTTCAAGTTGAGCAACATCATAGATTTGACATGGAGCTTAGAGACAAATAGATCATGATGTGTGTCATTTTGTATCCGGGGATGAGATCTAACTGGCCCTTTGTCACTTAGATTTGTGGAGAGATGGATAACACCTTCAAGAGGATTTGACCTATCCTCACTACTTTAGGTTGTGCCTTTTGACCAAGGTGAGAGGACCCGTAGTGTAACCTCTGTTTGATGAAGGAGATGGAGATATCTTTCATTTGAATAAATTTTATGAAGAAAACCTTGGGAAAGTATGATCAATACTCCATAATTTAAATCTTAATAGTTGTCACTTCTAAAAATGGAGACACTTTCAAAACAAGGCTAAGGTTACTAAAGACATTATCAAATCCTCGATTGTTCTACATATTTTAGTAAATAGATTTTGTTCCTTTGTTGATATACATGGCAAACATAGGTATTTTAGGATGGATTCATGGTTTTTGAATAATTTTTGTGGGAGATTAAGTGGGATAAATTTTATTATACTAGATCTTTGAGAAACTTCACAACAATGAACAAATCAACAACAGAAAGCTTGAGAATAGTGAAGAGGTTCCTTCAACTAGAAGGTGTTCTCCAATGGAGGCCCATATCAACACATTTTCACACAATTTTTGATAATATAGCACGAATACTCGAGTTACAATGCGTATGCGTTACATAACGTGTACATGTTCTCATGTAGTTTAAGTTTTTCATTTATTATTATTTATTTTTATTCTTTCTTATACTTTAAATTTATTTATGTAAATATAAGAAATTAGGGTCACTTTGCACCTTATGGAATTAGTCTCACATCTCTATGAGTCATGGTTTAGGAGATAGTTTTTCAAAGTATAATTTGGTTAGTACATAGGTAATTTTTCAAGATTTTAGCATTCAACCTAAATCTTTTAGTGTTTAACTTATACAATCAAAACCCTAAACCATAGGCCATAAACCTAAACACTAAATTGTAAACCTTGAGCCCTAAACCCTAAACCCTAAACCTTTAACCATGATCCCTAGACCCTAAAACCTAAACCCTAAACCTTAAACATTTAGTCATTACCTGTGAGGCCTAAACCCTGAGCCTTAAGCCCTAAACCCTAAGCCATAAGCCCTAAGCCCTAAACCCTAAACCCTAAACAATGAACCATGAGCCCTAAATGATAAACCCTAAACCTTAAACTATAAAAACTAAATCCTAAACCCTAGACCCTAAGACCTAAACCCTGAACCTTAAACACCAAATCATAAACCCTAAACCCTAAGCCTTGAACCCTACACCCTTTTCCCCGAGCCCTAAAATATAAAACCTAGACCATATACCCTAAGCCCTAAGCCCTAAAATCTAAACCCTAAATCCTAAACCCTGAGCCCTAAACCATAAAACCTAAACCTTAATCCCTAAACATTAAATCTTCAACCCCGAACCCGAACCATGAACCTTAAAACCTGAACCGTAAACCATAAACCCTTATCCCTAAATACTAAATCCTTAACTTGAAACCCTAAACCCTAAACCCTAAACCTTAAACCCTAAATCCTTAACCTCGATCCATAAACCCTAACCATAAACACTAAACCCTAAACCCTAAACTTAAAACATAAATCTTAAACCATAACCCGAACCCTAAACCCTAAACCTTAAACCCGAACCATGATGCCTAAACCTAAACCATAAATTGAAAATAATATTTAATCAATATTTCCTTGTCTTGTGCCTAGAACCATCATTGAGTCTTCTTATAGAACTACCTTGTTTATGAGAGGTGGGACAAGTAACTAAATGGATATGACATCTACCTTGTTCCTTGTAATCCATATATTACACATCTCTTCCAAACTTGTTTCTCCCCACATATACTTTCGCTCTTGAATGTAAATTTATTCACACTCTAAAACAAATTTCACATTTCTCATATTTCCATGTATGGTATTATGCAAGGGGAAGCTAGAAAAAATAATCATCACAAAAAAATTAATCTTAAAGGAAACAAAAGAAACATATAGAATATATCATTGCAGAGGTGTAGGATCATAATTGAATTTCTGTAGTATCCTTCTCCTCCTCAGGAGAAAGATAAAGTTCAAGTGTTCTACTAGAATGGATAGTAAATTTGTGAGAACTTCCTAAAGTGTTCAAAATAAGCATAGAAATAGGGGAATGGCTAAGAACGTTAAGGGGTTATCAATCACCTAGTAAATCTTTCTTGTTTAGTTTTAAATGGGAGTTACGGCCTACGAATTAGTGACCTTCCATTCATTAATAATTCCTTATATGATAAACCCATGGATGTTTTCAAAACCCCCTTAACAAAAAGATACGGGTAGTCATAAATCCTAGTCAAGGGTGTGATGTGATTTCCAAGCAACTTGAAATTCATATAGATTTAGAGGTCATAACACGAATTTACAAATATCTCTATCATTATAAATGGAAGCCAAGTAACAAAGTGTGTCCTTATACATCCAAGTATTGATGACTACTAAACTATTAACCCTAAACCCGAAACCCTAAAAACTAAACCCTGAGCCCTAAACCCTAAACCCTAAACTCTCAACCCTAAACCCTGATCCCTAAACCCTAAATGCTTAACCCTTTTCCCTAAACACTGAACCCTGACCTTTAAACCTTTAACCCTAACTCCTAAACCTTGAACCGTAAACCCTAAATCCTTAACCCTAAACCTTAAACCCTAACTCCTAAACCCTATGCCATAAACCCTAAATCCTCAACCCTATACCATAAAATCTAAACCCTAAACCCTAAACCATGAACCCTCTACTCTCAACCCTAAACACTAAACCCTCAACCCTACTCCATAAACCCTAAATCGTGAACATTGAGCCATAAAACCTTAACCCCTAAACCATAAACATTCAACCTTGAGCCCTAAACCCTAAACCCTAAACCCTTGACCCCGACCCTAAACCATGAACACTAAGCCCGACCCCTAAACCCTAAACCCTAAAATCTGAACTATGAGCCTTAAACACTAAACCTTGAGTCCTAAACCCTTAGCCCTAAACCCAAAACTCCAAGACCTAAACTCTAAACCTTGATTCCTACACCCTAAATCCCAAGCCCTAAACCCTAAACGCTAAATCATAAACACTCACCCAAATGAAAGTCGTAAAAATATCGTTTGCGTGTTTCAATGTGTAGGGAATAGTGTTTAAGGTGATCGATCAACTCATTTAATTTTTATGAGAGACTACTTTTGAAGGCCTAAAAATGAATTTTTGGCCATTTTGTAATTAATTGAACACCCTTCGTAACAAGCTAAAATGAGCTAGTCATGTCACCGAGTTATCAAGGACCATTATTTGTGAAGTATTAAGGCATCATTTGTTTTCTTAAGAGACATATGATCAAAAGAATTTATGAGAATCATGAATTTGATTCCATGAAAGGATGATTTTAGAGATAGGAAAGGTGAGGGGATGATCTTTATATGGAGCACCATGTTTCTAAAAATGAGCAATCATCCGAGTTCACTTGATGCAATTCAATTGGTACTATTCGTGAATAACTCATTCAAAACCTAGTAATGTTATCACACCTTAAGGAGGACACACATTACAATCACCTCATTTTGGCCATAGGAAAAGAATCCCATTCAGGAATAATCATCTATCTACTGTAGTGCCCACTTCCCTTTCGAGACCTTTTGATAATAATCATGATATCTTTGCTGATTATATTATGGACATGATTATAGACTTTATCATAGTATAATGTTAGATGTTAGATCATGGATTATTGATTGACTTGATTAAGTTATGATGCATGATGATTATTACGAGACACTTTGGATATTGATGTTGATATATTGTTTTACATGGTTATATTATGGATGTTGTTCGGACATGTGTTATTTGGATATTGTGAGTAGACCTAAACTCTGGAAATTATTGGATGATGATATAGTTGTTGATAAAGCGTAAATGATATTATTAGATTTATTTGATGTTGATATGATTCATATATCTAAATGATTTTGGGAATTATATTTATATTATTTTGGATGTTCTGATATGGCCATGAGGTGAAGGAGTTATTTGTGTTTTGCAGCTTAAAATATCACAACAAACATTAGGGGATTGGAGACCAACCACATTGAATTCCACATGAATTCAACAAGGTCACCATGGCAACTAGTATTTGTTTGTGCATGTTTGTGTGTGTTAGGGATTCCCATGGGGGATCAGCTTTAATTGTGACCAAGGGGTTTTATGTATTTCTTTTATTTTTGTCCCTTTTGTTTAGTGTTGCATGTGTTTATTTTGTGATGCATTTTCACCCTTTCTTTATTTATTAAATGTTGTATTAATATTGTGGGTAAGCATATTGTTAATATTAATTAATTAAAATATATAATGAGAAAGTAATTAATAGAGTTTTTGGCCTTGTATTAAAGTGTTGTAAGAGATGTAAGTAAGTGATGTAAGTTAAATTTTGAGTGTGAAACACTCCACCTTCTTGCAAATTCGAAATTATCCTTGGTGGCTGATTTTGGAGGCTTGTGGGACAAGTTAAACTTGTCCATACCTATTAAATTTAATTACCAACCATACCTATGGTTGAAGATTTGAGATTATACTTTTATAATGCTTTTGAGAAGGTCAATTGTAGGTTTTAATTGCACCTTTCTTACACGATTTAATTTTAGTCCTTTGGGGTTTGGGATGGATTTGAGTGTATAAGTAAACTATCATATAGTTCACCCACCTATTTATTGTGCATTGGAGAATGAAGTTTACTCTTGGGTTGGGGTTGAAGGGATGTTATATGGTATCCTACATGGATCTACCGCATCCTTTTTCCTTCCCTCTTCTATTAAATTCTAATGGTTTTCCTTGTTTTTGGGTTGCTTCTTTTTAAAGATTTGATTTTTGGGTAAATTCCTTGTTGTTTTGGGGGTCAAAGCATATAATTGTGTCCCACTTTTTGTAGTTTTTGTACTTTTAGCAAACTATGTCTGACAACCAAAACATGACCAAACACATATAAAATGACCAAACATGCATTTTTAAGAGGCTATAAATACCAAGGTGTAGGGAATCTATAATTTACCTGATTTTTTAAATTTTTATAGTAAGTTTTAATTATTTATTTACTAGTCAGATTTTAAAATATTTATGGCCACAAAGTGGGACACACTTGTATGCTTTGACCCATTGCTTTGAAGGAGGTTTTGGAAGATTGTTGCATGCTTGTTCTTGGCTTATTTTAAATTGCTTGCATTGGGATAAAGCTCATTGTTTTAGAACTTGGACCAAATCCATCATGGAGAGGTAGGAGCTTGGCTCTTGAAATTCTCTTCTTTTATGAATGTAATGTTAATGTATGAATATTTTTGCTTTCTTGTGGGCTGTTGGGTAGATGGCTTAGGAATGGTGTAGGATAAGACTATGGAGTTATTTTGTGGGAGGCACAAGTGTGTTTTAGGGAGGTATAAGGGTGGAGGGAGTTGTGATTTGGGTTCCACTTTACAAATAAATAGCTTGGATTTCTTTACTCGTTATGGGGTGCCATAAGAGGTTGGGGAGGCATAAGGAAATGTGAGGGATAAGGCGTATTTCAGTGAGGCATAAGGGCATGTCAAGGATTTGAAATCATATATATATTGGTGGTTTGTTCTTAGGTGGCGATACCTATTTCCCTTTGGGAGGAATAAGCAACATCCCCCATAGTTTCTTGCTCCTTTGGCTTGCTTGATGAAGCCTTATTATTATTTTTCAGGTTTTGATGTAGTTGTAAAACTATATTGTATTTTGGATTGTGTTTTATTGTGAAAAAGTTGCTTGTGTGTTTGTGGAAACCTTTTTTTGTCATGAGTTGGATACGATCTTTTATTGTATTATGGTTAGGGGTTTAAGGGGCCAATGAAGAAGGATGGTTTCTCCTCTTCATTGGATGTCTTGGTTGGGTGGAGAGTGTTGCCTTTCCCCTACTCTTGTTGTGATTACCATTTGGAAGAATGAGAAATATGCACGTTGTTGTTCTGGAGCAAAAAAAAAAGACAATTTGACAGTCCCTTGTTGAGATAAATTTTATTGTAACCTTTCCCACTTGAGGTGGAGGAACTTGTAAATGTTTTGTAATAGAAATATGTTGTATTGTTTATGAAATTTTATAGTGAAATGTAAAAGAAATAAACTTTTCAGTCCTTTGAAAGAATGTGAAAGAATTGTATTATGTATGATGAATTCAAAGAATGAAGGAAAGGATGTAAATATGTATTTTGGAATCAATAAAGGATTGCATTACCTTTATCAATTTTCATTGTTTTTTAAATATTGAACATCTAAATGTGAATTCAAATATCTATTTGAAAGAAGTAAATGCGTATG
Organism: Taxus wallichiana var. yunnanensis; assembly: GCA_018340775.1. Classification (NCBI taxonomy): domain Eukaryota; kingdom Viridiplantae; phylum Streptophyta; class Pinopsida; order Cupressales; family Taxaceae; genus Taxus; species Taxus wallichiana. The sequence goes on from CM031241.1 coordinate 133,013,765, forward strand.
AAGAAAAATGCAGAACTTTGTCTTTTGAAATGTGTAAAGTTGGAATTCATAATTGTATTTTGTTTTCTAAATGGTTGGAATGGAATCAACTAAAGATATTAGATAGGAGTTGGAAGGAATTCCTAGACTTGGATGATGAAAAATGATAAATAGACCCTTTCAAACTTGATCTCTGTTTTGTTTCTCAACTGCAAATACTTTACCTAAAATGAATAGTTCAAACTCGCAACAATGAAATAATATATTAAATGAATAAATTGAAGTAGTATGTCCTAAATGAATTCAATTAGACTATAACACTTAAGGATAAATCCTTCAAAACCTTGAAAAATCGAGCTCAACCTCTTACGGTCATTTTTCTATCAAGAAATGTAAATGTTCAAATTGCAAATCAATCAGAAAAATTGAATTTGGAAATCCTTCTTAGATCCATCTAAGAACAATTCTCCATGTCTATTTGACATGTTGAGAGAGGAAGAAGATAAAATTGAACAAATCTTATAAGTTAAAATTTGGGTAAGTGCAATAGTAAAAGTCGGGGGACAAAAAGGGGTCATAAGTGGACGTCATATTGCAAATAACAACATAATATCAACTTGTAGGGATTATTAGCAATACATACACTAAAAATTAGAATAACTTATATTAATATGAATCGTAGAATCTGGAATCTAGTTTCTAAAATACTAATTTTTTTAAAAATGGACAAGATTAGCTATATTAAATACTCAAAATTCAATGACTTGGTATTTTTTAAAAAAATGCCTATAAGATTATAGTCTATTTGCCCACGATTTGGATGACCAAAAATTGATATATATTTTTCTCCTTTGGTGAGAAGTTAGATGCCACTATCTATCTTGGGATGGATTTTATTTTGTATTTTTTTGAGCAATATTTTATTTTTTATGATTTTTTCCATGAAAGTGGTATGAAAACATAAAGAAAACAAGAGCACTTTCCATTTGCCCGCCATAACTTCATCAAAAATATTGAAATCAAATATTTTTTTGAACATGTATATAATTTCACCACGGTTGGGATGGTATAATTTTTATCACATTCTGATAAGTGAAACAAAAATTTTAGTCTTAAACGTAGACATAAACATTCACGGGAAAAAGTGTCTTAAAGACCTACTATTAGTAAAAAATTATAAAATGATATTTATCCTATTCTATTCACTTTAAAAGTAGTATTTCTACAAAGCCCTTGGGGGTAATTTCTCCCCTACACAATGGTACCATTTTTATGACATATTTTTACTTTTCGGCATGGTTCAAGTCCGTGGAAGACTAAATTTGATGTTTTACTATTTTTATGTAAAATTCAGGATTTGATGTCCACCTGGAATTGAATTGTCCCCAACTTGAAGTGCACTTACCCATTTACCAGTTCATACTATAAAACTTGCAGATCATTTTCTTGAAATTGACCCCTTAAACTTTATCAAAATAAAAACTTAATGATCCGTAAGTAAAGAGGGCATCAATATATTTCTAGAAAGTCCTCATTTGCTTGAAATTAAGCTTTCTATCAAAAATTTTGGCCTTTCAAGTTTTTTTCACTTGGTGTCGAAAAAAATTGGGAAAATTTTCTTAACAGCCCATAGGCTAGAATTTTTCCCTTTGAGGTTGAAATATTTTTGGGAATATTTTTTGAATTTTCGCCGCTGCCGCCGACCTTCAACCAATTAGTGGGTCGACACGTGATACCATGAGTTGTGAGCGGAAGGGTGGATCCCTTTTTAAGATTAGTGCTGCTTAGAAAATTTTGAGAAAATTTTCCCCACCTACCCACAACCAATCAAGTTATCCCATGTGGTGTCATAAGGCATCGACAGAGAACTAAAGTCCCTTTTTTCCTCTTTAAGTTTCCATTTAAAAATTTTGGAATTTTTCCAAATCTTCCTCGCCGCCCCCGCAGCTTGATCGGGAGCCACCACGTGGCATCGTGAGTGCCTTTGGCGGAGGTGTGGTGAATGCTATCCTCTTAGCCCTTCGGGCGTTAAACTAATTTTTCTCCCTACCACCCCGCCTTCCCCGTGTTGGCTTAGGTGATGCCACGCATCCCTTGCCGACTCTTGCGGGAGCACGGCACAAAGTTGACATTTCGCCCCATGCGGGAAGATTTTTCAAAATGTCTCCAAAGACCTACTCTCCCACACTAATTTGGAAGATGCCACGTGTCCCTTGTGGAGTTGTGGACTCGTGGGTGCGTGGGTGCAAAGTCAGCTTTTCTCCCCACACGAGAATTTTTCAAAAGTCTCCCGTGGCTTGCCGACTCGCCCTTGGGAAAAAGTTTCTCCCTAGGCCCGTAGGCCCGCTCTTGGGGAAAATTTTCACCCTAAGGCCCCCAACCCATAACTCAAAAAATATGAGGAGTTAGGAGGACTTCTTTATATCAAGTTGGAAAAGCAAAAAAAATCAAGTTGAGCCTATAAGCCTATTAGAGAGTGGGTATGGTGAGGAATTACCTCGGAACCTAATGGAACAACCTTCTAACCCTAAATTTTCTACCTTATAACCTCTAATAATTGTTAATAAAAGAAAAGTATGTTCTAGTGAATTAGAATTGTTTTGGAACTTGTTAGTGATAGATGTTGCCTTGTAACTTCGGTTGTACACTCTTTTAAACAAAAAAATTATTCCATAATTTTCTTAACTAATCCTAGGTTGTTCTTGGGTCTCAAGTGGGTTGTTTTAGTGGGCGCTACACTTGGTATCCGAGCAAAGTGGTTCAAAATCTTGTTCCATTGGGCACACTAGAAACTAGAGACCGAACCTTAAACCTAACACAGTTTTAAAATCAAGAAAACAACTTAGTGTAGAAATTACATATTTTAGTAAATATGAAACCTAATAAAAATTAGAAAGGTGAACTAAATCTTGCCTTAGTACGTGTGTAGGAGGTAATAGATGGGATGAGGGGTCTTTTCACATAGACCTAGACTTACCACCACTAGATCATGTTGTAGCAACCATCCTACCCTAGATTTTGCTAGACTCTTCAGGATGTTAATGCCACTCTACATGGAGGATCAGTAGGAGGACATGCAGTCAAACATGATAGAGTCCCTTCTATTGAGGGTCATGCATCTCCTCGACCACCCATCGAGGAGCATGGAGGAGAGAACTCCCATGTAGAGTCACCTGCAGCCGAGTCACCACATAGGGAATAGGGTGACCAACTTTCAGGACATAGAGAGAGGTCTCAGAGCCCTAGGCTTATGGATGAGCATAGAAAGAGGCCTAGAGGCCATCAGACCATAGTTGTAGATCACATCAGAGAGATCCTAAAGCTTCGACCATCACATTATTATGGTGACATAGGTGGATTTCAGGTAGAGGCCTGGTTGGTGAGCTTGAGCGGATGCTTCAAGCTTTATCCTTGTTCTAGCAACACTAAAGCTCATGTTGTGATCCATTTACTGAGAGATGGAGCTGGTGTCTAGTGCTACATGAGGAGGAGAAGAAGCTCCATGTTGATTCTAAGATAGTTACACAGGAGCTCTTTGAGGATCATTTCGGAGAGATACTTGTCACGGAGGTTTATACAACATCAGATAGATGAGCTCCATGACCTCGACAAACATCTCTTATAGTGGCTGAGTATGATAGTAGATTTCTGGATCTACTCTAGTATGTTGGTTACATGCAGGATGAGAAAGTGTGGATCCACAGGTTCATCCGGGACCTGAATCTAGACATTGAAGGTGTAGTGTGGATCCATTGTCCACAAACATTAGCTGAGGCCATCGAGAAGGCCTATATAGTAGAGGAGACTCAGGAAAGCCCAACAGACTAGAGACCGAGTCCGAGCCTCATAAAACTAATACAACACAACATATCGAGGGGTTAGCACCTCTTCCTCATGGTGGATAGTATTCGGTATAGTCATCTTTTAGGCCATAGAAGCAGCAATCCCGCCACCTTATAGACCTCCACAGAGATTTTATGCATAGAGAGGTCGGAGTATAGGGCCTCCTTCTAGGGGTCCCATCAGAACATAAGGTGCCCAAAGAGCTCGCTCAATAGGATCTTGCTAGAAGAGACCTCAGTAGACCACAACCGGATCATCCGTGGATCCATATCACAGAGACCTTCATAGAGTACTTTGGACCTACTACATAGGGGAGAGGATCAGCGGTTGTTTTGGTTGTGGTGTTACTAGACATTTTGGAGAGACTGCCCACATAACCATAATAACAAGGGTAAGAGACAGATCTCAAAGCCTACTATTGGTGATATGGGGTGAAGTCATAGGATGTATGCAATGGTCGAGAACTACTAGGAAGAGCACCAAAGTATAGTTATTGACACTCCAGGTAAGATTGGTGGTATTCCTACCTCCATTTTGTTTGATTCTAGTTCTTTTGATTCTTTTATTACACCATCTTTAGTAGAGCAATGCAAGTTGGTGGTAGTTAGGTAAGGTCATAGTTGGGATGTTGAGATGGATTTTGGAGCCAAGATCTTTGTAGACTCCTTAGTTAAGGAGTGTGTGGTAGATTTGGGACCTTTCACCACTACCTCAGATCTCTATATCCTTCCTTTGGGCTCTTATGGAGTCATCTTGGGTATGGATTGGTTATCTGCACATAGGCCAGGATGGATTGTTACCACAAGATCATATCTTGTGTAGATGATTTGGGAGTTGAGTCGGTGATTTTAGGGGTCAGGAGACCCATTTCTATTCACACCATCTCTACTATGTAGCTTAAGCGGTGTGTGCGATGGGGTTGTCAAGATGTATGCTATTACAAAATGATGTGAGATCAAAGGATGAGTCTAGTGGACCATCGCTAGATGATCACCCCATTTTGAGAGAGTTTGTAGATGTCTTTCTGGGAGCTATACCGGGGTTGCCACCCCCATGTGAGATTGATTTTCAAATAGATCTAGTTCTGGAGCAGAGCCTATGTCACGAGCACATTATCGGATGACCACCCCAAAGCTCGTGAGCTCAAGTTACATCTTGAGGGCCTTTTGGAGAAAGGCCTTTTCCATCCTAGTGTATCCCTTGCGGTGCATTGGTGATTTTTGTGAAGAAGAAGGATGGATCCTTACGGTTGTGTATTGATTACCATCAATTGAATAAGGTAACAATCAATAATCGTTATCCCCTTCTACGCATATCGATGATTTATTTGATCATATAAAGGAGCCAAACTTTCTCTAAGATAGACCTTAAGTCGAGGTTACCATCGATTGAGGGTTTTAGAGGTAGACATTCATAAGACCTCCTTCCATATGAGATATGGCCACTATGAATTCACGGTGGTGCCTTTTGGTTTTACTAATGTCCATGCAATATTTATGAGTTTGATGAATGGTGTATTTAGGACCTTCTTAAATCACTTCATGCTCATATTCCTTGATGAAATTTTGATTTACTCACGTATGGGTGAGGAGCACTGAGGGGAACCTTCTCCAGGTTATTCAATGTCTTTGGGAGCACCAACTTTATAGGAACTTGGAGAAGTATGCATTCTTTTAGAAGGAGGTGCAATATTTGGGTCATATCATTTCTAGGGAAGGTATCGCCATCGATCCTTCCAAGATTAGAGATGTTATGGATTGTGCCAAAGCACTTAATATTGTGGACCGAGGTGCGTAGCTTCATGGGATTAGTAGGTTATTACTAGAGATTTGTTCAGGACTTCTCTCGGATTGCACACCCTATCACTTCCCTTTAGAGGAAAGGGAAGAAGTTTGTTTGGTCAAACAGGTGTAAGCAAGCCTTCATTACACTAAAGGAATGTCTCACTAAAACACCTATTCTTGTAGTGCCAGATCCACAGGGTGAGTTTTTTGTTTGCACGGATGCTTCTTTAGTAGGGCTTGGAGATGTGTTGATGCAGAAGGGAAGAGTAGTGGCTTTTGAGTCTCACAAAATCAAATATTATGAGCTTAATTGTCCGACTCATGAACTTGACCTTGCGGTAGTTGTGCATGCTTTGGTTTGATGGAGGAAATTTCTTCTTGGTCAGATATTCACACTCGGGAAAGATCCTGAGTCTTCGCCACCTCTTCACGCACCCAATCTCAATGCACTGTCTCGTGAGGTGTTGGATGGAGTTACTTTTTGAGTATGATATGGAGATAGAACATGTGAAGGAGAAGGAGAATGTGGTGGTAGACACTCTCAGTAGACATAGACATGTGATTATGGCCACCTTCGGTGAGCATAGATTTGTGAGCAGGATTCTTCAAAGAGCTTCCTCTTGAGAGCTTCTACATTGTAGTTTGAATAGAGATCCAATCTCGAGACCCCTCGGGGAATTTTGATGGTTTCTTACTAGAGGAAGATGGCCTTATTAGGCAGAGAGGTTGGATTTATGTTCCTAGAGATGGATGCTTGAGGAAGTACATCTTGGTAGAGGCGCATCGTGCACCCTATTCAGCCCATCCTGGGATGAAGAAGATGCACGCCACCTTAAGACAATTGTATCATTGTAGAGGACTTCATAGAGACATGGCTCAGTTCATGTCATGATGTTTAGAGTGCCAGAAAGTAAAGGCCGAGCATCAGCATCTAGTTGGCCTTCTCTTTCCTTATGCTATACTAGAGTGGAAATGGGACACCATTTCCATGGACTTCATTGTTAGGCTACCAATGTTGAGATATCACCACGACGCCATCATGGTCATGGTTGAAAAATTGAAAAAAAGTGGATCAATTTTCTCCGGTGAAGAACACTTATATAGCTAGTGCAAAGTGGAAGGTATATTTGCATGAGATTTTCAGGTTGCGCAGGATTTTGAGAAGATCATTAGTGACCACGATCATTTGTATACTTCCCATTTTTGGACTACCATGCAAAGCATGCCGTCGAGATGAAGATCAATTTCAGCATGGCATATCACCCTAAGATAGATGTACAGACGGAGCGGGTGAATATGATTTTAGAGGACATGCTCACGTACGTGATGGATTAGCGAGTCTAGATGGGAGGAGTACCTATACTTGGTGGAGTTTTCCTACAATAATAGTTTTAAGATTTCTATAGGCATAACTAATTTTCAGTATTTGTATGGCAGAGAGTGCAAGACACCTCTTAGTTGGGACAGTCTAGAGGATAGGGTTTCTCTTGGACCAGCTTTGTTGCAGGACATGGAACAACAGGTGGTTTTGATTAGACATAGATTGCAGGAGGCACAAGACATACAGAAGAAGTATGTAGATCAGCATAGGATGGACCATAGTTTTGATGTGGGCATAAAGGTGTTCATTCATGTCAGGACACATAGGAGACCTATCTATTATGGAAAAGGTTCGAAGTTATCTCCAAGATTTGTGGGTCGTTTTGAGATCTTGGAATGTATCGGCCCTTTGGCCTACCGTATAACATTGCCACCTACCTTATCTCATGTACATGATGTGTTTCATGTTTCGAGTTCTAGGAGATATGTTATAGATCCTTCTCATGTGTTAGATTGGACATCATTGCAGAGGTGCAGGATCGGAGGCAGGTGATGGTGGACCATGTTTGCATCCTAGATCACGGGACCACGGGCCTTGCCTTCAAGTGGAGAGGTTGATTAGGTCAGACTACAAAGTGGGACATATATGATGAGACTGCAGCTACATGGGAGGATGCTACTTTGCTACGAGTTTAGTTTCCACATTTCTTCGGTGACTTCTAGGAGGAAATCAAATCTAAGGGGAGGGAGATGTAGTACCCACTTCCCTTTTACACCTTTTTGATACTAATCATGACACTACCGATTATATTATGGACATGATTATGGACTTTATCATAGTATAATGTTAGATCATGGATTATTGATTGACTTGATTCAGTTATGATGCATGATGATTATTAGAGACACTTTGGATATTGAGGTTGATATACTCTTTTACATAGTTATATTATGGATGTTGTTCGGACATGTGATATTTAGATATTGTGAGTAGACCTAGAAATGGAAATTATTGGATGATGATATAGTTGTTGATAAAGCGTAAATGATATTGTTATATTGCTTTGATGTTGATGTGATTCATATATCTAAATGATTTTGGGAATTATATTTATATTATTTTGGATGTTCGATATGGCAATGAGGTGAAGGAGGTATTTATGTTTGTAGGTTAAAATATCACAACATCAGGGGATTGGTGACCAACCACATTGGAATTCCACGTGAATTCAAAAAGGTCACCATGGCAACTAGTATTTGTTTATGCATGTTTATGTGTGTTAGGGATTCCCATGGGGGATCACCTTTAATTGTGACTAAGGGTTTTATGTATTTATTTTATTTTTCTCCCTTTTTTTAGTGTTGCTGTGTTTATTTTGTGATGCATTTTCCCCTTTCTTTATTTATTAAATGTTGTATTAATATTGTGCGTAAGCATGTTGTTAATATTAATTAATTAAAAGATATCATGAGAAAGTAATTAATAGAGTTATTAGCCTTGTATTAAAGTGTTGCAAGATATGTGTAAGTGATGTGTAAGTTAGCTTTTGAGTGTGAAACACTCCACCTTCTTGCAAATTCGAATTTGTCCTTAGAGGCTGATTTTGGAGGCTTCATGGGACAAGTTAATCTTGTCCCATACCTCTTAAATTTAATTACCAACCATACCTGTGGTTGGATATTTGATATTAGACTTTTACAATGCTTTTAAGAAGGTAAATTGTTGGTTTTAATTGCACTTTTCTTACATGATTTAATTTCAGTCCTTTGGGGGTGGATTGGATTCGAGTGTGTAAGTAAATTGTCATATTATTCACCCACCTATTTATTGTGCATTGGAGAATGAAATTGACTCTTGGGTTGGGGTTGAAGGGATGTGATATGGCATCCTCGCGTGGATCTGCCACATCCTTTTTCCTTCCCTCTTCTATTAAATTTGAATAGCTTGCCTTGTTTTGGGTTGCTTCATTTTGGAGATTTTATTTTCGGGTGAATTCCTTGATGTTTTGGGAGCTCTTGCTTTGAAGGATTTTGGAAGATTGTTGCATGCTTGTGCTTGGCTGATTTTGAATTTCTTGACCTTTGGGATAAAGCTCTCTATTTTGGAACTTGGAACAGCTCCATCATGAAGAGGTAGGAGCTTGGACCTTGAAATGCTATTCTTTTATGAATGTAATGTTAATGTACTAATGTTTTGGCTTGATTTTGGGTTGTTGGGTAGATGGCCTAGGAATGGTGTAGGAGAAGACTATGGGGTTATTTTGTGGGAGGAACAAGTGTGTTTTGGGGAGGTATAAGGGGGTGGGGAGTTGGGATTTGGGTTCTACCTTACAAAGAAATAGCTTGCATTTCTTTACTTGTTATGGGGTGCCATAAGAGGTTAGGGAGGAATAAGGAAATGTGAGGAATAAGGGTACTTGGGGAGGCATAATGGCATGTCAGATTTTGATATGATATAATATATATATATATATATATATATATATATTTGTTGTGGTGGTTTGTTCTCGGTGGTGATACTCATTTTCCCTTTGGGAGGCATAGCAAGCATCCCCATAGTTTCTTCCTCCTTTGGCTTTCTTGATGAAGCCTTAGTATTGTTTGTCATTTTTTGATGTAGTTGTAAAACTACAATCTATTTTGACTGTGTTTTATTGTTAAAATGTTGCTTGTGTGTTTGTGGAAGCCTATTGCCTTGATGAGTTAGATCGCATCTTTTATTGCATTGTGGTTGAGGCTTGGGGGCAATGAAGAAGGATGGCTTCTCCTCTCCATTGGATGTTTGGTTAGGTGGAGAGCGTTGCCTTTCCCTACTCTTGTTGTGATTACCATTTGGAAGGATGAAAAATATGCACATTGAAGTTCTAGAGTTGAAAAAAAAAAAAGATAGTTTGACAATCCCTTGTTGAGATAAAGTTTATTGTAACCTTTCCCACTTGCAGTGGAGGAACTTGTAAATGTTTTGTAATAGAAATATGTGGTATTGTTTATGAAAGTTGTAAAGTGAAATGTAAAAGAAATAAACTCTGTTTTCAGCCTTTGAAAGAATGTGAAAGAATTGTATTCTTTATGATGAATTCGAAGAATGAAAGAAAGGTTGTAAATATGTATTTTTGAATCAATAAAGGATTTTATTACCTTTCTCAATTTGTGTTGTCGTTTTAATATTGAACATATAAATGTGAATTGAAATCTCTGTTTGAAAGAAGTAAATGCGTATGAAGGAAAATGCAGAACTCTATCTTTTGAAATGTGTAAAGTTGGAAATCAGAATTGTATTTTGGTTTTGAATGGTTGGATTTGAATCAACTAAAGGTATTAGATTGGAGTTGAAAGGAATTCCCAGACTTGGATGATGAAAAATGATAAATAGACCCTTTCGTATTTGATCTCTATTTTGTTTCTCAACTACAAAATACTTTACCTAAAATGCACAATTCAAACCTCGAAAGAATGAAATAATAGATTAAATGATTAAATTGAAGTAGTAAGTCCTATATGAATTCAATTGGACTATAACACTTAAGGAGACATCCTTAAAAACCTTGCAAAGTTGGGCTCAACCCTCTTATAGTAGTTTTTCTCTCAAGAAATGTAAATGTTCAAATGGAAAATCAATCGGACAAATTGAATCTGGAAATCCTTCTTAGATCCATCTAAGAAAAATTATACATGTGTATTTGACATGTTGAGAGAGGAAGATGATCAAATTGAACAAATCTTATAAGTTAAAATTTAGTAGTTCAGTAATGTAAAAGCCTCACAGATTGTTTTCTAGAAATTGACCCCTTCAAATTTATTAAAATAAAAATTAATGATCCTTGAGTAAAGAGGGAATTGAGACATTTCGAGAAAGTCCTCGTTTTCCTGAAACCAAGCTCTCTATCAAAAGGTATGGCCTTCTAAATTTTTTCTTCACTTTGCTAAAAAAAAAAAAAAAATGGGAAAATTTCCTTGGCGTGCCCAAGGGCCCGAATTTTTCCCTTAGAGCTTTGGAATTTTTTTTGGTAAAAATTTCCAAATTTTTCCCACCGCCCTACTGACCCAATTAGTGGCTAACACGTGGCACCATGAGGTGTCAGCGAAGGGACAGATCCTCTTTCAATTTAGCACTCCCCGAGAAAATTTTGGGAAAATTTTCCAAATATTCCCAAACGCTACCGGTCTGCCTGACCAGCGGTGATGCCATGTGGCATCACGGGGCATCGGTGGGGACCTCTTTATGTTTTGGTAGATCGGGAGCCGCCACGTGGCATTACGGGGTGTCAGCAGAGGCGCGAGTGAATGCTACCCTCTTAGCCCTTTGGGACATTAAAGTTATTTTCTCCATGCCACCCCACCTTCCCGCGTTGGCTTAGGTGACACCATGTGCCACTTGCGGAGTTGCAGTGCGGGCGCAAAGTTGGAATTTCACCCCACTCGGAAAGATTTTTCAAAATGTTTCTCACCGCCCCACTCTCCCCATGTTGATTTGGGAGACGCCACGTGTCCCTTGTGGACTTGCGGACTTCATGGGTGCAAAGTCAATTTTTCACCCCCACATGGGAGTTTTTCTAAAAGTCTCCCCACGGCCCGCCGACCCACCCTTGGGAAAAAAAATTCTCCCTGGGCCCACAGGCCCGCTCTTGGGGAAAATTTTCACCCCAAGGCCCACCAGCCCATAACTCAAAAAATATGAGGAGTTAGGAGGACTTATTTATATCAATGGAAAGGTGAAAAATTACTTATCCAATGAAAGTGATTGAGGGAAATTTTGAACAAGTTAAGTTGAGAAAAATCAAGTTGAACCTTTAAGCTGTTAGAGAGTGGGTATGGTGAGGAATTACCCTCTGAACCTAATCGAACCTTCTAACCCTACATTTTTGACCTTATGACCTCTAATAATTGTTAATAAAAGAAAAGTATGTTCTAGTGAATTAGAATTATTCTGGAACTTGTTAGTGACAGTTTTTGCCTTGTAACCTAGTTGTAGACTCTTTTAAACAAAAAAATTATTCCATAATTTTCCTAACTAATCCTAGGTTGTTCTTGGGTCTCAAGTGGGTTGTTTTAGTGGGCATTACATCTACAAAGTGAGGATCTCTTTTTAGTAAGAAGTAGAAAAATATCATAGAGTTAATTCATGGTCACTAAAGTGAATTCTAGACAAAATTTAAAAATTAGTATCAATTCAAGCAAAGTGGTAGGGCCAAAATCTATTGTAGAAGGTCAAAAAACTAAAAATGACTATATGCTTTCCCAAAACAAAGATCGACTACAATATATATGCCCTGAAAGTTTTAGGTCATTTGTTGAAATCCTGAAAATGAGTAAGTAATCTTGACATTAGATTTTGAAAAACTATCTTCTAGATTATAATTGTTGGAGCTACGAGACCACTTCCATAAGGTGCTGAGTGACCCTAATTTATTATATTTACTAAAATAAATTTAAAGTATAAGAAATAATAAAAGTATAAGAAATAATAAAAGAAATCTTATACTTATGTGTTATAATGTGTATGCCTTTTGAATTGTTTGAAACGTGTACGCATTATAGGTTCGGTGATTCTCGAGCCAAAAAATTAAAATGTGAGTGCGTTTTAGCAAAATGCGTACGCATTTTGATTTTTTCGGATTCTTGTCCACTTTTTGGCCCCGCAACTTCGTGCACTTACCCTAGGATTAGTATAGGAAAGGTAATGACATATCATTTCCTCCTTTGCAAGGGTGTTGAAATAATGTATATGATATGGCTTCCATGTTAGGTCATCTGGAAGCAATAGAAAATGTAGAATAACTTCTATTGTTAGGTGATCCGGGAAAGTGGTGATATAACTCCCAAGTTAGATCATCCGGGAGGATGCATACGTTGTGTTGTGTTGATTATTTAATGTGATTTCAAATAGTAAAATATTTTTTTTGCTGAGATTCAAATGTTTATGATTGATTTGATCTATTACTTATGGAGATATTCTTTCCTTGTTTCCCTAGATTAGGTCATTAGGGGGAATCTCTATAAAGTGGTGTGAAATGTGAAGTAATGTATGAGAAAATTTTCACTAATGAGAGAGTTAGGAACTTAAAATAATCATGTAACGATGTGAGGGGAATTATGTGATGCCCCAATTATATGTGCCCCCCTTTCGGCGTAAAGGGGAAGTGATGATGAGAAAGAATTTTGACCCAAAAGTAAGAGTGTGATGATGTAATAGTGAATTTATCGTAGGTATCGTAAAAGTGTGTGTATATCGAGTTGAAATAATGTCAAGGAGGAATATAGTGTTTGTTGAATGTGTATGATACAATAGTAGGTGGAATTATGAAGAGAAGGATGCAAACGAGACATGAATTGGAGTAGGAATGCTCCATATATAATTGAAACCATGCGATGGTAATTATCTTAGAGGATAGGTGTAAATAATGGTGATAACACAAAAGGTAATGGAAATTTACTATAAATAGTAATATGAAAAAGTGAATAGGCAACTCATTTAATTATTGAACGAGTGTTATTTTGATCTCTGGGGTGTGTGAAGTGTCCTCAAGTGAGAGAAACATGATTGATTCGTTTTGAGATGGTGGCGCAATTGTGGCATCATGTACATAACTAAACTAGTAAGTGTGATTTTTTCATAAATTGTGGACATTAGCTATTTTGGTGAAATTTGACAAAATTTTGGTTTTTATTTTCTAGGTGTTTGGTAATTCAGGGAAATAATGGAGAAGGCACTAATGACGTTCGAGACTCCAGAGCCCTGACTGAGTGCTAGTGATGTGCTCTTGGGAACTGTGTCCAGCTCGTGGGTGATGACGACCCAAAAAGCTAGTTCTTAGCCCAAAGTGTGAGATATGTTAAAATTTATGTTTTTTGATGTTATAGGTAGATGTATTTGAAAATATATGATATGCTAATGTTGTTTTTTTGTCATTTGTTGTCTACAGAGGGATATTCATTCATGAGACTTCCATGGTGGTTTCCATTTAAGCACATTGTTAGGATTGGGTTTGTCAGATGATGAGTGGCATGTATTGAATTGTGTCAACCTGTGACACATAGCGAGGATGGGGATGTGCCCCACAATATATGGATGATCACTGCATTGTGTGAGATATAGTCTATGAGGACTCGAGTTCATATTGAGGTCCAAATAAGTTTGGATTATATATTAAGGTTAGGGGTTTTAAGATTGTGGAAGTTCATTCTTTGTTGTGATTGCTTCAGCTGCATTGGAGGGTGGTGGTGTCGGATGCTTGTATTAGATGCATGACATTTATCGTTGGATACATGAGGATGGGATTAGATATGTGTGGGCACAATTTGTAGTGGCCAAATTATATAGAAATCTATACATATTTATGCAAGAGGATCATGGGGATGGGATTGCAGCTACCATATTTCTTCATGTATGGGCCTACGAGCATATTGTGATATTGTGGTTCATTGGTGGACCAGGTGTAGAGTGGGTGAGGCCATATAAATTTGTTGGGAGATGGATAGGTATTTGGAGTAGAATAATGGAAAAAGATAGATATAGGGTGATGTTAGATGGTGTAGGGCCAAAGGCCATGATATGGAGGCCATACTAAGACTACAGAGGATGTTTAGGGGATGGAGTAGAGAAACAATGTATTCGACAAACTATGTGGCTAGAGGATCAATTTCTAAGGGTGATCAAGCTATTCTAGGTGGACTATGTTGCACGAAAGTTTGGTATGGCCTAGATATGACCTAGAGCCATATATATGGGTGAGGACTATTAGAGCGAGTGAGGGGGCTTGATCTAAGCTAGAGCCCACAAGAGTGCAGCTAGTACCCCATGGGTTATACAAGTCTAATGCGGTGATAGAGCCGATAGATATGGATGACTAAGGGTATACGAAGGCATTCCATCCATGGTGGACATCACATCGATGGGTATTTTTGTTTCTAGGCTTTATGGATGCGACAAGAACACCGCCAAGGGGAGGAGTAAAGGGGCAAGGACATTCCCATGATAGTTTGGCAGCAACGATAATAGAGCATGAGTATTTATATAGTGATACTTGTCATTTATTATTTGGTTATGTAATTTTGTTTGTTACCTAATGTGTTGATCTATGAATACAAGTGATGCATATTAGTGGCTGATTATGGACACATTTATCCACACATTGATGTGTAATGTGCCCACCGATGTACTCATAGGTGGTAGTATACTAGAGTGGGTGGATGCCATTATGGGTGAGCATGCTCATTTATTCGATCTAGTGGTGCTAGTAGGAGCAATGTGTCTTGTGTTATTGAGTGAGACAAATGAGGCATGAGAGGAGACACAATGATCCAAAGATACTTTGGGTGGATGTCCCCTAGCACATGATGTATTTGCATGTTTCTTGGAGCTACATGGTCATTTTACAGATTAGTTGACTGACCGAGGTAACATTATTGTGTCAGTGGAGAGATATATGGTCCTGCAGTTGTAGATAGTGATAGAGATGATGAGATATGCTATATAGTGATGTAGCAATGTATGGGGGGGCTGCCCGCTAGTGTTGACATTTTGGTAACTGTGATTGTGAACTTTGTATATACACACACACACACACACACACACACACACACACACACACGTATATATAGTATTGGCATGTGTTCATTGTAGTTAATGTTTATTGATGTGTGATGTGATGATTGAGGGTCATATCTTGGTGTATGATGCGTTGATGATTGTCGTTATATTTTATATGTGATGCTTTGATCACTTTGTTTTGTTGATTTTATTTGTAATGCATAGTTTTTGATGTTGACTAATGAATAATGATGATTAATGTGATTATAGATAGATAAATGATGAGATAGTGTATTGTATGTGTGAATAGAGTTATGATGAATGGTAAAGTATGTATAAAATGAATGATATAAAAGAGTATGTGAATGAGATGGTTGTTATAGTGTAATTAATTCGCGCTGCATGAATATAATGAAGATGGGGGAAGAAAATTAGCGATGCCCCCTAGTTTGTAGATGAAAAAATTCCTTTATATAAGACCCTCGAGTAGTCAAGAATGAACCGTAAAGAAAGAGTGCGTCATCGAGAAATGATATGAGATTATATACTAGATAGATATATCAATATAATGTGTAACATAAAGATATGGTGAGGTTATTATTATAACAGATCCCTCAACAATCATGTAAGAACCATAAAAACATGAGTGCATCATCGAGAGGGTAAGGTAAGGACAATCACCGCCAAAGACCAAGAAAGCATGGAGGGGTTGAAGCATGTGACATGGAGGCAACACCAACATATGATCCAAATAGAATGCTTGATGACATGGTGCCAATGATGGGAGATGCACCATGGAAAGTGCTAAAGCTAACGAATTAGGAATGTAATGTGTGGTAGTAGTATTGCACAACGGATGAGATGGTGCATCAGTGGATGAATGAGATGGAGAGCGCACGTGAATAACGACATATGGTGGTGGACGAATAATTACCTTAGAACTAGATGAAGGGGATAAGTAAACTAGAGTAATAACATGATTGTGTGGAAGTGGAGACATAGACCACTCATGAGAGCAAGACCTAAAGGAAATGACATTTGTTATCTTATAATTGTTTTAATCTATCATGGAGGGAACAAAAGTCATTGTCATGATGGCCATTGATATGATGATAGTTGCAATAAGGTCAATGACACTAGAGTTACAAGCGATGAGTTGGATGATGATCATTAGAAGGTAAAGGAATAAAATGCTTGTTAAGTAAGGAACATAAACACATCATGAGGTCTAGAGTGATGAGAAAAGTGTAATGGCTCCCATGGAGGAGATGGAGAAGTCTCGAGGTAGAGCTTGACACACTTTGGAGGAGATGGAAACTTATGTAATGGACAAGATTGAACTTTTTTATGGAGTGAAGGAGATGGAGACCATGGAGGAAACTCAATAGATGGAATTGGTGATGAACTAGATGATCCAACAATATTATCAATAGGAGTAGGATATATAACATTTCTAACCATGAGATCTTGTTCTAGTTCAACGACTTTATATCATAAGAGTGTGAATGATTCACATATGTCATATATGCAAGCGCTCTTTTAAAGGAGGGTCAAGGCAAAGCAAAGGATGAATTTTTTATTAAGTCAATGGGCTTAAATACTAACTGATGTATGCAAGCATTGAAGCATAAATTTTAATCAATGATAAGCTCTATTTTTTCTTTATATAATCCAGGTAAGTGTTCATGGGTGACTCTAGGGCCATTGTCAAGTATGAAGCGACAAAGAAACACCTCTTCCATCTCACAATATGTACTAATAGATACGAGATGGTAAATGTTTCTACCATTAGAGAGTATCAGTAGTAAGAATATGATGAAAGGATTTAAGTAATAATCGATCATTGGAATAAGAATCCATAGCCGGATGATAGTACTAATTGAGATGTAAATATGGGTTGCAAGTTCCATCAAAGCGTGAAAATTTAGGCATCATGAAATCCTTGGGGAATGCTGAATTATGAATTTTATTTGGAATGGGATTTCCATGTAAAGAATTGTTATCAATGGAAGGATAATACACATTTCTTTCAAGAGTGAGAGATTTAACCTGAGATTGTAATTGACCAAGAACATGCATGAGAGATAAGATATCCTGTGATGGAATAGTAAGAAATGTAGATGGTGTATCAAGAGTGGTTGTATCTTTCCATTATAAGTAATCATAGAAATATCAAAAGAAAAAGTGAAGGATGTCGATGTTATAGGCACCGTAGGTGTAGGTGAGGAAGAGGTAATGGGTGGTGAAGAGCATGGAATATCGATAACATCATTAGGAATATCATTGGAATAATTATGAGGAGATGAAGCAATGGATGGAGATGATTCAACATATATGTTTTTAGAAAGAATATTAGAAGGAGATGAAAACGAAGCGGGGATTCCCATTCGGGAGTATGCAAAGAGGTGGAATTGTTATTATCATATGCCTCATCAATATCGACAAAGATTTGGAGGGAAGGATTTCATGAAGCGTATTATCAATGTATAATGAAGAAGAGATAGTATGAGATATAACCTTGGAATCACTTGAAACATTTTTAGAAATGTAAGAAGTATGAGATGTGGTTATAAAATTATCCTGACTAGTATTAACAACAAGATCATACACATGTATATCATCATTATGTGTTCTATTTGTACTACCGCTATCAAGGTTAAGAAGATACTCGATAATAGCCTCATGTAGAGTTGCAGTAGAGATAGAAGAAGGTGTAGGAGGCATATTGTTTATAGGATAGCTTAGACAACAACCCGAAAAACTTGTTGTATCCGAAACAATACTAATGGTAGAATGATAAAAAGCTAGTAGGAATACTGCTTTCATTTCCCTAAAGATTTATTTAAATATAATCCAGGTAAGAGTAAGATAGTGATAGAGAGCGTGAAGCTCAACGATAATTTCTTCATCATATATAGGGTTTATACTCTCATGAGGCATAGCTTGGGCGAGAGAGGAATATCTACTCTTAGCCATTAGGGTTTTAGTGGATCATAGGGAAATGAATTATAATCTACAAGTTCACTAAAATTATTTAATAAAATCTAAATAATTTTATTAGAATCTGAAACCAACGACTATTTTTAAATGACATGCAATGAAGTATGTATTAATAACTTGTGACCGCTCAAAGGAGGTTTTCTAAGTATTTCCGTAGACACGTGCACCCAAAAATAGGCCTAGGGCACCCACACGTGTTCTTGTCCCTCTCCAAGAGCCCCAGTCTAGTGTATTCCTCCATTTCTAAATTTTATCCAACTTCGTTGTGATAGTCAGTGCTTCGTATTTTCTAATTTTCCAGCTCTATGCACCTTTGGGATCGCTGCGAATCAACAAAGGCTTTCTACCCTCTCTTTTCACTTAGAGTTTCATAATTTTTGGTTTAGTTTTCTTGGGTTAATTTATGTACATAATTGCGTATTCATTTATTGCTGCAATAACAAGTTGATTACGCATTTATTTCATATTTAGCTACCAAAATGATTAAGTTAAATGTGAATTATGTGCCTTAAATGATTGTTATTGTAGTAATAAATGAATAAATAATTAAGTATGCAGAAATCATCCCAAACAAAATAAGCCTAAATATATGAAACCCTAAGTGCAAAGAAGAGGTAAAATGACTTAGCTATTTCACAACTTATCCCGGAATGTGCCATGGTGATGAATGGATGAACAAAGATGGAAAATCATTGTAAAGAGCCTCAAACAATTGTGTAGGATGCCGATCTTCCTAGACTAGGCGCTAGTTTCCAAAGACAAATGATGACAAATTTTGTCTTTCATCTAGTTCTTTATAGGCTGCTTCCGCTTCCGCACTCCGCCCAACCGCTTTGTGATCTTTGGCCGCGTCTACAATCCCTCAAATGTGTCATTCATCATGTCATCTATTGCCGGAGCGTTTTGTATAGGTCGTGAGATTGACAAATATGGCATGGCGAAGGTCTAAAGACTACATCAAATGTCCGACATCTCCCACTCTTTCGGTAGCTTGCTTCCCATCCCTCCTCTAGAAAGATTGCAATGTAAGTCTACCGCCCTTCCTACGATTAGGGTTTCTTCTCGACATGTGACATTCACTCTCCAACCATTGTGTGCCACTTGTACGGCTCACGAATATTCATGCTTCATCAACCAAATAAATCATAAGTGTTGATGTCTTTATTAGTTGTCAGAGGGGAGGAGGCTTCCGCGCGTGAAAACACCTTTCGATGTGGTTAAAAATAGACGGATAAATTGGAACTCAACAACTTCGATAATGACCACCATTTCGCATGGCATGTGCTACATATTAATTTGTACCTTTTGAAAAAAAAAAAAACAACCTCACGAATCACGTTTCATATATCTGAGTCACAAAACTACCTAGTACCTATATTCCACATGATGTCTACTCCACCTTACCATCGACAATGATTCTATATGAAAAACAGTAAGTATGTGTACGCCTCAAACGCGGTTTTCCCTAATTACTAAATTCGCTGACCACGTCATCTCACCACGCCCCACACGCGGCTTACTCGGAGTCTCGGTTCCTTTGCTTGGAACTTTTCCATGCGCGCCAATTCCCGACCGCGTAAAGACAATCCCCGCGCCTCTTTAAACTCAATTCTCCCATCCATAATCCATTCATCGCCCCTCGCCCTTATTCAACCAGAAGCACAGGCAACGCAACAGTCATGGCGGATGCGCAGCGTGTTTATGACCGGCGGAGGAGGACGTAGAGAGCGCCGCATACGAAGATGCACACAAAACTACGCCGCCTAGCGCTCCTCTCGCCCCCAAATCCAGTCTTATTTCCGAGAAAGGTGACCCTGCCGCTAATCCAGGCCAGATTATACACGTTCAGTTTCCCAAAGACCAAGTCTTTCCCACACGTGTGTCTCCCAGATATTATTCCCGCACTCCAAAGCGCCGCCGCAATCTCTGCGGCCGCTGTCTCGTCTGGACATTTTGCCTCCTCCTCCTCCTGATTGTAATCATAACAATCACCGCCGCCATTCTGTACGCCGTCTTTCTTCCCAGGATACCCAAATACTCAGTGCAGGACATTCAAATCACCAGCTTCATCGTGGGCACAGACGCCACCGTCTCGTCGCAGTTAGCTGTGGGGGTGAGAGCGAGGAATCCCAATAAAAAGATCGGCATATATTACTTAGACGACAGCTGTGTGGCTGTTTTCTACAGCGGTGCGGAGCTGGGAAGTGGAAAACTGCCGGCGTTTTACCAGGGGCACAAGAATACCACTAATCTTAACGTGACCCTGACTGGTACAGACGTGCAGATCACCAACGAAATCGTTACGTCGTTGAATGGCGAGCAGCAGCAGGGAAGCATTCCTCTGCGTTTGAAGGCGGATGTTCCCGTGAAGATGAAGTTCGGCAAATTGAAAACGCCAAAGATTACATTCCGCGTCCGCTGCGATCTGGTGGTGGACAAGCTGGCCCCCAACACCACTGCGAATATATTAAAGAAAAATGCAAGGTTAAACTTTGAACGGAGGAACTAAATTTGTATATTATGTTCTTCTATTCATTCTGGTTTTCAGAGATCAAGACTAGTACTGTTACAATTTTTAGTTTTGAGAGAAGATGAATACGGTTCTATTATTTGGGTACCATTTATTCAAATAGAGTCCAAGAAATAGCCGTCTTCCAAAGGCCCAATCGAATGCATTTCCACTTGCTATTAAAATCTAACTTATAATCAGTGGTTTCAGACCAGACGGAATCCTAAAGTGCTCCTTAGAGTTTTTGATAGGGATATGCCAAAAATGAAAACTCCAACAAATAATCACCCAACTGGATGTATTTCCACTTACTACTAATTTTTAGTTCTAATTTTTTACCGTATAACCGATAATTCGAGTGAGTAAAATGTTGGTTGATTCGTCAATTGAGTAAAATCACAAAAGGTTGATGTTCGATTATGAGCGGGACGGGAGGATTGCGGGAAGAGGGACAAGCAGCTCGTTATCCTTCCACTGTAGGGAGCGGGTGGTTATCGTTGCTCTGTGAAACCAGCCTCACGCAGTCCCCTCCTCTCTAGGCCGCAAGACAGACCTCCCTCTTTCGAGGATGGGCCTTGCAACAACTCTCTACTTGGACCAGGGCGAGCCGCGTAATATGCCACGCATCTCCCCTCCTCCCGTTCCACGCCTCACATGTCCCTCAACCTTGTGTGCCCCGACATGGGTCACAAGCTCGCGTTACTGAGCTCGGCACTACGTTTCACCGCTCGGACCGCTTTTCAATGCTACTTTCCTTATGCTGCAATATATAGTTCGCGTTACTGAGTTCGTCACTACTGATATATATAGTTTTGCATCTCTTCTCCCTAACTCTAACTATGCTGCGCTTCTCTCCTCCTCTGCTTCACTTTTTTATTTCCATTTCCTATATCAATTAAATCTGGGCCTGTCTCACAAAACAACGTAACTGGGAATTTAGATTTCTCTCGTTTGTTTTTGCTTTCCTTTCATTTCTGTCTTCACCCGGGCCACCCACTTTAGTGCAAAAAAATTAACATACAGACGTTCATGAATCATAATGTCGTGTATGAAACCCTCCCTTTCTGGAATTCCACTAAATACGGCTATCTTAAAAACGTGGAGAGAAATTAATTCTGATAACTATAGCTGAAGATATAAATTGCATACAACCTTAACATAGATTTTTCGTTTTTACACTTCAATTTGCAAGAATGTTATTATTTATCTTCTAATTTTCCTTCCATTCACAGGCCTATAGATCATATATTTTCTTGTCCGGGTTCAAATCATTTTGGGGACAAATAATTGACCATTTTAAAAATCCGAAAAAATGAAATACAAACTAAGAAAATTGCCAACCCATTAAATACATGTTTAAGAGTTCCGTTTGTGTTATTAGGTAATTTTTAAGTTATATATTTATCATAAATTAATGTTTTCTTCATCTTTTATTTATCAAGATTTAGTTTTTATTTCCCTCATAGTGAGGACCCTGAAAAGTTTAGTATCACATTTTTCTTTCTGCTTCATATAATTTATATCGAGTATGGATGTGTTGAGATTTTCCAAGGCCAATGCCCTACATCCATGTAGGATCATCATTTGTGTCTCCTTGTTATATCATACAAAATTCATTGTCTTGTATTACATTTTTTTGGCGTTTGATGATGAAGCTTTCTCTATTTTTAGCCAAACGCGTATAAAAGATTCAAAATGGTGTTCTCAAGGATTTGCACCAATTTAGTTGTAGGACATCGACTTTGGACGATCCTGTCTTTAATTTTGGTTCAAATTTTGTTTTATTGCAAAGCGTGTTTTTCATTATTTTTTGTACAAATTATTATATTAGAATCTAGAGCATTTGAAAATAATTTTTCTATTATTTGTAATCTGAACTATAGAACTGACATTAAATTTTGTATATATGTTGTAGTAAATAACACGTATCCACTCTAGAATATGTTGCAATAATCAACACATTGACCCCCTAGAGAGTAGATGTAGACACAAACTATTATTCACAAAATTGACCACCATCGTGACTAACAATAACCATCACAAAAATGTAGAAAATCACCTTCATTGGTGCATTGAACTTCCATTATAATTTGTATAAATTAAGTTATAAATAGACATTAAATTTACCTTGGAGATAAAGAAAGAAAAACTTGTAATAACCACCGCATGGACCAACTCTCATATCATGTCTAGCCACATCTGTCATTGCATTTACAATGTTAGTACATACATCTTAAATGCATATATTTGAAAAAATGTTGAGAGATATCAATAAGAAGGCCTAAATATTGGATTTCTCATGTACTGTGTTGATTACTGAATTCATTAGCTTCTTCGCAAATTTTCCATGAAGTGGTGAAAAACGTTGTCAATCTAGGTACTCCAATGTGTCGAGCTAAAAAAACATTCCAAGAGAAAAATAGGGATCTAAACTCTACTACATGGCCATTATATATTTATCTACACAATTGTAGTTAGACAATGTCTTTGAAAAATTAAGCACATAAGATGTGTTTCATGTGATTGGCTAAGACAATCGGGCTAGGTGTCAATTACTTGTTGATGCTAGAGTCTAGGTCATGTCATTAGGGGAAAATTTATATTGTTAAACCGTAGTATTTCAAGTGCTCTATGTATAACCTCGTAGAATATAATATATGTTATGATGCCGAAAGGTACACATTTTATCACTTGTTCAACTAATCATGAGAATCAATTCATCAACCCACTTCAAACTCTGTACGTGAAGATCACTACCAATGCCTAAAATGGCTATAAATGCAAACTTTTGACTCAATTTCACCTAAAATGGCTTCACCAGCTATATACCCCGCCTCTTATGCATCAAACAAACTCAAATCAACTTATACAATGATTTATGATCTAAGAAATAGTCAACTTACTCTTTCACTCTAAACTGTCCTACATCATTCTTCACTAGTACTTCACTCACACAAGTAATATTTTTGCCTTTCTAGCCTTTAATGACCATCCAACCTGTATGCGGGTTGTTCACACACACTTCAAACAAACTTAGATCATTCACTAACTTGTACTCTATTTGAATAAATGGTACCCAAATAAATGGTACCAAATAAACTGCCGGCGTTTTACCAGGGCACAATAATATCACTAATCTAGAAGTGACTCTGACTGGTACAGACGTGCAGATCACCAACGAAATCGTTACGTCGTTGAATGGCGAGCAGCAGCAGGGAAACATTCCTCTTCGATTGAAGGCGGATGTTCCGGTGAAGATGAAGTTCGGCAAATTGAAAACGCCAAAGATTACATTCCGCGTCCGCTGCGATCTGATGGTGGATAAGCTTGCCCCCAACACCACTGAGAATATATTAAAGGAAAAATGGAGGGTTAAACTTTGAACGGAGGAACTAAATTTGTATATTATGTTCTTCTATTCATTCTGGTTTTCAGAGATCAAGACTAGTACTGTTACAATTTTTTAGTTTTGAGAGAACATGAATACGCTTATATTATTTGGGTGCCGTGGATATATGTTGACATGGGGAAGTATCTATCTTGCCAGTACGTTTTTGTTTGGGCGGATTTAAAATAGATGGAAATATATGTAGTCGAGATTTATATTTAACACTTAAAAAACATGTTGTGAAGCAGTCGATTGAAACTCAACACTTGTATTATGCAAATGCAATATCGACAAGTTACGCTCAGCCTTCATGTAGATATATCTTATGGATCTAGGTAGATCATGATACTAATTCTTTACAAAGATCAAAACCGAATAGATTTTTAGATACATCTCGATGCAAATTCTTCACAAATATACAAACATTAAAATTTGAAGGGACTTGAACAAAATTCAACGAGTTACTCACTCTCATCATTTTAAAAGAAAAAGGAAATTATATAAATAATGAAATTCAAGAACTGGGATTAGTGTGGGCCTATTTAAATTTTATCGAGTGGTCACTCCATAGTGTGCCCCCTTTTCAATTCGGCCTCTTCTATTCCATACCCCATATATTTATTTTATAAATGTATAATTTTAAAATTAGATAATAATAAAATAATATTTTAATAATGTAATATAATAGTGAGAATTTTTAGAATTGTAAAATAGTTCTTAGATATATTTGAGTACATATATCTAATTTGGTGTAAATAGAGTATTTATTTAGAGTTAATAAATAAAATTAAAGAGTTTTTGTTTTGAGAATATATCTTTTTGGAAACAATTCCCATTTATTTTTATTTGCATATCGATTAAAGTATTGATCCATAGAACATATATAAAAGAGTAAATAACAAGTCCGTATAAAGATAAGTTTAATATAGTACAATATTTATGGAAAATATTATTGTGAAAATTAAATTATCTGTAAGAAAACATTAATTTTTTCGCACTAAAAATTTGTAACAAATGTAATATATAATAAATGTTGGTGCACACATTTTTAATATTTTATTTTCTAATGAGTGGGTCTCATTAAAGCTTGTAAAACTATACTATTATTATCATTATCATTATTATTATTATTATTAATTCATTATAATGGATTATATGATGATCAACAAAATATATGAAAATTTTCTTACAAACATTTCTCTCATTTAAATGATATTTTTTAATAATATGAATCCATAAAATATGGATTGCAATACCAAGTATCAAAGCATGCTAATCATGGAACCAATGAACCATGACAAAATTTCCATTTAGGAAAAACAAGAGGAAAAGTAACATATACTTTTATAAATTTAATACAATTTTTGAATTATAATTAACAACATAATATTTACTAATAACTTATTAATTAAATAATATTTTGTGATTCTATTTTTTAATGAATTGAATGTTTTAAAGATTATTTTCATAAATAGTCATCGTCAAACAATAATAATACTTCTAAATATATTTTTAACAATAAATATAAATATACGAATTAAATCCATAAATAAGTTTTACAAATTATGAAGAGAGGATGAAAAATAAATATAATATACTACTACGAAATAATACATTCTAATTAATAATTACCTCTTTGAAAAATAATATTAACTATTTCTAGGAAGGTCGTGGTTATAGAGAGTACATCGACATATGGTGGTGGTGAGATTGAAGGTTTAGATGATGAGTGGAATAGAGTGTGGTCTAGAAGGAATAAACTCAAACTTTCTGCTCCACTTTGCATTCACAAAGAGTAGGTAAAAGGTTATCTGTCATGCACCTTGATTCTCTTGTTTTCTATTGTGGTTTCGCTGCAATTGTGCAGTTTTGTGTTGTGGTTGTACCACGTTTTTGTAGTTGGTATTTTGTATTTTCTCAGAGATCTTCCGGTTTTCTTAATGTGTGTTCTTATCTATACTTATTGCTTCATGATGCAGAGAATCATTTATTAACTATCAAGATAGTGGATAGGTGGCTTGGTGGTCATTAGAGCCATATTATAATGGTTTTTCCTCCATTGTTTCTTGTTCATATTCAATTTTTATGTAAAGTTACATGGTCAATGTAAATAGGATAGTAAGAGAGATTAATTAGGTGAGTTAGGTAGAGTAATTGAGCTTTATTATAAATGATGATTATTTGGATCATGTAAATAGTGGCAATTTGTCCTCCACGAGCTAGAGAAGTAATGAAGATGAGATTTATCATAATTTCTATGCTTAGAATTTGGTCGAGGGTTTTTCGGTTGGATTAAGCCATTTTAGGAGTGAGTTTAGGAGGTTGAATGAGTCAATGATCCATTCTTGGATCAAGAATTCAAAGAAGAGGATATTTTAAGATGAATTTGAAGGAGGAATGAAGTGTGTGGACTTGGTGTGAGAATATTTCTATGTTTTTATGTTAAATTTTATGATTTAATAAACTCGTGTATAAGGGTTTCTTCCTAAGTAGAGAGAAAAAGATTTGTACTCGGATAAACTTATAGAAAAATCTCTACTATCATTTCGAAAAGGAAGGGAAGAAGATCACAATATTTTCCCAAATTATTTTAGCTCATGAAAATGTTTATTAAGGTTTTTATGATAGTTTTTATGCACATAGGATCGAGCTAGGAAAGCATTGAAAAATTTTCTATATGAAATTCACTAAAATTTTCAACATATCTTTTGCATTGATTAAAGGAACAAGCCCACAAAATTTTAGCTCTTGATAACGCATACATAGGGATAAATCAATGACATAAATTCTTCAAAGTCAGTATAGGCAAAAAAAAAAAAGTTACAAAAGTGTATCTTTTTTTCCATTTATTTGATAATAATTGATGTTTCAAGCTCTTAAATTGATGGATACCATTGATGAGAGAAATTGATAGGTGATTAAAATAGTTTCAAGTTGAATCACATCCATTCTTCCTTTTTTGTTTTAATAAAGTCATTATTTAGGACTAAATTGATTTTCTTGCCTTGGGTTGAGAGGTTGTGTTTTAAAATAACCTAGCTAAAATTTGCATATGATTACAAGTTCCTTAATGGAAATTTAGAGTGTCTAGTAAAATTTTAAGATTAGTAACCATACGAAGTTTATTGGAAGGAAAGAAGAGGTAAATTTGCTAGTGAAATTAAGTAATCTTTATAAATTCTTATAATTTCCAAGAAAAGAATTGGTAATGGGGTTAATCCTAAAATTAAAGCAAGGGAATGTCATTGAAAAATAGGGTGACTTAGTTAAGGAATGAGTAAATTTAGTCAACGTCATATACAAAGATTGAGTTGTCATTAGAGTGTATTGGGATAGGATGGCATCTCTTCATCTAGGTATTAAGACCCCTCTTTTGATTGTTCCAGGGTAGGGTTCATGAAAAAAACCTTTATCCTTCATAAAAATATTAACTATGTATCTAGCCATTAATAATGTTCACTTCTTAACATCTTAGAGTTATCTTTTTCCACATTTCTATCCACAAAAATATAATTTTTATAGAAAATTTGTGAATTATTGATATTTAACTTGTAACTTCTTTAAAATCTAGTGTAAACTTTCTACAATTTCATCAAAATCACATTGAAATTGGTTTAATATTCATATACATGAAATTTAATTGGATATATCTTTTTTAATATAACTAATCATGTTGGTTGTTTCTTTGTTAAATTTCTACTCTTTAGCGTGTTTCTATGACAAAACACAATAATGTTTACGAAATATAGAAATTTAATAATATTTGTGTGTTAATAATTTGTTCAACTTATCAAAATTTATTGATATCATGGAATGATAGAACAAAATTGTATTAAAGGGGTGCAAAGGAAATGCCAATAGGTACAAAAATAATTAATTGTTTTGTATGTAGAGGAGGATGTAAAAGTGAATCGTTTGATGGAAATGTACCATTTAGTGTAGTGTAGTGAAGATATTGAAAGGATTGTAATGTAACATTATTTTGAGGAGGGAAGATCAATTTCTGAATTAGGAGAAAGAATTAATTGTTGAAACACATGAAAAAGAGAATTTTTTTCTCCTTAAAGGTAGAAGGAGGAAGATGCAAAACTTGGATGTGTAAAGGTTTCAAGAAGAAAACAAGTGGTGCAAAGATAAGAGGTGATTGCTCTTATTTTTTACTCAAATGAATGCAGGACCCTCCAGACATCTTGGACCACATTTTAATTGAAGAAGCTAGTGATATACATAGGCGGTTATTATTTTAGAATCTTGATACATATGTGAATGGAAGAGCCTTATTTCTTCATACTCTTAAACATATGTGAATTCAAGACGCATGCCATTCATTATCTCCAATGTCCATAGTTTCACCTATATCATAAAAGAATTTCAATTAGATGTGTTGGTACCAAAATTTAATCTCCTTCAAAGACCAAGTAACATCATGGATTTTTGACAGGACACTCAGAGGAAAATAGATAATCATGTATGTCATTTTGTAGCCGGGGAAGCAATCTATCTGACTTGTTAGCACTCAGGTTTCGAAAGGAGTGGGTAGCACCTTAAAAGGATGTGATCTGATCCTAACTATTTTAGGTTGTGCCTTTCAACCAAGGTAAGAGAACCTATTTTGTAACCTCTATTATTGAAGAACAATGATAAATCCTTCTTTTGCATAAATTTTATAGAGAAGACCTTGGGAAAATATGATCAACACACCAAATCTGACTCTCACGAGTTGTCACTTCCAGATCATGGAGATATTTTCACAACAAGGCAAAGGTTACTAAAGACATTTGGGACCCTGATTGCTTTCTGCATGTTTTGGTGATAGAGATTATGCATTTGTGCACACACAGGAAAAACAGGCGTAGTATTGGTAGGATTGGTTGTTTTAAATGAATTTTTAAGTGGGAGGTGGGGAAAATGAACTTGACTCTCCGGATCCTTGAGGAATATTAAAAATGGAAGGTTAAACCAAAATAATACCATAGAACAGCTATTAATGTTTCTTTAACCAGAATATGTGCTTCAGTGGAGGCCCAAATTAGCACTTTTTCACACAATCTATGAGAATCTATTACGAAGGACCGAGTTAGGAAACCCAAAAAATCATCAAGATTTAAGCCAAATCATGCCTAACGTAAACCTAAAGGCTTACAAAAATCTTTGTCAACAAATGAAAGAAAAGTGATTTTAAATCGTTTATTCCAATCCCAAATGAAATCTCTTTTGAGGAATGAAATTGCAGATGCCACTAAATTGTCACAAGGATTGAGGCTTGTGTGATTGAATCATATTTTAATACAAGATTGCAATAGAAACAAGAAAAACTACTTGCATACATTCAGAAATAAAACAAACACATTTTTCTCAAGACAACACAGAATAACTCGAATTTGATTAAATCTATCAGTAGGGGAAAGTTTCTAGAACAGTCTTAGAGCTTGTCAATGGTTGTACACTTGCAACCACCTTGACATGATCAGATTTAATACAAAAGAGATATACAAGCTTCTCAAACGGCTTCTAAAAATGATGGGCTCTATCAAGCTTTTTTCTATTAGAAAATTCAATCCCAACCCCTAACACTCCAACCATTTACATGAAAAATTCATGCCATTTATAACATTTACAATAGGGACCCATTTTCCCCTCCAAAATCCAAACCTTGAGTGTTACAAGTGCTTTCCATGATCACGATCACGATTCTCATAACCAGATCTCGCAAAAATCTACCGGGGCTCAAGCGGGGCGTATCTCATCGAATATCTCCCACATTAAACTCCTTCTTCTCGGTAGATCACTCTTTCTTCAGTTCGCCAACCACTTCCACCCCAAATTTGTCAAATCTAGCTCCTTGCATGCTTGGGAGAAGAAAAATATAAAATCTGATTGAGCTTGATAGTCAGACCATTTTAATGGCAAAAGACATCTTCCAGATCTCCCCACCAAACTCGGGATATCAACATTAACTCCTCTCTGCTTGATGTATATGAGATACCAAGAAATCATGAAGAATTGTGCTTAGGGCGTGTTTCAAAAGAAATTGGGGGAAAATCATATTCAGACTCTCAACTGTCGTTGATCTCTACTTTGAATTTGGGCCATCCACGTGGAAGATTCAAACTTAAAAATAGACCCAGGGGCTTCCTCGACTTTTTACAAATTTTGGAAAAATGGAAAAATTTCACATTTTGTTCCACATCTCCGCCCTCAAGAAATGAGCCTAACACATGTCCTAAGGTGGGTCCCAGTGGGACCATGGCCAAATTCTACCATTTCACCTCCCTTTTAGAAAAGGGATTTTTTTCAAGTTTTCCCTACAACTCCGCCCTTGAAAAACAGGCCCGACATGTGTCCTAATGTGGTTCCGAAAAACCGCACTTCCCTTTTACTTTTAACTCTTTTCTCCCAAAAGGAAAATTTTCCAAATTTCCCCGAGAGTCTGCACCTCTCGTTGACCAAGCAAGCTTTGACCTTTCCTTTATCGGGCCTGCGGGCCATTTTGATGTTTTTAGTCATTTTCATGTCAAGGGAAAAAAATCCAAATTTCCCGATGGTCCACCTCCCCGCCCCTTTGACTTTTCAAACCACCACGTGTCACCATGGCGCACCTTGAGATGGTCCCAAAAATTTGATACCTTGAATGAGTGCGGGCTCACCACATGTACTGTCCTGATAAATTTTGTTTGAGTGCTTGAAGCTCAGTAGAAGGTGCCATGTGTTATGCTCCTGGTAGTTTCCTTTGGCCGTTGAAAAGTCTAAGCAAAATTAAAAGTGAGCGGAGGCCTCCACGTGTCCTCCTGGCACTTCTTTAAAATGAAACTCAAGGCCCGGTCCCCAAACATGCATGGTTCCTCCACGTGTCCCTAGACTTCCCAAACCCTTTGAAAAAGAATAAGCATGGGAAGACCGGTGGAAGCCTCCATGTGTCTCCATGGCACAATTTTAAAATGGTGCCCAAAGCGGAGAACCCGAAAGAGTGCGGGCTCACCATGTGTCCCCATTTTTCGCCACACTTTGTTTTAGCTACATTAAATTTTCTAAGTCTAGGAAAATAGCAAAAACCTCCGTGTCCTCCCGACGCTACTACAAGGCCAAACCAAAATTAGATCTTCAAATGAGCTTCATTCCTCCACATGGACACAATTTAAGTTGAGTCGATTCATAGAAATTTGAATTACCCAACCGAGTTGTGTCTAACCAAAAGGTGCCACGTTCCTGCCGATGAAAGGA
The DNA here is from genome assembly GCA_018340775.1 of Taxus wallichiana var. yunnanensis. Taxonomy (NCBI): domain Eukaryota; kingdom Viridiplantae; phylum Streptophyta; class Pinopsida; order Cupressales; family Taxaceae; genus Taxus; species Taxus wallichiana. The sequence continues at coordinate 133,045,339 of CM031241.1, forward strand.
TGTAAATTTGACCGGGAGAAACATCCAAACAAATCGTAAAATACAGAAAAATGATCATTCGATCCGAAAATGAAAATTTCTCCAAGGACGAGAGAACTTAGAATTGTTATAAGGCTTAAATAAGTCCATCAGAGACACATCCATTCATTTTTTTCAAGTACTTAGGGAAAAAATGACGAGGAAGACAAATATCGACCATGGAGAACAGAAAATATGGGATAACCCGAGTTTTTAGACAAATAGAGAACGAGACACCAAAATTACATACCTTTTCCGGAGGAACAAAGAAACAAGGAGTAAACCATGGACCCATAAGTGATCTACGACCAGAAATAGATTAAAAATGGCAACAAAGATTAACCAGCATAACACAAGAAAAGAAAGTGTCGAGAGGCCACAAATTGATAGATTTTAAGAGAAAACTAGGGCTAGACTGTTTTGAGCACCAACAAGATGAAACCACTATAATGGTTAAAGGTTTTATTTTTTTTTTTATTTTCAAAGTATCACCTAAAATATTGAGACAAGACAAAATATCGCTAGCATGAATCCATTATAATTTCTTGTAGGTTCAGCTATTTTTTATTTTAGAAGTGACCTTCTTGGAGGGATGAAGTTAGAAATGGGGGAGATATTACTTTCACGAACCACGGAGACTCGATAGGTAGAGGATAGATGAGATGGAATTATTATTAATGTACTATCCCATAGGAGATCGAAGGTCAGTGCCTATAATTATTGTCTTATATGATAATTGAAGATTGGTAGGAAGAAGGTGGAAAAGAAGCTATCTCTCCCATTACAACGCGTTAACAACCATGAAAAAACTAGGTATGGGATTTCTCACCACTAGGAGCACCAACGAAGGAGTAGAGAAGGTCTTCATTTAATAAAATTTTGGTAATTTTATTAGAATCAAAGCAAGGATTTCCATAAATGACATACAATGAAGTATAAATGCTATGAAATTTATTTGATTTTAATTATGAGAGGAATGAGAGAGATAAGACATTTACCTTGATTTTTCTTGTCCCAAAGTGTGCCTAGGTTAAAGAATATGATGAAATTTTTTTTGACCATCATAGTGTACCTCAAAAAGATGCAGAGGAGGTGGAAATGCTTGGACACATACTGGGAAGAACAGGTAACTGCAGGTGCTTAAGACCTTTGTGGGGGCATTGGAGTTTACTGAGTAAGAGGTTAGAACTTGGTTCCGATAACGTCATTAGGTGTCAAATTTTCTTTTGTTTTGTCACTTGTATGTCACACTTAGATCACCGAGGTAGATGTAAGCCCACACACAAGTATCCTCCCGTAAACCCTCAAGAAGACATAAAATATTAAAAATTAAAAACAAAAATGAGGTTTGGACATTCCTTGTCATTTGTCAACTAGTGAACTTACGACTGAGTGTTGCACTACATCTCATACCCAATGTAGTTCTATGTAATTGTGTGTGTAATAGTACTCCTAGGTCACCCTAATTCCAACAATGCCAAGATTATGAGCAAGTAGCTAGATAAAATGAAAATGTGTGGATGGAATATAATGAAATCTCCTTCCTATGTAGTGTGTATATATAATAATGAGCCTAAGATGCAGTCCCTTTGATATGTAGATAGATATCCCTTGATAGAAATCTCTCACCCTTATAATGGTATGTATGTTGTGTTTATATAGGGATCTCTTGCTTGAATTTTGACACTAATTACCTGACATGTTGACTAGTACCTTGGGATATGAGTGGGAAAAATGAAAAGACCAACCTCAAGTGTCAAAAATAAGATCAAACATAAAGAGGACATAGGTTCCTAGGATGGATATGAGTGCCAGGAACTAGTGTCTAGTCTTGGGTGCTAAGTGTCCAAAGAAAAATGAAGACAAATGAGAGGAGAGTGACAGGACATGGATCCATGTGATATAACAAGAATTGGGTTTATGAGTGACAAGTGTGAAAGATAAAATAAATAGAAACCAACAAGACAAGTGGATAGGCTAGGGAATAGGTCACCAATGAATAGTTTTCATACGCAAGATCCATATATAAAAATTCATACTTTGTGGTATAGTAAATAGTATTAAGTGCGTGATTTTTTTTTACATTTTCCCAACTTTATGGGATTTGAATAAAATTAAAGTAGTGTAAAGGAAATAAGGAACATACCGAAAGAAGTCCAGAGAATCCCATGTTGCAAAAGTACATACAAAATAAAAACAGATAACGTGTTGAACCATGGATCAATTTGTTAATTCATGTAGTGTAACAAGATATTTGGAAGTGTTATGAGGAGCACTAAGAAATATTGATGATTTCGATATTGAGTTATTAGAGATTTTGATTTAGTCGATGATGGAGATGTGTTTGGGTAAGGAGTGATTACTTCCCAATCCAAATTTTTTGTTTGTGAAAAATTGATTTGGGCATCCTACCACAGAGAGGAAGAGTGTAGGGAGAGAATTCTAGTTTTATTCTCCAAATTTAACTATATCCTCAAAAGGTCCAACCACTACATATGGACAAAAATCATATTTTGTTCCTTTGGATCCATTTTTATTTATTTTAATCAAATGGGATTAACCCATATAGAGCTAGTATAGGAAAGGCAATGACGTCTCATTGCCCCCACTCTAAGGGTATTGCAAAAATTTGTATGATATGGCTTCCATGTTAGGTCATATGGAAGTAGTAGAAAATGTGGAATAACTTCTCATGTTAAGTCATATGGAAGTAGTAGAAAATGTAGAATAACTTCTCATGTTAGGTCATCTTGGAAAGTGGTAATATAACTCCCAAGTTAGGTCATCTGGGAGGATATGTATATGTTTTTATGTTGGGTTGGTTATTTGATCTTATTTTGAATAGTAAAATATTTTTGTTAGCCAAGACTTGAATATGTGTGATTGATTTAACTTGACTACTCATGGATATATTTTATGCTTTTTTCCCTATATTAGGTCATTAGGAGGAATCACTAGAAACTGGTGTGAGATGTCAAGTAATGTATGAGAAACTTTTTGATAATGAGAGAGTTAGGAATTTAAAATGATCGCATAATGGTGTGAGGGGGATTATAGGATGCCTCGATTGTATGCACCCCCCTTTTGGTGAAAGAGGAAGTGATGATGAGAATGAATGTTGAGCCAAAAGTAAGCGTGTAATGATGTTTTAGTGAATGTATGATAGGTATCATAAAATTGTGTGTGTATCAAGTTGAAACGATATCAAGGATGAATATATATATTTTTGAATGTGTATGATACAATAGGAGGTGGAATTATGAAGAGAACGATGTAAAAACATAGGAATTAGATTAGGAGTGCTCTAGATATGATTAAAACCATGTGATGTTGATCTATCTCGGAGGATAGTTGTAAATAATGATGATAGCCCCTGGCAGGTAATGGAAAGTTACTATAAATACTAATATGAAAAATTGAATAGGAATCTCATTTGATTATTAAACGAGTCTAATTTGGATATGTGGGTGTGTGAAGATGCCTCAAGTGAGAGCACCACGATTGAGTCATTTTGAGATGGTGGTGGTAGTTGTGGTGTCACGCACATAGCTAAACTAGTAAGTGTGATTTTTTTCATAAATTGTGTGGAAATTAGCTATTTTTGGCAAAATTTGGAAAAATTTTGATTTTTTATTTTCTAGGCATTTCATATATGACCAATAGTGGAGAAGGTGCCAATTACCTTTGAGAATGCACTTCCCGCACTTGAGTGTTGGTGACACGCTTCAGGCACCCATGTCCAACTCCCGGGTACTAGTGACCAAAAAGGGTAGTTTTTAGCCCAAAGTGTGAGAAATGTTAAAATTGATGTTTTTGATGTTATAGGTAGGTGTATTTGTATATATATATATATATGAGATGTTAATGTTTTTTTGTTGTCATTTTGTGGTGTGCAGAGGGATATTCATTCACGAGAGTTTCATGGTGGTTACCATTTGAGCACATTGTTAGGATTGGGTTTGTCGGATGATGATGAGTGGGATGTCTTGGATTGTGTTGTCCTGTACCACATAGCAGTATGGGTGATGTGCCTATGTATATGGTCACAACATTGTGCAAGAGATGGTGTTTAGATACTTGCACATTTTGGTTTCCTACGGGAGAAATGAATATGAATTTTGAAGATGTATATCACATATCACGATTACCTATTGTTGGAGAGAGGTTCTGGTGATGGCCACTAAGCAAGAGTAGTCTATGGGGACCCAAGCTCAAACTAAGGTCGACATTATTCTCGGGATGATATATCGAGGTCGGGGTTATGTGATCGAGGAAGTTCATTGCTATTGTGATTTCTTCGTTATTTATAGTGGAGGGTGGTGGTGTCAAAATATTGTATAAGATGCATGACATTTATCATTTGATACAGGAGGATGGGATGAGATATGCTTAGGCACAATGTGTATTGGCCCACTTGTATAGAGATCTATATAGATTTAGGAAGGAGGATCATGGGGATGGGATTGGAGGTACCATATTGCTTCATGTATGGGACTATAAACATATTGTGATATTGTGGCCAATTGGTGGACCACTTGTAGAGTTGGCAAGGCCATATATATTTTCTAGGAGATGGATAAGTATTCGGAGTAGGAGGATGGACATGAATAGCTATTTGGAGATGTTAGATCATGTGGGGCCAGAGGCCTTGATATGGAGGCCATCCTAAGACTACAAAGGGTGTTTACAAGATGGGGTAGAATTACGATGTATTCAAAAACTATGTGGCTAGATGATTGGTTTCTAGGGGTGACCAAGTTATTCTAGGTGGAGCGTGTTTCATGATAGTTTGGTATGGCCCAAGATGTGTCCCTAGATCCATATATATGGGTGAGGACCATTAGGGTAGTGAAGAGGGCTTGAGCTAGGCTAGGGCCCACAAGAGCGCAACTAGTACCCCTTAGGTTACATAATTCAGAAGCGAAAATTGAGCTGATAGATGTGGATGATGTGGGGTATAAGGAGGCATACTGTGCATGGTGGGAATCACATCAATGGGTATTTTTTTCCTATATTTTTTGATGTGGTGGGAACAACGCTAGTGAGGGTAGAGGGAAAGGACATACCCCCAATAGTGTGGAGATAGTGATAACAAAGTATGAGTATTTTTATAGTGATACTTATCATTTGTTATTTGGTTATGTAATTGTATTTGTTATCCGATATGTTGATCTATGAATGCAAGTGATTTTTATTGGTCAATGATTATGGGCACATCTATCCAAAATTGACATGTAATGTGGCCACCAATGTACTCATAGGTGGTATTATGCTAGATCGGGTTGACGCCATTGTGGGTGAGCATGTTCATTTATTCAATCTAGTGATGCTAGCGGAAGCGACGTGTTTCTTGTTATTTAGCGAGAGGGATGAGGTGTGAGAGGAGACACAATGATCCAGAGAGGTTATGGGTGGATATCCCCTAGCACATGATGTATTTGAGAGGTTCTTGGAGATAAATGGTCATTTTATGGATCAATTGAATGAAGTTACATTATTACGTCGATAGGTAGAGAGATATAGGGTCCACAACTAGTATCGCAGATTGAGCGAAGAAGTATCTAATTCTAGATCTTGTGCAAGTTGTAGATAGTGATAGTGATAGTGATAATTATGATGACATATGATATATAGTGATGTAACAATGCATGGGGGGCTGCCCCCTAGTGTTGACATTTTTGTAACTATGAGTGTGAACGATATATATATATGTGTGTGTGTGTGTGTGTGTGTGTGTGTGTGTATATATGTATGTATGTATATTATTGCTATGTGTTCGTTGTAGTTGATGTTTATTGATGTGCGATGTGATGATTGGGACTCATATCTTGGTGTATGATGTGTTGATTATTTTCATTATATTTGATATCCGATGGTTTGATAATTGTTTTATTTACAATGCGTAGTTGTTGATGTTGACTAATGAATAATGATGATTAATGTGATTATAGATAGATAAATTATGAGATAGTGTATTTTGTGTGATAATAGAGCCTCGATAAATGTTAAATTATGTATAAAATAAAAGATATAAAAGACAATGTGAATGATATGGTTACTAAAGTGTACTTAACGCGCATGAATATGATGAAGATGGGGGAAGAAGAGTAGTGATTCCCCCTAGTTTAAAGATGATAAGGTTCATTTATATAAGACCACTCAGTAGTCAAGAAATAATCATAAAGCAAGAGTGCATCATCGGAAATGATATAAGAGTATATACTAGATAGATATACTGATATAATGTGTAACATAAAGATATGGTAAGGTTATTATTATAAAAATCCCTCCATAGTAATGTAAGAACTATAAAAAAATGAGTGTGTCATCATAGGGTAAGGTAAGGACAATCACCTACCAAATACCAAGAAGGTGTGGAGTGGTAGAAGCATACATCATGGAGGCAGAACCAACATATGAACGAAACTCGAATGCCCGATAATACGGTGTTAGTGATGGGAGATGAAGCGGTGGAATTTTTGAAGATGACGACTAAGGAAGTCGGTGTGTGGTAGTAGCATTGCACAATAGATGAGATGGTGCATCAGTGGATGAATGATATGGAGAACGCGCATGAATAACAACCTGTGGAGGTGGATGAATAATGACCTTAGCACTAGATTAAGAGGATACATCAAATTGATTAACAACATGCTTGCATGGAAGTGAAGACATAGACCACTCACGAGAGTGAAAGCTGAAGTAAATGACATTGTTATCTTCTAATTGTTGTAATCTATCATGGAGGGTACAAAATTCATTGTTGTGATGGTCAATAATATGATGATATTTGCAATAAGGTTGATCACATTGGCATTGCAAGTGGTGAGGCGGATGATGTTGATTAGAAGGAAAACAAATCAAATGCTTGTCAAGCAAGGCACGTAGCACATCATGAGGTCTAGCATGATGAGAAAAGTATAATGGCTCCCATGGAGGAGATGGAGAAGTTTGAGGTAGATCTCAACACGATGGAGGAGATGGACTCTTATGTAATGGACAAGACTAAAATTTCTTATGGGGTGGAGGAGATGGAGACCATGGAGGATGCTCACCGAGATGGAATTGGTGAAGAACTAGATTATCCAACAATATTAGCAATAGGAGGAGGATATATAAAATGTGCAACTATGATATCTTGTTCTATATCAATGAATTTATATCATAAGAGAGTGAATGATTCACATGTGTTATATTGTAAGAACTCTTTAAAAGGAGGTACCAAACAATGACAAAAGATGAATTTCTTTTATAATTCAATGGGATTAAAGACTAAATGATGTATGCAAGCATTTAAGCACAAAATTTAATCAATGATAGGTTTTGTTTTACCTTGATATAGGCCATGTAAGCATTTATGGGTGACCGCAGAGCCATTGTTAAGTATGAAGTGATGAAGAAAGACCTCCTCCATCTCACAATATGTACTATTAGATATCGATAGTAAATGTTTGTACCATTGGAGAGTATCAATAGTAAGAATATGATGAAAGGATTTAAGTAATAATCAATCATTGGAATAAGAAGCCATAGCGAGACGATAGTACTTGAGATGCAAATATGGGTTTCAGTTCCATCAAAGAATGAAAATGTAGGCACAATGAAATCCATGGGGAATGTTGAATTATAAATCTTCTTTGGAATAAGATTGTCATGTAAATAATTGTTATCAATGGAAGCATAATACACCTTGCTTTCAAGAGTGAGAGATTGAATCTGAGATTTTAATTGACAAACAACATGCATGAGAGATAAGATAACCTGTGACGTAATAACAAGAGATGTAGATGGTTTATTGAGTGGTTGTATCTTTCCATTATGAGTAATCATAGGAATATCAAAAGATGAAGTGGAGGATTTCGATGCTATAGGAATCCTAGGTATAGGTGCGAAGAGGAAATGCATAGTGAAGAGCATGGAATATCAATAGCATCATCATGAATATAATCGGAATAATTATGAGGAGATGAAGTAATGGACGAAGATGATTCAACATGTATGCTTTCGAATAGGTCATGTTCCAACCTGATTCTTCTTCTTCTTGGTTAGGGTCCCAATACTCTATCTTCCATTCCATTATTTTTTTAATAATATTCATTTATGTTAGAATTTATAGAAAACCAAACATGCTCAAATCAGCCCCTAACCAGCAAGAGAAAGTGTTTACCAATGCAGCTGGGATCGGGGAAAATCATGGAGGATATAAGGTAAGAATTTGAAGCCCCTTCCATTCTATGTTTCATTGATCATTGGGGAAAAATTTGTACATAATTGCATGATTGATTTGGGAGCAATTATCTCTGTAATGCTAAAGAAAATAGCCGATTAGCTAGATCTTCATTATAAAGTCATCTCCATGGGGTAGTGCAATTGGATGGGACAACAGTGACAACTATTGGAGTCATCAAAGATTTGAGCCTCACACTGCACACCTACCCCAATGTGGCTATGTTGCAGAACGTATCAGTCATAGAGTTGCCACCACATTTTGCATTGTGTTTGTCAAGAGACTTCACTACTAAGATTGGGGGCTATCTGTCTACTGATTGGTCACACATGCTCTTTAGAACAAGGTATAGAGCTAAGGCCACAATTAGATCCGATCCCATTGCAAATTACCATATTGAGTCTTATGTACCCAGCCCAATCAATGCCAATTGTTCAACCTTTGATCAGGAGGACCTCCCAAGCACTTTTGAAGTAGATACCAAGGTTGGTTGTATTCCAGACTTGACTCTCAACGAGTGGGTGAACAAGAGGCATGCTTTTGACCCTTATAAGGAGATGGAGGAATCTGAGCTAGGAGTCTATTGTTTTCATGAGGAGAATCACCCTCTTCTTGACATCATTAAGCCAGAACACAAAGATGATAATGAAGTATGGAAGTTGTTCTTTGACGGCTCAAGGAGTAGAAAAGGAGCCGGAGGAGGGGCTATGCTTGTTTCACCTCAAGGTATGAAATACTACTTAGCTTTCTGTTTCCAATTTTCTTGTTCAAACAATACAACAGAGTATGAGGCTTTGGTCCATGGACTGCATTGGGCAAGGAAAATGGGTATAAGAAACTTGCAAGTGTTTGGTAACAGTGAGCTAGTTGCAAATCAAGTCTGAAGACAAAATGCTACCAAGAACGATCTACTAAAGAGCTACAAGAACCAGGTATGGGACCTCATTGAGGATTTTGAAGCATTCAACATCAATTCCATCCCAAGGAAGAAGAATGAAGTAAAGCAGACATACTAACAGTGATTGGGGCAGCCTTTGATATTGTGGAGAGTATCAAGAGTGATAAATCCCAGCCCCATATCAAGTTGGTTATGAGGCCAGCTGTCCCAGAAAACAACACAAGCTAGAAAGTTTTTGAAAATGATCAACAAATTGTCAAATTTCTACAGAAGAAGCTGAGTTCTCCTCCAGGAACCAAGATAGGTTGGAGCAATAGTATGGTGATCAAGTGGTGTAGCTAAGGACCAACAAACTACCAAAGGGTCTTGTAACTTTGGAATCAATCTTCAACCCAAATGACCAATTCCAAAAGGAAAAGGTGAATATTCAGGTAAAAGGTGAAGATTCAGAGCCCATTTTCATAGAAGAAGGAAAACATTGCAGATTGGAAAGGTAAGCACTCAACAAGAAAAATATGAGTTTATTCAACTTTGTCAATAATTCCTAGATGTATTTTCCTGGACTTACAAAGATTTAAGAGGTTTCAACCAAAATATGGCACAACACACTATCGAGATAGATCAAGGATCTAAGCCTTTCAAACAGAAGCTAAAGGCCAGTAAATCCTCACATCGAGCCTCTCATGAGAAAATAATTGAACAAGATAATTGAGGCCAACATCATCTTCCCTATCAAGCATTCAAGCTGGGTTGCAAACTTGGTGCCTGTGAGGAAAAGAAGTGGGGAAATCAGGTTGTGTGTAGACTTTCATGATCTAAACAGAGCATCACTCAAAGATCACTATCCACTTCCATCAATGGAATAGATCTTATAGGTTGTAGCTGGCTCTGAGAGGTTTTCATTGCTAGATGGATACTCAGGCTATAACTAGATAATGGTGAAAGAGGAAGACTAGTTTAAGACAACCTTCACCACCAAATGGGGCACATATGCTTATAAGAAGATGCCATTTGGATTATCAAATGCCGAGCAACATTTCAGCGAGCTATGGACATGGAATTCAAAGGCCTAATGAATAATAACTTGTCTGGCATATCTAGATAATATCACCATCTTCTCAAAGAATGCTACTGCAGACCATCTCTTCCACCTTAGGTAGGTGTTTCAGAGGTGTAGAAGGTTGAGTATCACTAAACCCAAATAAGTGTGTGTTCCTGGCTCATGAGGGGAAATTTTTGGGCCACATTGTCTCGAGAGAAGGGTTGACAATTGATCCTGAAAGGGTGGAAGCCATCCAGACACTTCCATTACCACAACACAAAAAATATCTCCAAAGCTTCTTGGGGAGGATAAACTTTTTTCACAGGTTTGTACTTGACTTTTTCACTCTTGTGAAGCCTTTAACAATGATGTTAAAGAAGATTCTTGAATTTAAATCAAGGTTCATTTTAGGACACCTCTATAAAATTGTAGGTGGAAAATACCTTGCGAATATCCCCGAAACCAGTTTCAACGAAAGGCGAATTTGATAGTATTCCAAAACAAAATTTTCGCCTATTTTTTTCATGGCTCCATCATTGGACGCGACAACAAGACATCAATGATCACTCCTGATGCACGTCAATGGCTTCTATTGGCACGCGTCAATGGCTTCTATTGACGCGCGTCAATGGCTTCTATTGACGCGTGGCGATAAAGCTTGGCGACGCCAGCGACATAAGGCTTACCGACGTGTGACAATAGAGGCCATTGACGCGCGACAATAGAGGCCATTGACGCGTGACAATAGAAGCCATTGATGCGTGACAATAGAGGCCATTGACGCCTGATTTAGCTTATAAATACCCTTCAGCCGGTCATTTTCTCATTTTTCCCTCCCGCTCTTGAATTTTTGCAGGTCTCAATCATTGTCAAAGATGCAAGTACAACTATAATGTCGACTTCAGATGCTTCCCAACTGCAAGTTCAGCAACAAAATCAAGAGAATCCAATTCAATCAATTTCCAAGATCAACTACAGGAATCCCTTATGCCCTCACATCCATATTGTTTTAAAGGTGTCTTCAGAATATAAAGATTTGATGGATGAGTGTGAATTTTCAGGGGTCGTTAATATGCCCCATTTCGAAACAGATCCAGATATTTTGAATTACCTTCTATCATCCTACAATTCAGAGGACGACATTTTTTATGTGACTCTGAACGATGGCCAAATGTTCTAATTCAGTATCGAAGCAAATGACATCCATCGGTTTACGGGCCTTCCGTTCAAAAATTTACCATTTGTTACAACCAAGGCAACACTCGTGGAAGAAGACAAGAAATTACTCGAATCAAAGTTCGGTTTCCATGTTGATTGTAAGTATAATTCGTTTTAATTCATATTTTTTATTCTATTTTTATTCTGATACAATTTGCTGTTATAAATTTATAGTAATTTTCACTCTTTCGCATTTGCAGCCCATGTCAATAAATCCAGGCGTGGTGTGGATACACAATCAATTGCACACCACTTTCTTGCTGCACTTATTTCATTTTTTCAATCCAGAATTGTTTTGCAGGGTCGCCAAACTGATATACCAAATTGGGCCATTGCATACATTGTTGCCACTATCTCAAAACAAAAATTCGATTGGTGCACATATCTATCCAAAAAAATAAGAACTGAACTAACAAATTCAAAACTTTCTGAAAAACCTGTCATTTATTCAACAAACTATCTCCTTGGCCTTTATTATGAGGCACTTTTAAATTTAAGAGATAAAAAAATTCCTACTTGCAATGATGAGGAGTTGATGAAGTTGTCAATTCCATTTGAAGAACAACAGGTATAAAGTATTTAGTTTGTATTTCAATTTTCGACATTACACTGCGCAGTTATTAACACTTAAATGTTAATTTTTTGCAGAAAAGATATCTTGAAGCCCTTCCCCGAAAAAAGGCGTTATCGAGAGGAAGAGGCCAACAACACGCTGAGGCTTCGGGGGACTCCCAATCTGAAATGGAAGCTCACTCCTCTCCAAACCCTCAACAGTTTGAACTCGTTAAATGCCAGAGAAGTAATACCTTCTCATATATTATTTACAAATTCCAAAGTTGCATATTTATTTTTCAATTTAAATTTTAACCAAATGAATTGACAACATTTAATATTGATGAATTGCAGGGACTTTGGAACATACACTGTTTCACAAACTCAACCTTCTTCCCCAACTCACTCCATACAGTCGCATGCATTCATATCTTCTGAACAGACACCGAGTACAACTCCTACAAGGCCACCCATAGCACCGAGAAAAACAACCCCTCGACAACAAGGTACAACTCTTCGATAGTACGTTTAATTTCGAAAATTTTGACTTCATGAATTGTTTTCCTATTTTTTCATTTTTTTCTTGTACTTTTCAGCACATGTCAGTCCTGTTCAAACCATGGCACCGACTCCCAACCAATAATTTTTAAAATGCCAACCAGAGGAACAATGAAAAAGAACATTGGTAAATGCATGCCTTTCGCCGGCCCCTAGTGGAACACTAAACCTTGCCTCCTCCTTTCGAATTCCAACTCTCTCACTTGGTGGCTTGCCCAGTGCAACAAGCATATCTGTTTTGAACAATATAAATTTAGATGAATATTATTTGGGCATTGATAGAAATGACCCAACTGTTTTTTTCGATACTCGCGAGATGATTCAAGGCCACTGTGTATACTTCAAATTTCAATTTAAATATGCTTTACAATTTTGAATTACATTTCGATTTAAATTTATTTATCTAAATCTTGATTAATTTTTTCACAAACAGGATCAGCCCACCCAAAGGCAGAAACACGTAGCAGTTGATCTTGGTGAAAGCCCCCATACTTCTCCAGCAAGATCGTCTTCATCAGATTCAGATAGTGAACAGTTGCCACCTTTTCCTTTGGAGAACTTAATTGGTTATGATTGTCAATCCCATGTCAGTGAGTTTATTCTTCCTCATATCAAACAGCTTATAGAGTGGGAGAGAAGGGCTAAAGTTCTTATCAATGAGATTATTAGTCGTTATGAAAATTATTGGCAACGGGATAGTTTATACGCTGCAGTCCAGAATCAACCTGCGAAGATGGATTCCTTACTTACCCAAGTAAGAAGTGGGACTGTCACGTATAACAACAACTATAAAGACGACATTTTAGATAAGGCATTAAACAAATTGGAAAATATTAGTGCCGAGGCCCAGGCATATTTTAACAAATGGTCCAAGGACAAGGATTTGGTAGCAATCGCAAATGCCGAAAGAGATAGAGCGGTTGTAAGTACTATTACATTCAAACAATCATTCTTGTTAATTTGAAATTTTCATTTTTTAGTAATATTTTGAATTGACATTACTCTTTTTGTGCAGTTGAAATATGAAAATTTGAAGAGTCAGGTGAAGGTTTTGCAAGTTCACTTGGAAACAACAAAGAACAACTTATCCGCAGCAAAAAATTTGAAGCAAAATATTGTTTTGGTTAACAAACAAAACAATACACTAAAGCGGATAATTAAAGAGCATGGTTTCGACCTCGACATATTATTCAAAGCTAAAGCAAAGCAGTGATCCAAATTTGCTGTCGCAGGGAGATGCGACAAATCAAGAAGAAAGAATTTTAAAAAATGACGGGCAGTCTTTTGAAGATCTTATAAGTTCAGGGGTTATTTCTGGTGTTGGGGAAAGAGGTACAGCCACAGTTGAAGAAGACGTTGGGGAAGAGAGCGAGAGAGTAGAATTGGATAAAGAAAAGAGGGTTTTGAAAACTAGAAACTTTTATTATTGAGGAAACTTTAAATATTGAATTTGAAAACTTCTACTATTGAGTATGTACTATGGTATTTGAATTTAATTATATGGATTTATATAGTCTTTAATCATGAATTATATGTATGTTTCTTGTTTACTTGCATTGTCATGAATTGTATGTGGACGTAGATGATGAATGATGATAATTGATAATTAGTGATAGATGATGCTGAAAGATTATGAATGATGATAATGATATGATATATATGGACGATGATCAATTTAATGTGGACGTAGATTTATCATCAAGCACAGTAATTCTTCTTCTCTAGAATGGATATAGATGATAAATAAATGGAATGTGTTATAATGGATATAGATGACATTAAAAGGAATAGAATTGTAATGATATGATTATGAATTATTTTAAAAAAAACCGAGTTGTTTTAATAAATTTAAATTAGATAAATAATTGTGTTGATAATAATTGTAGTGTCGAGTCGGGATATGATAATGATATGGTTATGATATGATATATATGGATGATGACGAATTTTATGTGGACTTATATTTAAAATTGTATAATGTATTGTTTATCCCATGCTTTAAAAAAATATCAAAGGATTTTGCACATATAAAAATAAATTAAATATAATTCTAAGAAATCAAGAAAGAATCATCACCGCAAGAAATTAAACATAATTTCAAATATGATAGGGTTTAGCTTACCTCTTGCGTATTACATTCTTTTTGTGAAATCATCAAGGGCAAGCGTATTAGATTGCTTTGAAATCTTCGTATATGATAGGGTTTGTTTTACTCCGACATTGTAGATAGAGGGGTGAGTTTCCGACATTGCCGTCCCGAGAAGTGCCAAAGAACAACATTAAATATATAGACCAACAATATCTTTAAATAAATGTAAATATATAGAATTAGACACCGTAACATCTTTAATGATAACAAGAGATAAAAAAATGTAAAGTAACAAACAATAAGATTATGTTGAAGAAGATACCTATTTAAAATTGAAATCATCACCGTAATGTGCTAGATCTTTGTCTTAAAAAAATTCAACACAAAAAATGGATTAGTAGATAGATGGGTGAGTTGCCTGACATTGTCAGTCCCGAGAAGTAACAACTTCCTCGGACGGATGTCAACCCACGTTTTCAAAAAATAAAAAGATTGTATTTAACTAAATGTAAATACATAGACCTGTAACATTTTTAATGATAACCAGAGCTGAAAAAAATGAATAGTAACAAACAATAAGATGAATAGTAATTTCAACGTTCCTATCTTTTTGTAATGTCAACATTAAGAGGTAATTCAATTATGATATTGCAATATGTGTATATAAGATTATTGAAAACATCAAATATAGAAACAAAAGTCCTAAATTGTGTAAGGATATAATATTCTATCAACACTAATTCCAGAAAGTATATAGCTTAAATTAGGATTAGGGTTAAAAATAATTCACCGTTCTACCAGATGTAGGGGTATAACGGTGATTTGAAACTGGATAAGGATGTTGTGCAGAGTGTCATAAATTTTCCTTTGAGATTTGGGATCCTAAAATCAGAGGAAATGTTCATCTATTTTAGAACAAGTTTTCTTGATGAATGTGTCATAGGGCTACTGAATGTGTCCTTTGATACTAAGATATCTAATCTATATCTAACACATACTTCACACGTGTTTATAGATCTCGGATATGTGTATGAATATTTTCAACGACTCTTCTACAACTATAAATATCATCTCTTTGTATTTTAGACCTATTACCCTAAAAAAGTGTTTCTAATTATATACATTAGATTTACCTCATCATTCCCCCTTCGATACCTATGAGTGCTAGAAATTATGCACCAAATACACCAAAACAGGATTAAACTACTTGTAGTTCTCCAAGTGTCATGGAAGAGTAGAGGTTAAAAAAGTGTAAATGAAGATGGAGCCCTAATTTTATCCTCAAAACTTGGTAACATTGCTTGGCTTGTATTTAATTAAGGGATAGAGATGTGATAAGGGTAAGAAGATAGATATAATCAAAATCGGATAACTCATGTATATGGTGACTTATGAAAATTAATTCTTGATCAATCAAATATAAGTTGACTAAGGTAATGTGTGAATTAGAGGGTCATCCACATCTATTACAATATGATGGAGCACCAACACATTAAAAAACATTGATATAAAAATGCATCATCTTTGGTAGTTAATCTATCACAAGACTCTCAACCTTAAATTTTTTCGAACAAAAATTTGGTTTTAGACAACTTCATAAATCCCTTGCTTGAGGATCAATTTTTTCATCTTAGGAAACTTTTGGGAGTGAAGGCAATTTTCATTAAGGTGGGATAGTTCAGTGTTCCTCCTTCATTCCCTTTATTAAAGTACATATTAAGGGGGGATGTCAGTGTATTTAAATAACCATACACTATTGTATATAATTAAGGTGCACTTGTAATATTAGTTGTATTTTAGTATTTGGATAATTCACCCATTAGTGTACATTTATCCACATATATTAATAGGGAAGAGTATGAACCAATTTATTGACTTGATTATCTTCATTATTAATAGAAAAGTAAATTTTCCTTACAAGTTAACTACTCTCCAAGCCTAATAATAGCCTCTACATGTTTTTATAAAAGTATGGAGAGCTAGTGTTAGTGATCAATCTTGTGGAAGAGAGTTTTTATTACTATGAAGAATTCAAGCCATAACATCTTAATAAAATTGTGGTACTCATGATACTCTCGGTAGATTTGTGTTATGTCTTTACTTTAAGCTTTCATTAATTAATCATGTATACATGCTTGTGGGTGTTTGTTTTATGGTTGTTAACTACGATTTTGGAGAGTAAATTGTACATTAATAATCATCCCAAATATTTCAATTCAAATTTTCAATGATGACATCTTCAAAATGTGACACTTTCTTTTTTCTTGTCAATAGCTTCATCAAACTCGACGTTGTCTTCTGTAGAATGTGACGTGCAACAACAAGACGTCAATAATCACTCCTGACGCACGTCAATTTAACGTCAATGGTCTTGACTCACACGCGTCACCGGCTTCAATTGATGCACGTCAAAGGTTTTACCTGACGTGTGACAATAGTCCCTAGTTGTCTCTGCCGGCAATAGGACCCGATGTGACGCGTCACGCGGCTCCTATTGATGCGCCCGTCGCATCCTACTAACGACGCCATCGGCTCCTATTGACAAGCATCATTGGCTCCTATTGACGCGTGTCACTGGATCATATTGGCGCGACGAGATAAATGCGGACTATTGCCGACGCCATCGATCCAGAATATTGACACGTGACAACTAGGACTATTGTCATGCGTCAGGTAAGTTCTTTGACGTCGTCAATTGAAGACATTGACGCCTGATTTAGCCTATAAATACTCTTCAACCGGTCATTTTCTCATTTTCACCTTCCCGCTCTTGAATTTTTGCAGGTCTCATTCGTTGTCAAAGACGCAAGTACAACTATAATGCCTTATGCCCTCACATTCCCTTACGCAAGTACAACTAAAAAAATCTAGAGAATCCAATTCAATCGATTTCCAAGATCAACTACAGGAATCCCTTATGCCCTCACATCCATACTGTTAATATGCCCCATTTCGAAACAGATCCGAGATATTTTGAATTACCTTCTGTCATCCTACAATTCAGAGGATGGCATTTTTTATGTGACTTCAACGATGCGATGTTTGAATGTTCCAATCGTATCAAAGAAAATGACATCCATCGGTTTATGGGCCTTCCGTTCAAAAATTTACCAATTGTTACAACCAAGGCAACACTTGTGGAAGAAGACAAGAAATTTCTTGAATCAACGTTCGGTTTCCATGTTGATTGTAAGTATAATTCGTTTTAATTCATATTTTTTATTCTGTTTTTTATTCTGATACAATTTGTTGTTATAAATTTATAGTAATTTTCACTGTTTCGCATTTGCAGCCCATGTCAATAAATCCAGGGGTGGTGTCTAAGATGTAGCATTTAAGTACATGTAATTTTTGCAATGCTAGGGTCTAAGATGAGCTTTGTAACTTTGTTTGACCTGATGAGTGCAGTGGAAAAGTGTGTACTTGAAAGTATACTGGCGTGGGTAGAGTTTAAACAAAAAAAAGATCTTAAGAAAACTGATGGAACCAAGAAGGGGAAATTAATTGATGTTCCCAAACTTGATGATGCAAATCAAGTAGGGGGAAGAATTCTGATCAATGTACTTTAATATTAACGGAGGGTGACTCAGCCAAGGCTCTTGCTGTAAGTGTTTGTGCCTTGAATCAGGGAAATGTGAATACTGAATTTGGTAGTATTGTGACATGTTTCGACATCACTTTCCAATTTTATTTTTTGTTATTTTAGTTATCTTTATCCTATCAGGTGGCAGGAATATCTGTTGTTGGTCAAGATTATTATGGCGTGTTTCCTCTCAGAGGTAAGCTGCTCAATGTCAGGGAAGCTACCACTCACCAACAAATGGAGAATAAAGATAAAATCCTTTGTCTACAGGAAGATAAAATATATGACAGCATTAAATCTTTAAGATATGGCCATCTGATGATAATGACAGACCAGGTACATGATCTTTGTCTTAGTTGTTTAGTTTCTGCTTAATTCTGACACATCCTTTCTAGTGAGATCCTTTTTGACTTGTCCTTTGTCTCTTAAAGGACCATGATGGTTCCCACATCAAAGGATTGCTGATCAATTTCATACTCCTATTGTCAGGGTAAATGTTCCCCCTGTATTTGGTTGAGTGTATTGAGACTCTTTATATTTGTTTTTAAGCCTCCAGAGGTTATGTATCTCCATGTCTAATTTTGGCACATGTTGATGTAGGCAACTCACAAAAATGGAAATGTGTTATCTTTTTACACCATTCCTGAGTATGAAGCTTGGAGAGAATCATTGAGTGGATCGATAACAGGCTGGACCATAAAGTAATACAAAGTAATGCTAGTTTGTTTTCTCTTTATATGTTTTTAAGTTCTGGTTTTGTTCACTTGCTGATTAGGTATCACTTGTTGCTTGGACCATACAGGGTTTGGGCACAAGTACTTCTAAAGAGGGCAAGGAGTATTTCATAGATCTGGACAAGCACAAAAAATATTTTGTGTGGGTTGATGAGAAAGATGGAGATGCAATTGAGTTGGCCTTCGGCAGAAGAAGATAGAAGCCAAAAAAAACATTTCTAGACTATTTGAGGTAGTTAGGCCAGGGGAGCAAGGTGAAATGAAATCTGAATTAAAATGATATTCATTTCAACACTAACAAGTTAACAGTTGCCACCTTTTCAATCAGCTTATTCTTCAGTGAGTTTATTCTTCCTCATATCAATCAGCTTATAGAATGGGAGAGAAGGGCTAAGGTACTTATCAATGAGATTATTAGTCGTTATGAAAATTATTGGCAACGGAATAGTTTATACGCTGATCCAATTTCTTTGTCAGCCGCATGGAAATGCGACAAATCAAGAAAGAAAGAATTTTAAAAATCTCGACAGTCTTTGCAAAATATCTTATAAGTTCAAGGGTTATTTCTGGTGTTGGGGAAAGAGTTACAACCATAGTGGAATAAGCCGTTGGGGAAGAAGAGCAGAGAGGAGTAGAATTGGATAAAGAAAAAGAGGGTTTTGAAAACTAGAAACTTTTATTATTGAGGAAACTTTAAATATTGAATTTGAAAACTTCTACTATTGAGTATGTATGTACTATGGTATTTGAATTTAATTATATGGATTTATATACAATCTTTAATTTTAATTGCATTAGATGGTGATTATCATGAATTATATGTATGTTTCTTGTTTACTTGCATCACATGAATTGTATGTGGACGTAGATGATGAATGATGATAATTGATAATTAATGATAGATGATGATGAATGAGACGATGAATGGCGATGATGATATGATATATATGGACGATGATCAATTTAATGTGGACGAGATTTATCATCAAACATGAGAATTCTTCTTCTCTGAGACTTTTGAACTTGTTTTAAGATAATTATTCTCTATACTTGTAATGATATGATCATAATGTCATTAGAATGGATAAAGATGATAAATAAATGGAATGTGTTATAATGGATATAGTTGACATTAATGATTAGAATGGATATAGATGACATTAGAATGAATAGAATTGTGTTAATAATAATTGTAGTGTCAGGACTCGGGATATGATAATGATATGGTGATGATATGATATATATGGATGATGAGGAATTTTATCATATGATATATATAATTCTAAGAAATCAAGAAAGAATCATCACTGGTAAGAAATTAAACATAATTGCAAATATGATAGGGTTTAGCTTACCTCTTGCATATTAGATTGCTATGAAATCATCAAGGGTAAGCGTATTAGATTGCTGTGAAATCTTGCGTATATGACAGGGTTTGTTTTACCTGACATTGTAGATAGAGGGTGAGTTGCTTTGACATTGTCATTCCCGAGAAGTGCCAACAACATCTTTAAAATATAGAAACAATATCTTTAAATAAATGTAAATATATAGAATTAGACCTGTAACATCTTTAATGATAACAAGAGCTGAAAAAATGTAAAGTAACAAACAATAAGATTATGTTGAAAAAGATACCGATTTAAAATTGAAATCATCACCGTTAATGTGCTAGATCTTTGTCTTAAAAAAATTCAACACAAAAAATGGATTAGTAGGTAGATGGGTGAGTTGCCTGACATTGTCAGTCCCGAGAAGTAAACAGCTTCCTCGGACGGATGTCAACCCACGTTTTCAAAAAATAAAAAGATTGTATTTAACTAAATGTAAATACATAGACCTGTTACCCTGTAACATCTTTAATGATAACCAGAGCTGAAAAAAATGAATAGTAACAAACAATAAGATTAAGGGGAAAAAGATACCTGCTTAAAGTTGAAATCATCACTGCCACTGGTAATGAGCTAGATCTGTGTTTTAAAAAAACCCAACACGAGAAATGGATTAGTAGATAGATGGGTGAATTGCCTAACATTTTTAGTATATAGACCTGTAACATCTTTAATGATAAAGATAAAAGATAGATAAAGAAGATACCTATTTAAAGTTGAAACAATCCATTATCAACAACTTCATCAAACTCGATGTTGTCTTCTGTAGAATGTGACGAAGAGCCAATTACACTCTCGAAGGTTGGGAATATTTATACTTGTAGCTATATTATTCACACCTCTTCTTTCTGCAAAGGGAATTCAGTGCGCAATTTCTCTGTCGAATGGAAAGGTTTCGATGGAGTATCGAGAAACATAACACCTCATGCAAACTTTCCGATTTTTATCCAACCTGTTTCTCAGTTTTGATTTTATAAATGAAAATGCACTGAAAACCCTTTCATCCTCCATGAGACCCCAAAATCATTGTTTGGCATAACTCATATAATCTGAAATATTCGATATCTTCTTGTAAGATAGAACTTTGATAGATTCCTCGCCACAGCCTTGTAATAGCACCACTTTCAGAAGGTTGATCTAAATTCTTATATTGGTTCCTCATTGTTGTTGCAAAATTTATTGACTGAAACTTTAATAAATCGGCATTCAGTATACCTTTGATTTCCATACCCTTGAGCTCTGACGTCTTTGTAAATTGTTCCATTATTGTACCCATTGATTTATGGAAATGCTTTCTGACAAATTCTACACGGCCACCTTCAGTATTCCAAAAATTAGGATTCATCACACCCATGGCTTCCAGAATTTTATCTTTACAGAAACGTTCCCTAATTTCTGATGACAAGGTTTCTGAAAATTTTTAAGCTTTATTCTTGTTTCAACTATAACAGACTCAAAAAAATTATGTGTCACAGAACATCTTCTCGTTTCGATCTCGTAATATGTTGACGTTTTTGCAAAATGTTCATTGTTATTTCCCTCCCATTAACAGTGATGCAGAGGTGATCGTGGATATTAAATCTCAAAAAGGTGTTAGGATTTTTAAGATCTAATAAATCTTTCCAATTTTCAAAAACAAGTGCATCAAAACTATCCTGGGAATAGTACAATATATCAAGACTTTGACATACCATTTTTCTCATCCGTATAAAATCCACAATATAGATTAATCTGCCCTGTGCATGCTTCATCAGTGTATTGATCTCCTTTAACATTGGAAGAATACCAACCAATGTAAGAAATGTCTCCAAATCAGTTAAACGGAACAACAAGTCCCTTGCCCTATCAACTTCATGATGGTATTTGTGCATGAAACCAACTAATGAAGGATACTCCTCATGAACTCTGCATGCAGGTTCATACAAAGAGATCCATCTAGTCTCCACATCCTTCAGAAGTTTTTTGCCATCTGTAATTCCAATTGCAAATTTTTGGAACTCGAGAAAATGCTTTGGGCTGCTTGACATATAGGCATGGAGTTCTCTTATAAGGTCTTCTAATTTAGCAACATTTTCGTGGTTGCTTACCATTTTATATGCTAAATTCATTATGTGAGCCATACAGTGAATTGGTAGCATATATGGGGCCATTGTTGTTTGTAATCTAACACAGAGCCTGTTCGGTGACCTGCATAGCGAGATGCACCATCCGCTCCAACGCATACCAACCGTAGCAATTTCATAATCAGTCATTCCAGCAACATCTTTCAAATGAGAAACAACTATTTTATATAGGTTTTCGGCATTGCAGTTTTCAACCATTTTCATAACACCCAATAGATGAGGTGTCCTTATATGATTTTCTAAAGTATAGATGTGGATACATACCCATGCGGTGTTGTCGACTGCTATCACTTCATCAATTGAAAGAGAGATAAAGTTTGCTTTTTTTACATTCTCTTTCAAATCTTCCTTCTCTATCATCGAGAGGCATTTTGCCATTTCCCATCCACTACTTTCAGACCAATGAGACTAAGGTACATTCAACATTCCGTTAAATTGATACAAAACTTTGAAATCGAGGAAATCCGAAATCGCTCTTCCTTTTTTTAGTATTTGAAAAAGAGTAGAGAATTGTATGAATTTTGCATGTAGATTTGTTTCTTTCATCTTACCAATATGCGATGTGATCGTTCCTCCCTTTTCCAACAGATGTCTGTGTTTTTTCTGCTCTGCCTCATATTCCGCTGCGTATCTAACATGCATGCATTCTTTTTCAGTTTTCCACCTATGTTTTTGATTTTACGGCCATCCGCCCCATTCTGATTAAATATTGTTTTCCACAATGTTTTTATATAGTTTCTA
This sequence comes from Taxus wallichiana var. yunnanensis, assembly GCA_018340775.1. NCBI lineage: Eukaryota > Viridiplantae > Streptophyta > Pinopsida > Cupressales > Taxaceae > Taxus > Taxus wallichiana. Next base: position 133,068,513 of record CM031241.1, read on the forward strand.
GCTTGATTTGCATTTTTGTTGCTTTCCCAATTTCCATGTACATATTGTACATGTACATTCGAATGGGATTTCTTGAGAATTAGATGATTTTACGGGTTGATAAGCGGAAATTTAGCTACCCAATCAAACTTGTATGTCCCGCCAATGGTCCACATATTCTTGTTCGTTTTCAATGCTTTACTTTTTTGAGTAGAATTTTGAGCAATATCACAATCACTGATTTCCTCTTTCTTGGACCGGAGTTTGATTTTGATTTGTCTTCCATTTTCTCGAGTGTTTGTATCTATGATATCAAGCTGCACTTACAGTTGCACCCCACGGGAACAATATCTTCAAGATCGGCGTATTATCATAGGTTTCATTTGGTTGACTTTGATCTGTGCGAGAATGCATGTCCACCTCCATAATACCTTCCACACAGTCAGTATTCTGATTCTTTGTGGTGGCATCTATATGATTGGTATTTACAATATCGTATCGCATGAGTTTCCAAAATACTTGAAGAGTGATTTCGAGATTTCTTACTTACTTTTAGGTTATTCGTATTCTTTGAGCTGGCACCTTCCATTATTCTGAAAAGAGTCATGCATCAAAAAAGAACAAGTAGCGACTCTATCCGGTAATCGAGGTCTTATCGCGCATCCCCTTTCTGAGGTCTTTGTCAGGTGTCAACTCTGCACTTGTCGTGCGTCAACAAAACATTTCCTATCACGCGTCCACTACATGCGAATATCTTTATGCCGCGCGTCAACACTGCCCAAGTCGCGCGTCAACACTTCCTCTGTCGTGCGTCAACACTTCCTCTGTCGCGCGTCAACTTCTTTTCCCAAGTCACGTGTCAACACTTCCTCTGTCGCACGTCAGTATAGCTGTTGTCGCGCGTCAACAATGCCCTTGTCGCGCGTCAACAATCACAGGCTAATAGTAATCTGAATCTCTAGTGCTTAAGGGTATGCGAGTTCAAATTTCACAGTATTGGTAATTTGTTAAGCTACTTGAGGTATACTACCCGCGAATCAGCTAGGTTTTTATAGGAGATGTTTTCAAATGAAGGCAAAGCCAACCCCAAAAAAATATACTATATATTTTAGGTGAACAGGACACCGACCCACTCCGAATAATTCACCTTTTCAAATTTTCCTAAAATGAAAATTTCTTCATATTACGAATATTCGCCACTAAAATTATCCTAATTTAAATGGACAAAAAAGGAAAAGAAATTTTTGAGGCCATCAAGCTCGCAATATCATAGGCTCCAACTCTTATTAACCCATACTTCTCAAAATAATTCATGCTATATGCTTTTGGAGGGTCAGACACCATCTCACCCATCTTGATCGGCCCAACGAGGAAGGTCCGCAACAACCAATAGCCTTCTTCTCGAGGCTTGGAGGACTACAAGGTAAAATACTCTTTCATTAAAAAACATGTCCTTACTGTTATTAGGAGCTTGAAGAAGTTCAGACACTTGGTCTCAAACAATAAGATCCAATTGCTAGTGTCCCATGCTAGTGTCAAATATTTTCTCCTGAACAAGGACTTGAATGAGAAGAGAGCAGGTTGGATCACTCGGGTAATGGAATATGACATTGAGATCAAGGTGACCAAACTGGTTCGAGGAAAGGGTTTGTGTGAATAACTCACCTCTAAGCAACAGGCTAAGTCAGTGGGTGGAAAAGAGGTTGTCCTATTTCTACAAAATGATCAAGAGCAACTAGCTAATGATGCACCTACTACATGTTGGACCCAAGCCTTGGTGCATTACCTCCAAACATAGGTTTGTGCCCCCCAGAATGGAACAAAGCAAAGAGAAGATACTTCAGACTACAAGCCATTCCATATGTGCTTGTTGGTGGTGTCTTGTTTAAAAAGGATATCAATAGTGTTCTATTGAGGTGCGTTGAGACATGCCAAATTGAGAGAGTGTTGCATGAGTTCCATGATGGAGAAGTGGGAGGTCACTTTTCCCCTCGAGTAATAGCTCTCAAGATCATGAAAGTTGGTTATTATTGGCCTACAGTGTTCAGGGACTACTACTCATGGGTCAAGAAGTGTAAAAAGTGTGCATTCTTCATAGGAAAGGAGAAGCTAGCAGCCCCTGCCCCTTCATCCCATTTCAGTGGATCAACCATTCATGCAGTGGGGACTAGATTTCATTGGGGTGATTAAACCAAATTCAAGCCATGGCCATAAGTGGATACTTTCTGCGGCGGACTATTTCACCAAGTGGGTGAGAGCGGTGGCACTAAAATAATCAAATCAATCCAACATCTTGGATTTCTATGAAGGAATAGCCACAGGTGTGGAGTCCACCACCATTATATCAAATAATGCATTCACATTCCTTGTAAATACAGTATCATGCTAATGTGGAAGTCAAGAATGGTGTGTACCTCAACACTTTATCAAACTATTACCCTCAAGGTAATGGCAGAAGTAGATTCCACAAATAACAACCTACTAAGGATTATTAGAAGGACTCTTGATGTAAATAAGAGAACTTGGCATACAAAGCTCAAATCATCTCTATGGGCTGATAGGATCACATCCAAAAGGTCCACAGGTAGCTCTCCATACAAGCTCATATATGGAAAAGAGGTAGTATTTCCCATATCATTGGAGTTTCCCGCTTTGGAGCTCATGAAACAGTTAGAACTGGCTAATTTTGAACCTATGGCAATCAGGTATGTAGAGCTAATGGAAGTAGGAGAGGTAAGAGAGAATGTAATGCAGGCCATGGATAAGAATCAAGCATTGATCAAGAAGACCTTTGATAAGAAAGCAAGAATAAGGACCTTTCAAGAATGAGACTTAGTTCTGAAGTGAGATGCATATCAGGAAAAACCTATAAAGTATTCAAATTTTTATGTCATTTGGAGTGGCCCCTACATGGTCACAAGATTTACAAGTAGAAATGACTTCCGATTGGCTAAGATGGATGGCAAAGAATTACAGATCTTAATCAATGGGATCTACCTCAAACACTACTACTAAAAGGAAAAATTCCTCGCCCTTGTAAAATATTAGCCTAGGTTTTTAATTTCCTAAAGTGTGTATGCACATTGTTTTGTTGTAGTGTAGGTTTTATTTCCCTAAGTGTTGTGGCATAGGTTTTTGTTTCTCCAGGTTTACGTCGTTATACAATTCGATGTGCCTCAGGTGAATGCACTAGGCCCTTCAACATTTGCATTAGGGAGACCCATGGTCACCATGATAGTTGCTAATTTTAAAATAGAACAAATGTAGAGAAACTAAAATCGAGTCTCGAAGGGCCCATTTCCAAAAGATTCAGGGTCATCTCTTTTTCCAAAAATGTCCAAGTGGCTCAGGATCAGATTTCCAAAGTTTAGATCAGATCAGGCTATCAATTATGACTCCATGCCTAATGGATGCTTCAAAAGGTAGTTGATCTCTTCATCTAGCAGGTAGATGTCCCCTTTGAGTCACCAAATTGTTATCCAAAATAAGCTCATGCTTATTTCTAGTTAACTGCACCCATTTTTCCTCTTTTAGTAGAAATCTAATTTTTAGATATTCTAAGAACTTAAGGTTTCCTAAGCATCTTCATCAGATGGGAAATTTCTTCCCCTTTCCAAAAATATAAAGAAGTCCTTCTAACTCCTCATATTTTGCAAGTTACGGGCCAATGGACCTGGGAGAGACTTTTCACCCAAATGGAAAATGCGGGTCGACGGACCTGAAGATGATTTTTTCCCAAGTGAATTTCGGGCCGGCGGGTCTGCGGGGAGTTTTGGAACTTTTTTATTTTTAAAATAGGGAAAAAAGTGAATTTTTGTCCACAAGCCCACTGGGGATCTTAAATCCAAACAAAGAAAAATTCCTAAGGCCCACAAAGGGGCACGTGGCTATGTTGAAAAGTCAAAGCGGGAAAGCGGGTCATCGAAGGCAAATTGAATTTTTTCCCTAAGAAGGCATAAAGTTAAAAAATTAGCAACACCTCTGATTCCTAAGGAGTCACGTGTCAAGCCTCAATTGCATGTAGGTGGCAGTGCAGGAGAGATTTTTATTTCTAAATAGAAACTACGAGCCAGCTTGTCCCAAAGATGATTTTTTGCCAAAAGTGAATTGCGGTAATTTGTGAGGTAATTTTTACATTTTTGTATTTTAGTGCAAAAAGGAACAAAGTGAGTTTCGGGCCCGCAGACCTGTTCGCTAACTGGTTTTCACCATTTTTGTATGGACCCGACTCGAAACATTCAAATGGACATATCTTTCGACCCAGTGCCCGAAACTCAACAAATTTGGCACCATTGGAAAGGTCTCAACCTCATCTACACCATGGAAACATGAAACTTTAATGTTGGCGAGGTTGGGTGGGTGAAAAATGGGAAAATTTCTTCATTCCATTAATACACGATCCGATTGCTCCAACAACCAGATCAAATTGGATTTGATCTGCCATTCTTCTTTCTTCGATACGGCTGAGCGGGACACAGAGTGGTGGACTCGATATATTATTTGTAAATTTACGGGGGCATTGATGGATGGTAGTGAGCTTCAAATTAGTTTTCCTGCATCTCTCCTTCTTCTCTCTGTGTAACATCTATAAAATAAGGATGGGCTCATTGAAAAGGGTTGGACATTTCTATTTTGCACCCTCCCTTCTCCTCTGGTCTACAGATGAGTTCATGGAGTCCTAACTTCCCCATTCAAGTTGTAATGCTAAGTTTTTCCTCTTGGCCACTATAATGTATTGTATCGACTTTGGAGCAATAATATATGTCTATGGATGATTCTCGACCCTCTCATGTGTTTCATTGTTTCCTTCTGATCTCTCATTATAGTTTGGTTACCTGTGCATGGTGTTTGTATTACATTTATGTGGTCTGTGTTAAATTGCAAAACGAGTGTCTAACATTCCTTTGGTGCATCACCTCGTTAGCTTAGGTTTATTTTTGTATCTTCTCAACCCTATCTCCTTGGTAAGATAGAGTAGGTTTTAGAATAGATCCTCTATAATTTATTTGTGTGCACCTGAACAGAGGAATAGGAACCGGCCTTAATCTATAGAGCTCTCTCAACTCATAAGGTTCCACACTTTGAGAGATGATCCGTGTTGTGTAATCACACTTTGAGAGTCTCAACCCATTTGGTTGCATACATTTAGGGGTGCTGTGATTCTACACTAATAAGTCTAACTAGAAATTCATAATTATATTTAAAAACAATATTTATTAATGTAAAGATTATTAATAAACTATGTTTCTTATACATTAAAACATAGGGGAACTTAACTCGTGACACATAACCAATAAAAAAATTATATTTCCATTACAAAATTTAAGTCCTAAATGAATTTGTGGGAGGTCCTACTTTCAAGGCCTAAAAATTATCGGCCATTAAAAAGACGAAGACATTGATGACACATCTATTTTCCAATAACATTATGGAAAATAGAAGAATGGTACTCTAGAAGAAAATATGAAGACATGAATGAAAAGTTGGAAAGAAAATTGTGAGAATTAAATACCCCATGTCTTAGAAGAAAAGAAAAATAAATTGAAGACACTTCTCTTTACCAATAAAAATACAAAAAAATCCCTAATCATTACGGTGCCACTAGCTTTAGCGAGGGTTTAGAAGACAACGGTGTTCATGCAGATGTGTGGGAGAGTCATTTGATTACCCTCTTTTTTTTTTCTTTTAAGGAATATTGTAATTTTAATAGTGTGTGTTGCCTTTGTAAGTGACGGGATCAATCTATGGCGGTCGCGGTTTGTGTTGGCAACGCCCCTCTCCTATCCCCGCTCATGATGGTGAGTATGGTGGTGAGTTTCGTGGTCACTCTACCCTAGATCTCTATGTTGGGGGATATTCTCATACCTCTAAGGATGCCTGGAAGTTTTGACTCGAGAAGAATGTGCATCCAATGCATGGTGGCACTCTGCTACAAAACAACAAAGTTGTTCATGTCTCCTGGTGCCCATGTCCAGGACAATTCAAGTAGTTTATGAACTAATTCTAGAGGTAGGATTGGAGAAAAATCAGACCCTTCTTAGGGTAATACAAGCATGTTGAAGGATAAACACCCTATTTAGGAATCTTTTAAGGATGTGGTGTAGGTGAAAGGAAAAGGATTAGGGCATGCTAGATTCCAAGAGTTACAAGTCGATGGCTTATAAAAAATCTACCCCATTAGTTTGTTTTGGTGAAGAGGTAGTTCAATCTGAAGAGGCTTTCAAGATAAATGGTTTGATATTTAGATTTAACAACATTTGTCTGGGTATTTTAGCACTTAATGCTTGGATATCAAGGAAATGGGGTCCCTTCATGGTAGGTAGGTTGGATATCTTTCATAGTGCTAGGTTTTTTTCATAGTTGCTTTTGTTGAATCTTCGAGATAACGATCTTATTTTTAGGAAAGTTTGGGAATTTGAATCCCATATGTTATTGATGAAACTATGGTTTCCTTTGTTTAACTTGAGGCCAAATACCTTCATGTAAAACCGATATGGATTCGTTTACCCTATTTACCCCTCCAATTTTGGTTGGAAAGTTGTTTAACTATTATCGGTAATACTTTAGGGAAATGTTGGGCTATTGACCCAAAAACTGAAGATTTTGAGCACACAACATATGCTATAATCTTGGTATATATGGATAATTCTTCTAATTTCCTAGACACTATTGAACTAAAAGTCGAGGATAGAGTTTGAAATCAAAATATGGACTATTAAGGGTTTTCATTTAGGCATCGATTTTTTTATCCTGGCCATTTAGCTTCCTCCTTTTATTTTGGAAGATGGTTGGAAATTTGTTAGTAGGAAAAAGAAAGGTATTTTCTTTCCCTCAAGATGCGATTAAGATCTAAAGGGAAGGCGTCTCACTATTGAGATAGTCTACTAGTTTTTGTCTTGTTGTTTTTGGTTTGATGTTTTTGTTTGTTTGGTTGTCATGTGCAACCTGGAAGAGGAAACTTCATTGTTTCTCAATGTCCCATCCTTTCTCCTCATTTTTTATAGGGTATGGTCCCCTTAACACTCTTTTAACTATAATAAAGAAATAACAATAAAAGAAATAAAAGAATGGTACTTTAGAACAAAATACGATGACATGAATGAAATGTTGGAAAGAATGGCACTTTAGAAGAAAATATGAATACATTAAAGACACTTCTCTTTCCAATAACAATAAGGAAAATAGAAGAATTTTACTTTAGAAGAAAATATGAAAACTTTGAAGACACTTCTTTTTCCAATAACAAGACAAAAATAGAAGAATGGTAGTTTAAAAGAAAAGGTGAAGACATGAATGAAAATTTAGAGATAAAAATGTGAGATTTAAATACATCATTTCCCACACCTATTCCAAATCATACGTAGAAAATAAAATTAGAATAGTAGTTTAAAATTAAAACCCAAAGAACTAAAATTATCTTTATCATTTTCAAGGATTTAGGCTTGTGGATCAACATCAACAATAATATATTATATTTTAAGTATGAGAGATAATGTTTAAACTTGTACAACATAATATTAGCATTATTTTAGCAATTAAAAATGAAGTGGTTCATGAAATATCCACGTAACATCAAATAGGAAACAATTTCCTCACATTAGAGACATAAATGAGATGGAAAAAAATAAAATAATAAATATGGGAAATGCATTAATATCGAACATTGCCTTCTTCACTATAGTCAAGGAGACTCATACTACTTTTCCAAAAGAATAAAATATTTATATGTAGATGACATCTACATCATTTTAAAAGTATTGATTATTTCTAACGTAGGTATAATAATGAAAATTTTTAGTATTATGATAAAACCTAAAAGGTTAATTCTTTAGGTGGTAGTAATCAATTTAATATAATCATAATCAGCTAGTTTCCGAAGATAATTAAAAAATACCAGGATAATATATGAAGCATGATACATAAAAATAGATAATTGAACTTTAAGTAATATAAATTAGAAGGAAAAGAGGCCTTAGCTACTATTTGTGTTTTTTTTTCTAATCTAGGCTGACCAAATGAATTGAAGTGATTTTAAAGATATTCATCTATGAGATTGTGTCTTGAACAAATTCTTGGACTAAAGCATATGGCACATTCTAAAGCATACCCTTGATATGGAAATTTATGTATGCCCTTGTTCCTTTGTAATTTCGTCTCCTCGTAACTTTTTGTTCATGTTCCCTAGTTCTTTTTTACTCCTTTCTATAATGTGGACCTCTAATGATATGTGATGCTCATTATCAAACCGAACTAGTCTTCACAACTCTAGATGGTGAGAGAATCCTACAAAATAAATGTTACGAAGGTTCTGGGCACCCCTGTGTACCACCAACATTGATACTACTCTGAAGAGGGATCAAACATTACATCATTCTTTTTAGCATGTAATATCTAGAATATATGTAACCATATTGATAACCATAACCTTCTAACAATAGAATTGTACTTGATACTTTCCATAAATTTACTCGAATATGTAAATATCTCTTTTATACTTACAAAGCCTAGTGGATATCTTCCGTAGAATATGTATAGAGAGTATATGAAGCTCAAAGGTGTCTTGGAGTTACTTTTCTTGTGATTTCCCTTAGTGTTTTCTCAATAGGATTCTAGAAGCAAAGTAGAATGAATTCCCCTCCTTAATAATAGATGAATAACTTACTTATATATGTGTTTCAAAGTTTAAAAACTATTATAAAGACAACTAGAAGTGTACAAAAGGAAATCAAATTGAGAAAATATTGTTAGAGGAAGAAGGACCAATGTATTTAAGTTGGACCATAACGTATAGGAACCGTGGCCTTTCTTAGATGGTATATTCCCGAGCTATGCATAAGTAATTAAAAAGTTGGAATTGGAATGTATAAGTGTATAACTTAATTTTATGGTTGATATAACCTTTATAAAGACAAGTAGGTTGTGTGTGAACAAAAATATGTGTGAGATACAACTAGGGATAACATAATTGGTAAAATTTAGAAAGTATGGGATAGTGCAACAACATTGTACAATTTATATTGTTAGAAGATACGAAAATGAGTGTCTAAATTTTGGCCCTATAAGTATGGAATCACAAATTGTGTGCTTAAAGGAAAATTCACCGAGTGTGTAGACACAATTTTTCACGCCCACAATTTCGATGCACAAAACCCAAGACAAAATTGAATACTTCATTAGGGAAAATATGGAATAAACATTAGGAAACTAGGTTTAATTATTTCTTGTTTAATAAATTTCACACATTGTAAAGTTGTCAAATATTAAAATTAATAAATAACATCACTAATTTACACCAAGTCCACTTCGGGATAAATACTTTTCTATGATTTCCGTTAATTCATCTTAATTAAAATATCAACTAGGCTATTATTTCTTAAGTTAGTTTAATTCTTACTTCTCACAACAATTAACAATAATTCCCCGTAGGTTATCTAACTAAACATTTTAAATTCCAATTAATTAACCCTTATAAATCATAACCAAGTTACCCTTTTCACAATTATTTAATTTATCCTCAAAGGACCCAAGCCATATATTCACTTAAATTTCTAAGGTTAAAGTTTCAACTTTCCCTAACCATTAATTGGCCCCATTCAACTCAAATACCCATACTTTTAAAATTACCCAACCCCATAAAGTGCCACAACTTGAAATGTGTAGGGTTGATCCTCAACCCTTAGATTAAATGGATATGCACCCTTAGATCTAGGTATTTTAAAATGAACCCTAAACATCCTTAAGGGATTTTTATTCTTTCTTTTACCCTAACTCATTCATTTGTTCCATTTTAATTTGTAGGTTGGAGGAGTGGAAGCCATGGAAGAAAGAAGTGAAACCATGGAGAAATTTCTTTGGATCAAGTTTGAAAATGGGGAAATCTTCCTCCACTCCATTATTCTCTTAATTTAGTTTATTCATGGGTTTTTATTGCAAGGTTCCCTATTTTTTTGTAGATATTCCACCATGAATTTAGTTTTACTATTTAGTTATTTACATCCTTGAGTTCATTATTTGGGGAAAACCCCATTTCATTAGATCTATGAAATTATACACATTTGGGTGCCCATAAGAGAATTTATATGCTTAAATAAATGAGTTTGTTCACTACGAGTTGTTGGTAGTTTCATTTTGAAGTTTTAAAACTCATATTTTAATTAAATCCATTCTGGAATTTGCACAGATCGTGGATTTTATTTTTCCATTGAAAGTGATGAAACCACCACATAAAGCAGGTCGAGCAGTCCTATGAGCTCCACCTGTGCTGGGTGATGATCTTGAAACTTCACGCCATTTCTAGGTGATGATCCGAAACCTCTACTCGGGCGGGGTGAAGGTCCTAAAACTACTACTTTACATAGGAAACGATCCTATTTCCTGAAAACATAACCTTAATTTCAAGCATTTTCCAAAAAAAAATTTACTTAGGTTGGTTTCTAAGGTAACATTAACTTTAATTAAGGTGCCTACAATTCATTAGTTGATAGGTTGATGTCATTTCTTCATTTCATGACTTAAATTACTAAGTACATAGATTTTCCATTGCAATAGTGTATAAGAACAACTACAAGATTTCCTTTTCAATAAAATTTCTTATAATCTCTAAAAGAGAGAAAATAAATTCAACCAATTACTAAGTACCATTTCTTTTCTTTACACAACAAGAGTGATAACCATTCCAACAAGGAAATTCAAGTATAACTTTCATACATTCTTCCAACACAAACACAACCATTTTACCAAATGAAAGCACAAGTAACTATGATACATTTCCAGATTTGATAGGAACACATTCTCAATAAATTACAACTTTCAAGTTCTTCTTTCACCCTTTTTAATACAACAAAACTTGATAATAAACTTTACAAGAACTTCTATTTTTACAATAATACAAATTTCAACAAGGCAACAATGCACTTCCTTTTTCTCAATGAGCATAGTTCATTTTCTTACAATACAAAATATCTTCTTTCCAACAATATGAAAGAATAATTTACAAGATTACAACTTTCACTATTTCAACATTGAAACAACATTTCAAAGGTGCTCCTTTTGGCTCCAACATAGCATGACTCCTTCAATCTTCAACTTCAAGCACAATAACAAAATAAGAGGAGTAGCGGTGCTTTTCACCCCACCTAGAATCCCATGCGAAGGAGAAGGCATCCTCCTCATTGGACCTTGAGCCCCAACAATGAAGCAATGAAGGGTATCAAGCAACCATGGAAAATTTCACAAGGCTTCCACAATAACCATTTACAAAAAAATTTCCACACACAAGCACAATAAAAATAACAACAAACATACAATTTTTCCCAAGCACAAAGGCTCAAATTCAAGCCAAGGGAGAGAAGAAACATGGGGAATCACTTATGCCTCCCAAGGGGTTTAGGTTTCCACCTTAAAAATCCTCCAAAAATTCATTCACACAACCACAACCAAACTCTTATCCCTCCCTCAATTTATCTTATGTCTCCCTAAACTCTTATCCCTCCCTCAATAAACATATCAAGATAAATAAGAAATCTTTCTTATTATCAAAGGTGGAACACCCAACCCAAAAAATCCATCCAAAAGCATAATATAAAATCTTATCCCTCCCTCAATATTTTCCCCATTTTCTTTCTCCTACACAACCTTAAGGCCATTTTAATCCCAAAACTAAAATACACAACATTCATTCTTTTACAACCATTTGCACAACACGAAAATAAAATTACAAGGGTGAATTCCCCACCTTTCCATGCAAGATTCTCCAATCCACAAGAAAAAGAGTGAATAATTATAAGTCTAAAACAAGCTCCAACAAATCTTCCAAGCTTCCAACAAGCACTGCAAAAAAATACTCCTCCAAAATGCAAGAGTGAAAAATAAAACATCTAACCCCAAAACCATCAAATAAACTTGTATAAATAGAAAAAGAGAAGAGGAGGGTGAGGTGGCTCCATGTAGGATGCCTCATCACTTCTCCTCAACAATACATCACATGGTCAAACCCCAAACCCCAAAGCTCAATAAATTGGTGGTTGAGGAAATGACAAGCCTCTTAAACTCACAAACTCAAACACACACCTCTACGGGAAAAAAATTAAATACTAATGTAAGAAGGTGCAATAAATAAGACCTTTAATCTTACAAAACACATACCGAGGTCTATTTTTGACGCCTTAACCCATATGTATAGTTGTTAGGTTAAATTAAGAGGTTTGGGACAAGCTTTACTTGTCGCACAAATATCCAAAAATGACCCTTAATCCCAAATCCGAATTTTACATGCAAGGTTGAGTACACAACACTTAAACCAATGAAAATCCTTTCAAATCCATAATACAATCAAGGAAAACCTACCACAATTTAATACCCTTTGGTCACATCCAATTTACAATAACTAACAAGATTAATCAACTTAATTAGAGCACACTTAACTAACAATAATAAAGTAGATCACATTACAATAATAAATTACATACTCACAAAATAATTAAATGAAAAGGGAAACCAACACATCTACCCAAGGTCACATTTGAGGCCACCCCCCAATGGGGACCTCCTAACAAATTTATCAACAACCAACAACATACAAAAACATAAGTTACCAAGGTGACCAGTTGCCAATACCCAAAATTCTTTTCATTGTTGGTCTCCTATCCCCTTTTGTTTGTTGTGTTACAATTTCCTGTAAAATCAAAACAATACCTCTCTAGCCTTGTGACCATATCAATAACATCAAAACAATAAAACACACATACACATAATCAAATAACATAACTAGATCATCTCTAAAATCAAGAAATTTCATCAATTGTTTATAATTCCATAACATTTCAATTCTATCATTTCATCAATAATAATTTGATCACAAGACTAGTTGAATCATCTAACAACAATCTATACGTCAAAATCCAATGTGTCAGCATGTATATATAAAGTGGTAACTCTAGATCATCATCAATACTGAAATGTCAATCCATGCATATAATCCATACTATGAGTCACCACATATCCGAAATCAAAATATCTATAATTTCTAAAAAAATACTAATCAAATATAGTAATGTCCATCTATCAATGTCTACTGATCAAATATGATAACAAATTCTATGCCTCCAATCCAAGTAAGAAAAATCATAGTAAGATCAATGTCAAAGAGGAGTGGGCACTACATCCCCCTCCCCTTAGACTCAACTTCCTCCCTGAAATTCATTGGAATAAGTGTGGGAACTATGCTCTCAAAGGTGTGGCATCCTCCCATGTAGTTGTTGTCTCATCGTATCGATCCCACTAGACACACACCTGATCAATATCTCGACCTCGAAGGCCTAAGGTCCTACGCTCTAAAATGAGCATGAGCACCAACATCACACTCCGATCTTGCACCTATAATGCAGTCCAATCTAGTAAAAGAGAAGGATTTGGAACATATCTCCTAATAAGAGAAACATGAAACACATCTTGGACATGAGACAATATGAATGACAATGCTAGATGGTGGGCTAAGGGACTAATCTTCTCTAAATCTCAAAGGGGCCCACAAATGTAGGATCAAGATTAGAGCAATTCTGTAATAGATAGGTCTCTTATGAGGCCTAACAAAAAGAAATACCTTCATGCCAACCTCATGGAAATGTGGTTAACTCTCCTCCGATCTACATACTTCTTTTGTCTATCTTGAGCCTCCTACAATCTCTATCTAATCATGACAACCTGCTGCTCCATATCCTGTAATAAAGTTGTCCTAAGATATACCCTATCCTATAACCTATCCTAACTCGGTGGCATCCAACACTCTCTACCATATAATGCCTAAAATGAAGCCATACCAATAGAACTTGAAAAGTTGTTGTTATATGCAAACTCAACCAAGTACAAAAACTCTTACCATCTTGGTGATTATCCATGATGTACATCCCATGCATTTCCTATAAAATATGATTCACCCGCTCTATCTACCTATTTGTCTCGGGGTGATAGGATGTATCTTGAAGTTGATGTTCATCTTGATAGCATGCTGAATGGTAGTCCAAAATGAAAGGTGTACAATGGATCGCGGTCACAAATTATCTTTCGTGGAATCCCGTGCAACCTCACTATCTCATCCAAATATATTTGTGCCATAAAACTAGCTATATATGTGGTCTTCACCGAGATCAAAATGAGTCACTTTCATCAATCTATCCATCGTGACCATGATCGTGTCATGTGGAAGCTGTCTTTGTAGCCATAACCAAATGCCTTTAACGACTCAAAGCCATATCATACTTACATAAAAATCCATCCATCACTATTGATGGGCGTTAATATTGGTCTATTTGAAGAGGTGATGAAGGCTCAAGTGATCTTTTCGAGAATGAACACGATGCCTAACAGAAAATTCCTCCATCTAACCAAAGCATGCATAATTTCTGCAAGCTTAAGCTCATGAGTCGAGATAATTGAGCTCATAATCCTTTAGTTTTCAAAACTCAAAGGAATTTACATGACACACCTGCATCAAAACACCTCCTAATCCTGCCAAAGAAGCATCTGTACACATGAATAAATCCATCTATGTATCTACGGAACTATAAGAATGGGTGTTATCATAAGGCATTCCTTTAGTGTCCTAAAGGCCTGGTCACATCTGTCATACCAAAAAAATTCTTCCCTTTTTACTATAGGGATGTGATGGGATGTACAATACATGAGAAATCTTGAAAAATATCCTATAATAACCGCCAATCCCATGACGTTGCGCACCTCGGTCACACTAGTAGGTGATGGCCAATCCATGATAACTATAATCTTGGAAGGATCGACTATGATACCTTCCCTAGAAATAATGTGGCCAAGATACTGAACCTCAGACTGAAAGAATGCACACTTCTCTAGGTTCCCATAAATTTGTTGCTCACGAAGACACTGCAAAACCTACTAAAATTCCTCCTTGTGTTCTTCATGCATAAGTGAGTATATCAATATGTCATCAAGTAATATGAGCATGATGTGATCCAAAAATATCCCGAATGCCCAGTTCATCAAACTGATGAACATTGCGGGGGCATTCGTTTGATCGAGTGGCACAACTATGAACTAATAGTAGCCATATCTCATGAAAAAAATTCCTATGAATATCACTCTCTGCAATCCTCGCTAATGGTAACCCAAATTAAGGTCAATCTTTGAAAAAACTATTTCCCCATTCATCGATCAAAAAATCATCAATGCAGGGAAGGGAGTAGTGATTCTTGATCTTTACTTTGTCCAGTTGTTTATAATCAATACAAAAATGTAGTGATCTCTCCTTCTTCTTCACAAAAATCATTGGTGCACACCAAGGGGATACAATAGGATAGATTAGGCCTTTCTCAAGAAGGCCCTCTAACTACAACTTAAGCTCACAAATCTTAGGGGTAGTGATCCTATATGGTGCACGTGAGATAGGATCCTCTCTAGGAACCAAATCAATATGAAAATCTATCTCACGTGGGGAGGTAAACCAGGTAACTCACCTAGAAAAACATCTAAAAACTCCCTCAAAATATGATGATCATCAAGTGAAGGTCCACTAGACTCATCCTCCAACTTGTCACTAATGGTAATAGCATAAAGCTGACATCCACGCCGCACACACTGCTTGAGATTCATAATAGAAATAGTGTGAATAGAGATGGGTCTCTAACCCTAACTATCACTGAATCCAACCCCAAATCATCTACACAAGTGATTACTTTGTTGTAATAGTCCACTCTAGCTCTGTGTGTAGATAACCAATCCATACCCAAAATGACTCCATAAGAACCCAAGGGAAGGATACGAAGATCCAAGGTCGTAGTGAAGGGTCCTAGGTCAACTACACACTCCTTGACTAAGGAGTCTTGTGAGTTTGGCTCTAGAAGCCATCTCAACATCCCAACTAAGGCCCTACCTAACTATCACTAGCCTGCATCACTCTACTAATGATGGTGTAATAAATGAATCAGAAGAGCCAAAATCAAACAATATAGGGGTAGGGATACCACCAATGCTACCTAAAGTCTCTATCACCGTACCTTGATTCTCTTTATGGCAGTTCTTAATTGCTACATAAATCCTATGACTATGTGTCTGTCACCAAATGTAGGCTCTAAAACAGGTCCCTTACCCTTATTATTAAGGTTCTTTGGACACTCTCTCCAATGATGTCCATGTACACCACATCCATAAAAACTACCAAGATCTCTCCGAAAAGAAGTGGCTCCCCTTGGTGCTCTAGTGGTGCGTAGAGTGGATCCCGATGATCTGTTGTGGACTATTTTGGTTGTTGTGGATGAGTTCTAACCCCGAGTTTTGGGTGTTTCCTATCCTAGTGGGTCCTCTAGGAGGAGGCCCCATACTCCATCATATATATGCATAAAATCTTTGTGGAGGTCTAAACGATGGACGAATCTCATTGTTGTTATGGCTCGAAGAAAGACTGTTTTACGAGCCATGTTTGCCACGAGGAGTAGTCTTCCCCACCGAGAGACTATCTTACATCCTGTTATATATGGCTCCTCATAATATCTCTAGTTGGATGAGTCTTCCCCATATTCTCCTATGTAATTTAGGCTTTCTCAATGGCCTCAACTAAAGTCTATGGATAATGCATATGCACCGCCCCTCCCAGATCCAAATTTAGACCCCTAATGAACCTTTTAAGCTCGACACTGATCATCCTACATATACACAAAATATTGAAGAAAGTCCAAAAATTGGCTCTCGTACTCAACCACTCTCATAGATGCTGCCGAAAATCATGAAACTCGTTAATCCTCTCTTGAATAAACCTTCTTGAAAAGTATCAACTCCTAAATAACTCGTCAAAGATCCCAAGTAATAGTATCGATTATACTTCGATCTTTTGTTCCTCATTCTTCCACTAAACTCCTACTTCTTCCCTCAAAATATGAATCATGACATGATATTTCATGTTGTTAGTACATGGGCATAGCTTAAAGCATCCTCATAAGCTAACTAACCAAGATTCAACCTGGAATCCACCTTTATCTCCAAAAAAATGAAATGGATGAAGCTTAAAAATCTTTCTTATATGATGTGTTGTTGTCGATTACATGCGTCAGGTCTCTCACCACAGCCATCTCTCTATTTAGGGCTCTATATCGATCTATGTATCACAACTCTATCTCCATGCCATCTCGGTGGTGAATTTGGTCTCGTTGACCAAAGCATGCGATTACTCCGCTCTATGCTCCTCACTATGTAGTGGATGGTGTTGAGCCTCATGTGATGGCTCCCTATCATGTTGGCTAGGTTGTGCCCCTACTACTCCACCTCGTATAACTGCATTGACCTCCTGCAAGGTCTATAGGATTTGCGGAAATATAACATCAACTACATGCTCTGGGAGTGGTACATATAACTCAATGTGAAGTAACTCATCATCTAGTCCGTGCCTCCTACACAAACTAAGGTGAGAGTTAGTTCATCATCATCTAGGTTCATTTTAGTTTTCTAATTTTTTCTACGTTTTTAGTTATCCACAATGTCATGTGTTCTAAGTTAGAGTTGCACTAAGTTTACTGTTTGTGTTTCCATGTGTGCCCAAGGGTCCAAGCATTGAACCCATGGCTCTGATACCAAGTGTAATACCCACAATTTCAATGCAAAAACCCAAGACAAAACTCAATACTTAATTAGGAAAAATATAGAATAATTTTTTTTGTTTTAAAGGGTTATAACAAGATACTATCAACTAGGTTTAATTATCTCTTGTTTAATAAATTTCACACATTTTAAAGTTGTCGAATATTAAATTAATAATTAACATTATTAATTTACACTAAGACCACTTTGGGATAAATCCCTTTCTAGGGTTTCTGTTAATTCACCTTATTTAAAATATCAATTAGGCCAATATTTCCTAAGTTAGTTTAATTCTTACTTCTCACAACAATTAACAATATTGCCCCTCATAGGTTATCTAATTAAAAATTTTAAATTCCAATTAATTAACCCTTATAAATCATAACTAAGTTACCCTTTTACAATTATTTAATTTATCCTTAAAGGACCCAAGCCATATATTCACTTAACTTTCTAAGGTTAGAGTTTCAACTTTCCCTAACAATTAATTAGCCCCATTCAACTCAAATACCCATACTTTTAAAATTACCCAACCCTATAAAGTGCCACTTGAAATGTGTAGGGTTAATCCTCAACTCTTATATTAAATGGATATGCACCCTTAGATCTAGGTATTTTCAAATGAACCCTAAACATCCTTATGGGGTCTTCTTATTCTTTCTTTTACCCTAACTCATTCATTTGTTCCATTTTAATTTGCATGTTGGAGGAGTGGAAGCCATGGAAGCAAGAAGTGAAACCATGGAGAAATTTCTTTGGATCAAGTTTGCAAATGGGGAAATCTTCCTCCACTCCATTCTTCTCTTAATTTAGTTTATTCATGGGTTTGTTATTGCAAGGTTCCCTATTTTATTGTTATAGATATTCCACCATGAATCTAGTTTTTACTATTTAGTTATTTACATCCTTGAGTTCATTATTGGGTAAAATCCCATTTCATTAGATCTATGAAATTATACATGTTTGGGAGCCCATACAAGAATTTATATGATTAAACAAATGATTTTTTTCCCTTATGAGTTACTAGTAGTTTCATTTTGAAGTTTTAAAACTCATATTTTAATTAAATCCATTCTAGAATTTGAACAGATCGGATTTCATTTTTCCGTCGAAAGTGATGAAACCCCCACCCAAAGCATGCCGATGGTCCAGTGATTGTCGCCATGTCCTGGGTGATGATCCTAAAAACACCACACTTTGTATATGTGACGATCTTGAAACCTCCAAATTATGTAGGACACTTATTATTTTTTTACTCGGTTATTGTTGGTTATAGATGGATATTATTGTATCACTTTGACTTAGCATGATGATTAGATGATAGAGATACTTGGACTATTGATGGATTTTAATTCATAGTATGATGTGTGTGTGGATTCTTAGAGATATTTTATATTGATGATGACGTGTTTTCGACATGGTTACATATATTCGACATTTGATATTTTCAACATATTTTGTAGGCTTTAGCGGTTGGACTATCTTGTGAATCTATTGGTGTTGATGAAATGTAGAATGGAGACGTTGTTAGAAATTGAAAATAATAACGTTACTTGCCTAAATGATGATTTAATTCATATGTATATGATTGTGAACTTATATTTGTATATTTTATCTTAGATGTTTTGATGTGGCCATGACGATGAAGAAGATATTGTGTGTTTTCTAGGTACACATATCACAACAATCAACAGTGGGATTGGAGACCAACCACATTAGAATACCGAATGGATTCAACAATGGTCACCATGGCAACTTGTGTTATGTTGTGTGTGTCTTGTTTGTTTTTAGGGGATCCTTATGGGGGATTACCTTCAATTGTGACCACGGGGGCAAGTGTGTGTTATTCTTTTATATTTACTTTATTTAATTTTAGTATGTGATTTTATAGTGATGTATTTCCCTTTTATTAATTATTTAATTTGTGTCTATATTAGTAAATTAATCATGTTACTAAAATAATTATGGATGGGACAAAAGAATTCATTTATTAGATTAGATGGTTCTTTGTTTTATGTGTTGTAAGTTGAGTGCTTGTGATCTTGAGTGTGGTACACTCTACCTCTCCTTAGAATTTCGGATTTGTCCTTAAGGGCCAATTTTGGAGGCTTGTGGGACAAGTTAAACTTGTCCCACACCTCTTAAATTACTATACCAACCCTACCTATGGGTTGGGGGTCAAAAATAGACCCCATTATGTGTTTTGGGAAGACAAATGGTAAGTTTTATTGTACTTTCTTACATATGTTTATTTATTTATCCTAAAGGGTATGGGTTGGAGTGGTGTGTGGAAGATGTATGACATACCTCTCAACCAACCATTTAATTTTCCTTGGAGTATGGGTTTGACTTGGGTGTTGTGTATTGGAGAATAAATGATGTTGCACCATAATTGAAGCCACATCATCATCCTCCTCTTTTCTATTTATTCAAAAATTTGGGAGGTATTTGGGGTTACTCACTTAATTTGGAGCCCTCTGTCTTCGATGCTTGCTTTTGGGAGCTGAAGGGCGTTTGGAAAATTGATTATGTTTGAAGATTTTGGGACTTTCTCTCAAAGACAATCTTTACCATGGCAAGGTAGGATCTTGCTCTCTTATTTTTCTCCCTTTTTTCTTGCATGTTATGTGATTGTATGGAATTTTGTTCTTGCTTGAAGTGTTGGGTAGTAATTTGACCTTAGGTTGTGTTGAGATTTGGAAATGAGGATGAAATATGTTGGGAGATATAAGAGTTTATTTGTGTGCTTAGGAGGGAGTGGGTTTTGATGCCCTACCTTGTTCTACTTTGTGAATTTTGTATTGTGGGAGCCATAAGAGAGAGGGAGGCATAAGAGACATAATTTGTTGTTGTGGGTGGGCATAAGAGTGTTTGAGATTGCTTGTGTTTTGGAGTATTTTAGAGGTGGGCATCCAAATATTTGGGATACACAAGGAAACCCCATTATTACTATCTCTACTTGGCTATTTTAGAAGCCATTGTTTGGGAATTTGTTGTGTTTAAAAATAATTTTTGTGGTTATCACTCATATGTTTTTGTTTCTTGAAAGTGAATGTGGATTCATTGTTTTAGTTGTCATGTGTTGATACATCCCTTATTGCCACGTGGTTGGGGTTGGGGCCAATGAGAAGAATTGCTTCTTCTTCTCATTGGAATTTTGGTTGGGTGGAGAGTGTTTCCTCTCCCCCATTTTTGGTTGTGGTGATCAAGTGAAGAGAAGATGTATCTTGTTCGAAGATCATATTTTTGGAGCAATAATAGAAGAAAAATTGTATTTCATTTTAGTGACTCCATTGTAAAATCTCCACTTCAAGTGGAAGATCATTGCATTGTCTATTTGAAAGGAAAGAGTTATTGTATTATTATTTTTGAAGAAAATTTGTATTGATCATTAGTTATTAAGATTTTATCGTAGGTTGTAAAGGAAAGAAACAACTTGTTAACATTTTAGTCAACTTACTATTTCATATAAGTGTGTAATCTTATTGGAAAGTTAGTAGTTCTTATTTTAAAACTTATTGGCAATCTTGTAAAAGTTTGTTGTGAGAATGGTTACAAATTTGTATGTTGTAAAAAGTCAAGAAATAGTAAATTTGATTTTATTACTTGAAAGGCATGTAAAGGAAAAGTTAGGCTATTTTTGTTCATTTCCTTACATTGTTGAAAGAAAGTTAAACTTTACATGATTAGATGAAAAGAACTTAAATGTTAGTTGTGAATTACTTTATCAATAAAATATATTAACTCTTAACACTAAGTGTGCAAAGAAATTTCATAGTTACAAATAGACCTTAGATCTATTGAGTATTTAAATGAATCATTATTCTAAATCAAGTTCATTTTAAATCAAATATCCAAAGGGTAGATTTAAGTGAAAGGTAATTATAATATATTACTTGATAGTATTTCCATCCCATTTTAAAACTTTTAAGTGTGAGTTTTAGTGTAGGTAGTAAAATAGGTATAATTTTCCCTCTTAATAATATTAGTATTAAGATATTATTATTATTGAAAATAATAATAATTTTAAATAAAATAAAATAAAAGTATATATATATATATATATATATATATATATATATATATATATATATATATTTACATGAAATAAATACCAATCGATTAGCAAAGAAAATTTAATCAAAAAGGATTGATTTTGTTGAAGTCGTGTATGGTTGTGGCTTGCACTAAATATTTGTTGGGGAATGGGGTTGGGGAGGGTCGCCAACCCCACCCCACTCTATTATCAAATGGAATGGGGGTGGAGTCGGCGACCCTCCCCAAATCACCAAATTGTTGCGAACCATAATACAATAAACCCCGCAGTATATTTAAACATGCGCATTTTCAATCCTTTACAGACTGTATAATTGTGACCCACGGCCAAGGCCTGAGTTTTTCTTGTAAATTCATTTTCATATATATATATATATGAAATCTGGTATAAATTTTCATTTGGGTATGAGCATATATATGTATATACGTTTGTATACATGTATATTTTATTTTATTTTATATTTAAAAATAAATAAATTTATTAGAAACCCAAAATCACCATTAATATAGTGATTATAAAATTGTGTATATATATCTTCATTGGTATATATATATATACCAATGAAGATATATATACACAATTTTATAATCACTATATTAATGGTGATTTAAGGTTTCTAATCAATTTAATTTTTTAAAAAAATATAAAATAAAATAAAATATACGTGTATACATGTATACAAACGTGTATACATATATATACATATATATGCTCATACCCAAATGAAATTTTATACCATATTTCATCAAACCACTAAAATGGGGCAAAACCCATATGCCCATTTGGGCAAAACCTTAAAATATGAGTTAAATAAAATAGATGAATACTTTGAAACCCTAAATGAGGGTGTAAAAAAAATAAGAAAATAAATGAGACATGTATGTCTCTCCAAAAGCTTGCGATAGCCTCTAATGGCTTCTTCTTTCTCCTCCACCAATCTACAAAACAAAACAAGGAATAATTAGCCACACGAAAGACGAACAAGATTTTCTTTAGAAAATTTAGGGTTAGTGAAATAATTTTATCTTGTGGCCCCAAATGAATCCATCCAAGGGATAAGATTCCTCCAAACCGAAAGTAGGTGGGGAGTGGGTGAGGAATTTAAATTTAAATTCAAAGTTTAAATTTAAATTGCATAGGTTGACTTTCTAAGGGCGCACTTTAAATTTGTAAGGGGTGGGATTATTTTATCTAACCCTTGAGCCAAATTGAGGACTTGTTAATTGTTTTTACACCCATTTACCTTTTGGTATTAAAAGAACTTTAGTATTTAATTAAATAGAACCCTTTTACCCATGGGATTAATTTTCCTAGTTCGACTATGGTAGAATTTAATTGTTTATCAAATAACCTTTAAGAGGAACCTAAACCATACTTTAGGACAATTAAGTTACTAAAAGGTAATGAGAGTTTTAATTATTTTATTATATTGGGGATTAAAAAAGGAAATTATATTATTAATTTTTTTAGCAACTTAGAAACATTAATGTGACATGATTGTTTTTCGAATCCTTTTACATGAACGTTTTTCAAAAAAGCATTATTCCATGATTTTTCTAGGTTGTTCTCGTGTTTCATGTGATAGAATTTAGTGGGAGTTACACTTAGTATTAGAGTAGTGGGTTCAAATATTGGACCCATGGGAACACTAAAAAACATAAGACATGAAGATTTAACCTAGTGTAAATATTTTGTCTAGACCTAGAAAACAACATTGTCTAAAATTGTATAATATAGAAAACCTAGAAAATTGAAATAAAACGTAGAGTGATGAAATAACTCGCCTTGGTCCGTTTAGGAGGTGTAAACTAGATGAGGGGTTCTTGCACGTAGATCTAAACTTGCCACCTCTCTAGATCGTGGTGATATCATTCATTCTACCTCAAATTTTATCGATGCTTCAAGATGTAATGACATTATACATGGAGGATCCTTAGGAGGACCAATGCTAGATATGATAGGGAGCCATCGGGTTGAGGATCGGAATCTTCTCAACATAGCGAGGAGCATAGGGAAGAGAAATCCCACGTTGAGTCGGCTAGGAAGAGACACCGCAGAGGGCACATGGAGATATGATTTCATGACACATGGACGGATCTCAAAGCCCTAGGCGGAGAGGAAGGAGCATGCAAAAAGACCTAGGGGTCACCATTCATCAAGTGCGAGACCATATTAGGGAGATCTTGAAGCTACACCCATCTCAATATTTTAGAGATACAATTACCTTTCAATCGTAGGCTGGTTGGTGAGCTTGAACGGATGCTTCAAGCTCTACCCTTGTACTAGCAACATGAAAGCTCATGTTGTGATCCATCTTCTAAGGGATGGAGTAGGTGTCTAGTGGAGGAATGAGGAGCAGAAGCTCCATGTTGACTCAGAGATAGTTACTTGGGATATCTTTGAGGAGTGGTTTAGGAGTAGGTATTTATCCATGAGGTTTATTAGCGGTAGAGAGGATAGATGAGTTTAATGACTCTCAGTTAGGCATCTATGACTATAGCTAAGTATGAGAGTCAATTTATGGACCTACTACAATATGTCGACTACATGCAGGATGAGTAGGTCTAGATTCACATGTTCATCGGGGCCTGAATTTTTATTTGGGTGGTCTAGTACGCATTCACCGCCCACATACCTTAGCGAAGTCATGAAGAATTCCTATATTGCAGAGGAGACACGAGATAAGATGCGGTAGGATAGGGACAGAGTGCAAAGCCACATCCAATAGATGCAAGATAACAGATCAAGGGGGTCATCTCCTCCTCCTCATGGTAGATATAGTTCTACACAACCATCATTAAGGCCATCACAACAACCACCTCAATAGTAGCAAAAAGAATAACAAAAAATACTCGTCCACCATTATGACCTACTTAGAGATTTGACACTCAAAGGGGATGGAGTATGGGGCCATCTCCTAGGGGTCCCATTAGGATACGAGGTGCACCGAGCTCGGTAAATAGGATCTCATCAAAAGAGACCTCAACGATCCATAGTGGTTCATCAAGATCCACACGGTGCATATGCACCCCAGTACCGAATGGAGCTGCATCTCACTGGAGAGGACCAAGAAGTTGTTATGGTTATGGAATTTTTGTACATCATTAGAGAGAGTTCCCACAGAACCCTAGTAACAAGGGTAAGGCACATATTTCAGATCCTACGGTTGGTGATATTGGACATATCCATCAAATCTACACGGTGGTCGAGAACCGCAGGATGAGCACAAAACTACCGTGATAGAGACTGCGAGTAGCGTTGTTGGTATTCCCTGCCTCTATATTTTTTATTGGTTTGTCTAAATAATTTATTACACCGTCTTTAGTAGACCATTGCAGGCTGGTGGTAGTTAGGAAGGGTCTCTATTGGGATGTTGAGATGGCTTCTGGAGCGAAAATCTCTGTAGACTCCTTAGTTAAGGAGTGTGTAGTGAATTTGGGAACCTTCACCACTACCTCGGATCTTCGTAACCTTCCATTGGGTTCATATGGTTTCATGTTGGGAATGGACTTATTTTACGCACATAGATCCAGAGTGGACTGTTACCATAAGACTATTTCATGTATAGATGATCTAGGAGTTGAGTATGTGATAGCAGGAGTTAGGAGGCCCGTTTTCATTTGCTATACAACTTAAGTGGTGTGTGTGAAGAGGTTTCTAGATGTATGTTTTTATGGTTACTAAAAAAATATGAGGATGAGTCTAGTGGACACTCCATTGATGACCATCACATCTTGAGAGAGTTTGCTATTTTTTTCCTACGGGAGCTACGAGGTTACTTCCCCTGCGTGAGGTAGATTTTCACATTTATTTGGTTTCGAGCACAGATCCCATCTCATGATCACCTTATCGGATGACTACCCCCCCGAGCTCTATGATCTCAATTTATAGCTTGAGGGCCTTCAGAGAAATACCTAATGCATCCTAGTGTATCCCCTTTGGGTGCACCTAGTGATTTTGTGACGAAGAAGGATGGATATATACATTTGTGTATTGATTATCATCAATTGAACAACGTAACGATCAAGAATCTTTAATCCATTCCTCGCATTGATGATTTATTTGATCAGATGAAGGGGGCCATAGTATTCTCCAAGATAGAAATTAAGTTAGGGTATCATCAATCGAGGATCGGGGAGGCGTAGATATTCATAAGATGACCTTCCGTATGAGATCTAGCCACTACGACTTCACATTGGTGCCTTTTGGTCTCGAAAAATTCCCTCACGGTGTTCATGAGGTTGATGGATGGGGTATTCAAGAAAATTTTGGATCACTTCATGCTCATTTTCCTTGACAAAATTCTGATATACTCATGTACACATGAGGAGCACGAGGGGTACCTTCAACAAGTTCTTAAATGTCTCTCCCCATATTGATGCATGAAAAATTTGTCCTCCATTTGGTTGCCATGATCAGTCCCTTCCTTTGGTTGAGGATCACTTTAAATCTAGAGTTTTTTTTCCGTTCCTCTGTCCATGTGAAAGAATTTGTAACTTGGGTAAAAACAAGTTTTTCCTTCCTTCCATTTTCCACAGTCATGTTTTGTTTTCCCTATCAATTTTTGTCCCAAATATCTATGGAAACGTGGTCTTCTCTGATTGGATGTGCTTGTTGGATCACATTTGGGCCTTATATCATTTCCAAAATTTGTCCCTAAAGAAAGATTCATTTCGGGTGCAAATGGTGATTTCCTACATTTTACGGTTTGACAGGTGTGTTTTCCTGTCAAATTTACATCTCAACATCTGTGGAAATGTGGCCCTTTCTAGTTGGATGTGGCTCGGAGGGCACTTTAAAACTCTAAGGCCCAATTCAACTCAAAGCTTGTCCACGTGGAGGGCGACGCTCATATGAAAAAATTCACCTTTTGTTTGACCTTGGAGTTGCATTTTTTCTGGGAGATTTTTTCCATTGGAGGCTTGGACCACGGCTCATTCTATAGTTAAACTTTTCAAACACAGGCTTTTCTTAAGCCTTAAGGACACATGGAGGGACCCACCTATTTGGGGATTGGCCCCTAAATTTTATTTTGAAGAAGTGCAGGAGGACACTTGGAGGCTTCGCTCACTCGCCCTCTTAGACTTTTCAAGCGGCCAAGGAAAACTGTCTCGGACCCTAGACACATGGCACCTTCCATTGATCCTTCAATTTTTTTTTAACAACTCGAGACTGAGACATGTGGGTGACCATGCACTTTGTTTGGGGTCTCCACTTTTGAGGACCATACCAAAGGTGTGCCAAGGTGACATGTGGAGGCTTCCGCTGGCTCCTTTTTACTGAGACTTTTCAAAGGCCAAAAGGCATTTTTCTTGGGCCCAAGGCACGTGGAAGGCCCGCTTGTTTGGAAACTTTCCACTATACCTCACCTTTGTAGTTGCACCAAGAAAACACATGGATGGACTCTAATCTAGAGTTGAGAAGGGGAAGAATCAATGGTTGTTGTGCATTTCACCTATTTTTCCACCATTTTTGCTCCAAGACTCTGGAGATGTGAATACACTATTTTTTCATCATTTTTGATGAAATTCCTTGTCATTTTTTGTCTATAAAGTGCCATTGAATGGATTTAGAACTTAATTTGTGAGTCAAGAATTGTTAAGGTTGATATTTTGAAATTGGAATTGCTTGGGCACTTGTAAAAATGTGAATTACCAGAGAAGATGGATGCGGGGTAGAGTTGCAGAGGAAAGAGAGGGAAAAGGATGAAATGATGGAGGTTGCAGGTGTAAAAGATGAAAAAGGTGTTGCCTCGAGGGTGAAAAGGATTACCTGTCAGATCTAGCTATACAGAGCCTCCAGAAAATGATTAAAATGGGGATTTCTCACATGACAGAATCAAGAATGATTAGAAGGATATACAAAAAAGGTTGTGGCATGGCATCCTAGTCATTAGTCGAGGGTTGAGAAATGTGATCAGTTCATAATTGGTCCACCTGGCAGCTTTGGATGCAAATTTGTTAAACGTCACTTTTTGAGGAAAATTGGTAACAAAAAAGGTCCCTCGAATATTCTTCTTTTTGGGGAAAATTTGGGATGAGTGAGCAAGTGAAATGTATAAATGCAATGAGAATACTCTTGCAAAAGGTCGGGGGTTGAATTCTTAAGAAATTTGAGAGAGAGCCCATCTTCTGAAGAGACCAATCCGAGAAACCTGTTAATTTCTTTGTTTTAGAATTTCAATCATGTCAAGTTGGTTGTGAGTGTATAGCCATTGAAAGCTCTGAGATTTTCAAAGAAACTTTCCCCTACTGATGAATCTAATCAATTTTGAGTTAATTTGTGTCAATCTTGGAGTAATTTGTGTTTGCTTTATTTTTCAAAATGTCTGCAAGTAGTTTTTCTTATTCTATTGCAATCTTGTGTTAAAGTCCCTCCAAATCACACAGGATCTCATCCCTATGACAGTTTAGTGGCATTTATAATTTCATTTCAAGAAGAGCCTTCATCTTGTGATGAGATAAACAATTTAAAATCACTTCACTATCATTTGTTGATAAATATTGTCTGTAATCTTTGAGTGTATCTTAGGCATGAGGAACCAGGGGTCTTTGATGTTTTATTGAGTCTTTAGCTTGAGAGCCTTCATGTTAAATTCTTGGAGATTGTGTGAAACCACAAATCTGGGCCTCCATTGATGCACACCTTCTAGTTGAAGGAATATTTTAGCTATTCTGAAGCTTTTTGTCATTTATCTTTCAATTGTTGTGAAGTCTCTCAAAGATCTGGTATAATCAACTTTATCCTACTTAATCTCCCACCAAAATTATTCAAAAACCATGAATCCATCTTGAACTACCCCTATTTTCCCTGTATATCACAAAGGAACAAAATCTATTTACTAAAATATGCAGAACAATCAAGGATTCCATAATGTCTTTAGTAACCTTAGCCTTGTTTTGAAAGTATCTCCATCTTTTAGAAGTGACAACTCTTGAGAGTTAAATTATGGAGTATTGATCATACTTTCCCAAGGTTTTCTTCATAAAATTTGTGCAAAAGAAGGATATCTCCATCTCCTTCATCAAACAGAGGTTACACTATGGGTCCTCTCACCTGGTTGAAAGGCACAACCTAAAGTAGTGAGGATAGGTCAAATCCTCTTGAAGGTGTTATCCATCTCTCCAAATCTGAGTGACAAAGGGCAGTTAGATCTCATCCCCGGCTACAAAATGACACACATTATGATCTATCTATCTCTAAGCTCCATGTCAAATCTGTGATGTTGCTCAGCTTGAAAGGAGAACAAATTTGGATAGAACTCATTTGGATACCAACACTAGTATATCCATTTGCCATTAACAACACTTTTATGGAAATTTGAATGATTTTTTACAAAGTTTGAACACCATACAATGTATTATATAGACCTCGTAATACTTCTTACAAATTTTAAAGTGTGTAATACATTGTTGAAACATCATTATCTTTTCATATCTATAATTTTTGAAAATCAATCTGTTCAAGATTAAGAATTGTTCAAAGTTGTAAGTTCTGAGTGTAATATTTCAGCTTATATAGTTATTGCACTAAAGTTTGTATCATCATTGACAAATTTGGGTAGAAGAAGAGTAGATCTTGTAAGCTTTGCATGAATCTGGTATTGATAGACATTTGATAGGTCTTTCATAGTGCATTTGCACAAACTAAGGTGAAAATCCTTAGTGGTGACTCTATGTTATTTAAATTCTTAATAAATATCAAGTGTCTTAACATATATCAAGTAAGATTTGTCATTAATCTCTGCAAAGATGGAAGGAAGAAGATATTTCTTCACAAGGACCCTAGTAGAAGGTTGTTTCAAGAGTTGGGAAAGTCTAATTCAAGAAGGAAGAAGAATTTGGAAGGTTGTTGGAGATCAAGCATCAAGAAAAGAGATCTCCATTGGTGAAACTGATCAGCTTGTGATTGAAGATTGCAATACTTCCTCAAGTGAATCTGAATCAAGGTAGTCTCTTTGTTGAATTGAATTCTCCATCTGGAGAGGGTCCTTCATTTGTATTTGAAAAATTTTCTTCTCAATCTGCCCCTGTATTTTCCAAATCTGATAGAGTTTTCCAAGAAATAGAGCCTTTAGAGGAACAGTCATTTTGAGAATTGCATCCTGTACCACACAGACTTCTCACTCCTCATCAGTTTGCATCTCCTCCAAGGTCACCTCCTCAAAATAATATGGCTCAGCCTCCACCCAAACCTCCATTTGTTGTTAATACTTTTGGTCCCATCAATTTTAGAGGTATGGTTGGCTATCCAAATGTTGTGCCACAAGATGTAAGAAATAGATTGCCTAAGTTTCAAGGAAATAATGCAATCACTAGTGATCAAGCACTTGAAGCTCTTTGTCAATATGATGGAGGAATTTGAAATAGAATTTGAGGATGTGTACATTAAATTGTTTATCCATACTCTAGAAGAAGATGCAAGGGACTTGGTATAAATATTTTCTAGATAATTCCATTGATTCTTGGACAGAGATGAAGAATGCTTTTAGATTGCAGTATGGAGATAAAATAGACCCTAGGTTTCTTTTATCAAAATTTGAAAATATAAAAATAATCCTAATGAATCAGTGCATGATTTCAATACAAGATTTAACAAAACATTGAGAAGACTTCCTGTTAATTTGAGGCCATGTGATGAATCATGTTTGATAAAGTATTAGATGCATTTGATAAGAAAGTTGCTTACTATTTGAGGGATAAGAACCTGGAACTTTGAGGCAGGCCTTTACCATGGCTCTACAAATTGAGAACAACATTAAAGTAGTTGGAAAACCTCCTAAGAGGGAGGGTGTTAAACTGATCAACCCAGAGAAGCCTCAATCAAGTAAGGTTGTGGATCTTGAGGAAGTTGTAAAGACTTTGGCCGGAGCTGTCAAAGAAATCTCTTACAAGCTAGCTAGGGAAGAGAAAGGAATTGGACAAGGTTCTCAAGGTCAGCATAGGCAACAAGGACAAGACAAGATTTGTAAATCATCCTAGAAATGATCAGAGATCTGATGACAGAGGTAAAGGACCCATGGGAGCTAGACAACCCCAAGCTAGGGAAAATAGAGTAGTTCATGATCCTCTAAATGCTAGAGTTGTTGTTGTTGAAGAGACAAATGAAATTGATTGGTGTGACAAATGTTTCTTACCCCACCCACCATGTGAAGTAGATCAGAAAGTTGAAGAAGATGATGATGATGATGATGATAACGATGATGATGCATGCATGGTGGATTTCTCTACAAGCTCACAAAAGGAGAAACTTCAAATGAAGTAATAAGTGCAAGAACTGCTGCAAGTTTTTGGGATTGCATTCACTGGGTACCTCTTCTTCCTCCCTCTCATACTTTAGAAATAGATATGGTACAAGATTTTGAACTTCCTAATAATGATTTTGAGTACCTAAGAGCTCTAATGATTAAGAAGTATGATGGAGGAATCCCATCAGAAGAGGATAGATAGTTGTTAATGAATGTTGTTTTTCCCAAGAAAAAGAGTATAACACAAGAAGTAAAGCTGTCAAAGGGGTAGGGCCTCAAGCCAAACCAAAAACCCCAGTTCTCACCAATATCCCAAAAGAAACTCCAAAGAAAGATGCATCTGGAAAAGGCCTTGTTGTCTCAAGTAGAACTTGGTGTTCCCACCCATGCCCAAAATGTGAAAAATCTTGTGCCATCGATGAGTTTGTCAATCTTTCTCCAAATGTTGCTTTTCCCAAATACATTCCTTATGACATTGCCCAAGTCTTGAGTCAGATCAAGATTTTGTTCCAATTGTTGAACTGCTTAGGATTCCTGAGCACAAGAAGAGGGCCTTTGAGTATTTGGGATTGGAAGAAGATAGGAGTACCCAAGGTAGAAATATAAATAATGTAAACACTCCTCCTCCAACCATTGCAGACCTAGAAAAACCACCAGCATTGGAGGAGATAGGTGAACCACCTGAAGTTTACTTGGGAACATCTTTGGTTGAGTCTCAATTAAATGTTGATCCATTTTTACAATGTTGATTATTAAGGATGACTATTGCACAATTGTATGTTTGATTCTAGAGCATCATGCAATGTTATGCCTCTAGAGGTCATGAATGAATTGAACATTAAAGTGACAACAACTTATGGCAAAGTGTACTGCAATGGATTCTAGAGAGGTGTCAGTTGTAGGATGTGTAAAAGGTTTGGTGGTACAACTTGCAGCTTATCCGGGTAAGAACTTGAAACTTGATGTTGTTATTGTTGATTGCCCTACCAAATGGGGCATGTTGTTATCAAGAAAGTGGGCTGCAAGTGTTGGTGGAAGTGTTTAGATGGATATGTCTTTTTCCACCATTCCAATTGAAGGTAGCCTTGTAAAGTTGTATGGAGAGAAGAAGATGTTGCACCTCATTGAAGATCCCAATAATGCTTCTTATGAAGTGTTGTATGCTGATGTAGATGTTGATAACTTTGTTGGATTTGCTGATGGAAAAGAGCACAAGATTGATCAATGTAAATGTCTTGAACAAGTAGGTTTTCCTTGGACCTTGTTATTCGATGGAGCTTGTTCCAAGTTTGGAAATGGTGTTGGTATTGTTTGATTTCTCTAGGCTAGGAAGAGTTTTTTTTTTCTTTCAAACTCAACTTTGAATGCACTAACAACATTGCTGAATATGAAGCATTATTATTGGGTTTGAGAATTACATGGAAATATGGTGTAAAGGATATCATTGTCAAAGGAGATTCAGAACTGATTGTCAAGAAGATTAGAAAATTATATGCTACTAAAAATTAGAGAATGAAACAATACAAGCATGCAGTCTAGGATTTGATTGAAATGTTTGACTCATTTAATATTGTGCACCATGATAGAAAGTTTAATGTTGTTGCAGACAAGTTAGCAGTGCTAGGATCAGATTTGGAAATTATACAGTATCTCCATTTTGTGAGTATGATGTTGAAATACTAATAAGGCCATTTGTCCCTGACAATGTTAAAAATTGGCAAGTGTTCGATGATGATGCCTAGGTGAAATGGTTTCTGCATAGAACCAAGGTGAGTTTGTTGACCAAAATATAGATTGGGAACCAATGGTGTGTGTTGTTGAAGGAAAGGAAACTTTATTTGGCAAAGACATCATCAATTGAAGACAAACATGATTCCTAGAGGTTTGGTGGCACTTGAATCAAACTTTGATAATGTTGATTGCATTATTAACAGAAGTATGTCGGTTTCAAGAGATGTGGAAGAGCATGACCTAGGCATAAAGGAAAAACCACGTAAAATCTGGTTAGGAAGCAATCTGAGCAAGGAAGAGAAGTAGTCCTATGTTCAATTGTTGAAGAAATATCAAAGACGCCTAGCTTGGTCTTACTCTGAGTTGAAGGCATACAAGGAAGATTTGTTCCAACATGAAATTCCTCTTGAATCTAATGCCAAGCCTTTTAGGAAAAAATAGAGGCCGATCAATCCACTCCTTTCTTTGAAGATGCAAGAAGAATTGAAGAAGTTGAGGGATGGAGGGATCATTCAGCCCACAAGGTACTCATCTTGGGTTACAAATTTAGTACTGTCAGAAAAAAGAATGGTGATATAAGGTTGTGCGTAGACTTTAGGAACTTGAATAAAGCATCATTGAAAGATAATTACCCTCTACCAAACATGGAGAATATGCTACAATTTAAGTAAGTTTTGAATTGTTATCCACTTTGGATGGTTTCTCTAGCTATAATCAAGTTGTTGTGAAGGAGTTAGAAAGAATAAAGACTTACCTTTACCACTCCTTGGGGAACTTATGTCTATGTCAGGATGCCTTTTGGCTTAATGAATGTTGGAGAAACTTTCCAAAGAGCAATGGATGTAGTGTTTGTTGGTTATATTAATGATTTCATTGTTGTTTATCAAGATGATGTAACTGTGTTTTCTAGAAAAATAAATGATCACTTGCAACACTTGGAGAGAATGTTGTTAAGGTGTAGAGAGTATGGCATATCATTGAATCCCAAGAAGTGCCATTTTGGAGTGCAAAAGGAAAAGCTTCTTGGTCACATTGTATCAAAGGAAGGGGTCATGATTGATCCTGAGAGAGTGGAAGCCATCAACAAGGTTCCAATTCGAGAACTAAGAAGGGAGTTCAATCCTTCTTTGGAAAAATAAACTTTATCAGAAGATTTGTGTCTAACTTTTTGATGACCATCCCCATTACTAGCATGTTGAAGAAGGACCAAGTTATCAAATGGGAAGAAGCTTCCATTCAAGCTTTCAATGGGATCAAAGAAGCATTAAAGCATGCCCCTATTTTGGCAGCTCCAAATTACAAGAAGCCTTTTCAAATGTTTTCTTTTTGCTTTAGAAAACACCATTGCATTTTTTGTTGTAGAAGGATGATGAAGGGGATGAGAGACCAATTTCCTTTTTAGTAAGGCATTGCAAGGAGCTGAGTTGAAGTACACCATCATGGAGAAGCAAGCATTTTCCTTGGTGAAAGAAAAAAAGGTTTTCAGACCTTACATCTTGAGCTCTAAATTTTTTCTTATGTTCCCCACACCATGGTGAAAGATATCTTATCAGAGATGGAGGTCTCAAGAAAAAGATGCAGATGGGTAAACAAGTTGTAGGAATATGACATGGATATCCAAACCATGAAATTGATAAGAGGTTTGGGCCTAGCTAAGCTTATGGCTGAGAGAAACTTGCAAACTATTGAGGTGAATGAAGTAGAAGGAGAAAGGGTGGATGTCCTTGAAAAGTTGGTAAGCTCTGAATGGTACAAAGATATAATATTTTATCTCAGACATCTATGTTGCCCTGAACATTTGAGTAAAAATCAGAAAAGAGCTCTTAAGTTAGCCTCTCAAAAATATGTCATTACTGATTTTGGGTTAGCTTGGAAGAACCCGGAGGGAGTGCTCTTAAGATGCATTCATTGAGGATGAAGCCCCAAAGGTAATTTCTGATCTCCATGGAGGATTTTGTGGGGGACATTTTGTTGGAAGAGTTACAACACATAAAATCTTGAGGGCTGGTTATTGGTGGCCAACTCTCTTCAAAGATACAACTCTATTGGTTAGGAAATGTGAAAGTTGCCAACATTTTTCTGGAAGAATGAAAGCTTTAGGCTCCCTTCCTTTGCATCCTATGTCAATTGAAGCCCCATTTAAGCAATGGGAATGGATTTCATTGGAAGATTTTAGATCCTTCCAGTGCTGGTCATAAATGGATTCTTGTAGCCACTGATTATTTCACTAAGTGGGTGGAAGCAATCCCCACCAAGAAAGCAACACACCAAGTCATCATGGACTTCATGTTGAATCAAATCATATGCAGATTTGGAGTGCCAGCTAAGATTGTTGTTGATAATGCCATGAGTTTTGAGCCAAACCTTTGGTGGCAATGTGCAAAGGTATGGAATCAATTTGACATATGCTTCTAACTACAATCCCAAGGAAATGGACAAGATGAGTCCAACAATAAAAACTTGTTGAAGATCATTAGAAGAACCTTGGAGCTGAAAAAAAAGAAGTGGGGTGAGCAAACTGAAGTTTGTTGTTTGGGCTGATAGAATCACTATCAAAAGAGCTACTGGTAAAAGCCCATTTGAGTTGGTATATGGAACTCAAGCTTTTTGCCCCTTCATTTGCAATTGTCTTCATTTCAGTTTGTTCAACAAATTGAAGATCAAGAAGTTAGTCCATATGATGCTCGAATCAATCAGATTATTGAGTTAGATGAAGAAAGAAGGGCATCCCATCAGTGGCATGTGAAGTTCAAGAGAAAAGTTGAAGAAGTTATTTGATAAAAAAGGTGACTCAAGAGCTTTCAAGCATTGGGGATCTTGTGTTATTATGGGATAAGAAGGCATGAAGATAAGGGAAAACATGGTAAATTTGATGCATTGTGGATGGGCCCTTATTCAATTGACATTGAATTGGTGAAAATACCTTCTTCTAAAAGACTTAGATGGGGAATTACTTGAATTCCTATTAATGGTAGGCATTTGAAACATTTCCTTGATTGATTTCTCAGAATCAAGGTATACTCCATTGTATAGTGTATAGTCTTTTGGTTTCTTTCTACTTTGTGTTTTTTTATTTTTTTTTGTCTTGGTCCTTGGCAGCCATTTTGTTGGTTTCTCGGTTCATCCTTGGGGAGTTGGTTATTATTGTTCTTCTCTGCAAGCTTATTCTTTGACTCATGTTTCCCAATGGTTTTTTTTGGCACTTGGTCTATGCTATTTTTGTTCTTGGCACTCATAGGAGTGCCCATCCCTGAGTCGGAGCTGATGTTGGTGCTCAATTTGATCTCACCCCATTTTTCCTTGAAATTCTTCAATTTGCGGGCTCTGTCATCTTTTCTATCTCCCCGTATTGATGCATGAAAACTTTGTCCTCCATTTGGTTTCCATGATCAGTCCCTTCCTTTGGTTGAGGATCACTTTAAATCAGAATTTTTTTTTTCCATTCCTCTGTCCATGTGAAAGAATTTGTAACTTGGGTGAAAACTCAGGTTTTTCCTTCCTTCCATTTTCCACAGTCACGTTTTTTTTCCTATCATTTTTGTCCCAATATATGTGGAAATGTGATTGGATGTGGCTTGGAGGATCATATTTGGGCCTTATATCATTTCCAAAATTCTCTGTCTTAAAGAAAGATTCATTTCAGGTGCAAATGGTGATTTTCCTACATTTTACGGTTTGATGGGTGTGTTTTTCCCGTCAAATTTACATCTCAAAGCATCTATGGAAATGTGGCCCTTTCTAGTTGGATGTGGCTCGGTGGGGCACTTTGAAACTCTAAGGCCGATTCAACTCAAAACTTGTCCACGTGGAGGGTTGACGCTCATCTGAAAATTCACCTTTTGGTTTGACCTTGGAGTTGTGAGGGAGACATGTGGAGGTTTCCATTGCCTTGCCAGACTTAGAATTTTTTTCACCTTTTGGTTTGACCTTGGACAGTGGAGTTGGGGGACACATTTGAGGATTGAGGCTTCCAGGATCCCACCTATACTTAAAATTTGCATCGGGGAGACATGTGGAGGCTTCATTTGGCTCCCGCTCTATACTTAAATTTTCAAAAAATTTTCTAAGGCCTAGGACACGTGGTGGGAGGACACACCTGTTTGGGGGGACCGGCCCTAAATTTTATTTTGAAGAAGTTCCAGGAGGACACTTGGAGGCTTCCGCTCACTCTGCCCTTGCTTGGACTTTTCAACGGCCAAGGAAAACTGTCTCGGACCCTAGACACATGGCGCCTTCCATTGATCCTTCAACTTTTTTAACAACTCTTCCTAGATGAGACACGTGGTGAGCCTGCACTTTTTGGGGTCTCACTTTTGGGGACCATCTCAAAGTGTGCCATTGAGACACGTGGAGGCTTCCACTGGCTCCTTTTTACATTGAGACTTTTCAAAGGCCAAAAAGGCATTTTTCTTGGGCCAGGGCATGTGGAAGGCCCACACTTGTTTGGAAACTTTCCACTATACCTCACCTTTGTAGTTGTTACACCAAGAAACATGTGGATGACTCTAATCTATAAAGTTGAGAAGGGGAAGAATCAATGGTTGTTGTGCATTTCACCTATTTTTCCACCATTTTTCTCCAAGACTCTGGAGATGTGAATACGCACTATTTTTCATCATTTTTGATGAAATTCCTTGTCGTTTTTTTGTCTACAAAGTGCCATTGAATGGATTTAGAACTTAATTTGTGAGTCCAAGGATTGTTAAGGTTGATATTTTGAAATTGGAATTGCTCGGGCACTTGTAAAAATGTGAATTACAGAGAAGATGGATGCGGGGTAGAGTTGCAGAGGAAAGAGAGGAAAAGGATGAAATGATGGAGGTTGTAGGTGTAAAAGATGAAAAAGGTGTTGCCTCGAGAGTGAAAAGGATTACCTATCAGATCAATATGTACAGAGCCTCAGAAAATGATTAAAATGGGGATTTCTCACATGAAAGAATCAGAATGATTAGAAGGAATGCCAAAAGGTTGTGGCATGGCATCCTAGTCATTAGTCGAGGGTCTGAGAAATGTGATCAGTTCATAATTGGTCCACTGGAAGCTTTTGGATGTGAATTTGTTAAACGTCACTTTTTGAGGAAAATTGGTAACAAGCAAAGGTCCCTCGAATATTCTTCTTTTTTTGGGGAAAATTTGGGATGAGTGAGCAAGTGAAATGTATAAATGCAATGAGAATACTCTTGAAAAAAGGTGGGGGTTGAATTCTTAAGAGAAAATTTGAGAGAGCCCATCTTCCTGAGAGACCAATATGAGAAACCTGTTAATTTCCTGTGTTTTAGATTTCAATCATGTCAAGTTGGTTGCGAGTGTACAACCATTGACAAGCTCGAAATTTCAAAGAACTTTCCCCTTTGATGAATCTAATCAATTTTGAGTTAATTTGTGTCAATCTTGGAGCAATTTGTGTCTGCTTTATTTTAGAATGTCTGCAAGTAGTTTTTCTTATTCCTATTGCAATCTTGTGTTAAAGTCCCTCCGAATCACAGGATCTCATCCATGTGACATAGTTTAGTGGCATTTTGCAATTTCATTTCAAGAAGAGCCTTCATCTGTGATGAGATAAACAATTTAAAATCACTTCACTTGTCATTTGTTGATAAAGATTGTTTGTAAGCCTTGAGTGTATCTTAGGCATGAGGAACTAGGGGTCTTTGATGTTTTATTGAGTCTTTAGCTCGAGCCTTCATGTTAGATTCTCAAAGATTGTGTGAAACCATGTATGATCTGGGCCTCCATTGAAGCACACCTTCTAGTTGAAGGAAATATTTAGCTATTGAAGCTTTTATCATTTAGCTTTCAATTGTTGTGAAGTCTCTCAAAGATCTAGTATAATCAACTTTATCTACTTCTTAATCTCCCACAAAATTATTCAAAAACCATGAATCCATCCTGAACTACCCCTGTTTTCCCTGTATATCCACAAAGGAACAAAATCTATTTACTAAAATATGTAGAACAATCAAGATCCCATAATGTCTTCAGTAACCTTAGCCTTGTTTTGAAAGTATCTCCATCTTTTAGAAGTGACAACTCTTGAGAGTTAAATTATGGAGTATTGATCATACTTTCCCAAGGTTTTCTTCATAAAATTTGTGCAAAAGAAGGATATCTACCCTCAAAGTGAGTTATTCCTTTAGAAAAGGGACAAATGATTTTTTGGCAATGAATCATGGAGGTGTTTTTTGATTTTTGGCACGATGCACGGGAAGAATAGTTGCATTTGAGTCTTTCAAACTCAAAGATTATGAGATCAGATTATCCAAATCATGACCTTGAGCTTGTAAAATTTTGCACTCCTTGGTGTGGTGGAGGCACTTTGTTCTTTGCTAGAGATGTACACTTAGGACTGATCACTTGAGTCTTTGCCACCTCTTCATGAAGCCCAATCTCAACACTCATTAATAGCGTTGGATGGATTTTCTTTGTGAGTACGACATGGAGATAGATCATGTGAAGGGGAAGGAGAACATGGTTGCAGATGACCTAAGTAGATGGAGACATGTGGCTATGGCTACTTTAGTGGGTACAAATTTATGGAGTATGATTTTGCAGCAACTTACTCATGATAGTCTCTACCTTACGTACCCAGAGCAGAGATTGAGTCCAAGAGACCCATTGAGGGGAAATTTGACAGATTCTCATTAGAGACAAATGGCCTTCTAAAGAACAGAGGTAAAATATATGTTCCTAGAGATAGAGGCTCGAGACAAGACATTTTGACAGAGGCTCATTTTGTACCTTATTCATCCCATCCCGAGGTGAAGAAGATACACGCCACCTTGAGATAGTTATACCATTAGAGGTTACTATAGAGAGACATAACTCAGTTCATGTCAAATTGTTTAGAGTTTCGTAAGGTGAATGCCAAGCATCATGATCCAGTTGTCATCCTCTTCCCTCATGCTATACCGGATTGGAAATAGGACACCATATCCATGGACTTCATAGTTGGGATACCGACATTGGGATACCACCACAATGCCATCATGGTCACGATGGATAAATTGATGAAAGTGGCTCATTTTTCTCCAATGAAGACCACCTACACAGCTAGTGCAGTGGCATGGGTATATCTTGATAAGATTTTCATATTGCAAAGGATTCCATGAAAGATCATTTCATGATCGCGATCACTTGTACACTTCTCACTTCGACTACAATGCAGTATGCTCTTGGGATGAAGATCAATTTCAACACAACTTATCACCTTGACACGTATGGACATACCGAGAAGGTGAATCAAATATTGGATGACATGCTTAGGATGTACATCATGGATCATCATTCGAGATGGCGGGAGAATTTCTATCCGGTGGCTTTTTCTTACAACAATAGTTTTTAGAGTTCGAGTAGGCATGGCTCCTTTCTGTGCACTTTATGGCAAAGATTGTAGGAAACTTATGAGTTGGGAAAGGTTATAGGACAAGGTTTCTCTTGGATAAGCTTTACTACAGGACATGGAGCAAGAGGTTGTTATGATCAAGCAGAGATTGCAGGAGGCTAAGGATAGGAAGAAGAACTATGCAGATCAACATAGGACAAATCATATTTTTGAGGTGGGCATGAAGGTGTTTCTTCGTTTCATACCACATAAGAGCCCTACCCATTACGGAAATGGTTCTAAGCTTGCTCCTATATTTGTGGGTCCCTTTCAAATATTTGATCATATCAATC
Source organism: Taxus wallichiana var. yunnanensis (assembly GCA_018340775.1). NCBI lineage: Eukaryota > Viridiplantae > Streptophyta > Pinopsida > Cupressales > Taxaceae > Taxus > Taxus wallichiana. The sequence continues at coordinate 133,108,799 of CM031241.1, forward strand.
GCTTGGCCTATCGTCTCAGCATTGAAACCTAACTTTTATCGCATCCACGATGTATTTCATGTTTCGTACATAAAAGGTATATTATAGATCCTTCTCATGTATTAGATGTACCTCATTGCATGTGTAATATCAATGACAAGTGATGGTGGAGCCCATCCGTATTTTAGAGCATAGGACCCCGAGCCTTCGAGACAAAGAGATTGATGAGGTTCATGTCCAGCAGACATGTATGATGAGATGACATAGGAGGATGCTACATTACTACGAGTCCAGCTTCCAAACCTATTCCAGTTGACTTCCAAGAGGAAGTCAAGTCTAAGGGGGGTATGTAGTTCCCACTTCCTTCGACACTTATTAATTTTTTTGATTTCGATTACTAATGGTTATACATGGATATTATTGTATCATTTTGACTTAGCATGATGATTAGGCCATAGAGATACTTGGACCATGGATGGATTTTTATTCATAGTATGATGTGTCCGTGGATTCTTAGAGACATTTTATATTTATGATGATGTGTTGTCGAAATGGTTATATATATTTTGACATTCAATATTTTCGCCATATTGAGTAGGCTTTAGCAATAGATTGGACTATCTTGTGATCCTGTGGTGTTGATGAAATGTAGAATGGAGATGTTGTTTGAAATTGAAAATAATAATGTTAGTTTCTAGATGATGATTTAATTCATATGTAGATAATTATGGATTTGTATTTATATATTTTATCTTGGATGTTTTGATGTGACCATGAGGTCAAGGAGGTATTGTGTGTTTCAGTAAGCATATCACAACAATAAACAGGTATTGAGACCAACCACATTGGATTACTTTGGATGGATTCAACAATGGTCACCATGAAAACTTATGTTATGTTGCGTGTGTCTTGTTTGTTGTTAGGAGGCCCCAATGGGGGATTACATCTAATTGTGACCAAGGGGCTTGTGTGTTATTCTTTTTATATTTCGTTTATTTAATTTTAGTATGTTATTTTAGAGCGATGTATTTCCCTTTTATTAATTATTTAATTTCTATCTATATTAGTAAATTAATCATGTTACTAAACTAATTTTGTATGGGACAAAATAATTCATTTATTAGATTAGATGGTTCTTTGGTTTATGTGTTGTAAGTTGAGTTCTTATAATATTGACTGTGGTACACTCTACCTCTCCTTAGAATTTCGGATTTGGCTTTAAGGGCCAATTTTGCAAGCTTGTGGGACAAGTTAAACTCATCCCACACCTCTTAAATTACTATAATGACCCTACCTATGGGTTGGGGGGTCAAAAATAGACCAGACCTTATTATGTGTTTTCAGAAGACAAATGGTAAGTTTTCATTGCACTTTCTTACATATGTTTATTTATTTATCCTAAAGGGTATGGGTTGGAGTGGTGTGTGTAAAAGGTTTGTCATACCTCTCAACCACCCATTTAATTTTCCTTGGAGTATGGGTTTGACTTGGGTGTTGTGGATTGGAGAATAAATGATGTTGCATCCTAATGAAGCCACATCATCATCCTCCTCTTTTCTATTTATTGAGGTTCGTCACTTATTTTGGAGCTCTCTCTCTTGGATGCTTGCTTGTGGGAGTTGAAGGGTGCTTGTAAAATTGCTTGTGTTTGAAGATTTTGGGACTTTCTCTCAAAGAGTATCTTTGCCATGGTAAGGTAGGATCTTGCTCTCTTATTTTTCTACTTGTTTCTTGCATGTTATGAGATTTTATGGAATTGTGTTCTTACATGAAGTGTTGGGTAGTAATTTGACTTTAGGTTATGTTGCGATTTGGAAATGGGGAGGAAATATGTTGGGAGGCATAATATTTTCTTTATGTGTTTAGGACGGAGTGGGTTTTGGATGCCCCACCTTGTTACGCTTCATTATTTTTGTATTGTGGGAGCCATAAGAGAGAGTGATGCATGAGAGTGAGGGAGGCATAAGATACATAATTTGTTTTTGTGGGGAGGCATAAGAGTGTTTGGGGTTGATTGTGTTTTTGAGGATTTTAAAGGTGGGCATCCAAAATCTTGGGAGGAACAAGGGAACCCTCATTATTTCTATATCTACTTGGCTATTTTAGAAGCCATTTATTGGTAATTTGTTGTGTTTAATTTTTATTTTTTTCATTATCTCTCTTATGTGTTTGTTTTTGAAAGTGAATGTCTTAGCATTTTTTAGTTGCCATGTGTTGATACATCCCTTATTTCCTTGGGTTTGGGGCTTGGGGCCAATGAGAAAAATTGCTTCTTCTTCTCATTGGAGTTTTTGTTGGGTTAAAAGTGTTGCCTCTCCCCCATTTTTGGTTGTGGTGATTAAGTGAAGAGAAGATGGATCTTGGTGGAAGATTTGATTTTTGGAGAAATAATAAAAGACAAAATATATTTCATTATAATGAATCCCTTGTAAAATATCCACTTCAAGTGGAAGATCATTTCATTTCCTATTTGAAAGGAAAGAGTTATTGTATTATTATTTTTGAAGAAAAGTTGTATTGATCATTAGTTATTAAGATTGTATTGTAGATTGTGAAGGAAATAAAAACTTGCTCACATTTTAGTCAAATTACTATTTCATACAAGTGTGTAGATCTTATTGGAAAGTTAGTAGTTATTATTTTAAAACTTATTGGAAATCTTGTAAAATTTGGTTGTGAGAATGTTTGCAAATTTGTATGTTATAAAATTCAAGACATAGTAAATTTGATTTTATTACTTGAAAGGCATGTAAAGGAAAAGTTAGTCTATTTTGGTTCATTTCCTTACATTGTTGGAAGAAAGTTAAACTTTGCATGCTTATATGGAAAGAACTTAAATGTGTGTTGTCAATTACTTGATAAATAAAATAGATTAACTCCTAAAACTAAGTGTGCAAAGAAATTACATAGTTGCAAATAGACCTTAGATCTATTGAGTATATAAATGAGTCATTAATCTAAATCAAGTTCATTTTAAAGTCAAATATCAAAAGGGTAGATTTAAGTGAAAGGTACTTATAATCTATTACTTGATAGTATTGCCATCCCATTTTAAAAGGAACTTGTAAGTGTGATTTTTAGTGTAGCTAGTAAAATAGGTTCTTGTTTCCCTCTTTATAGTATTAGTATTAAGATATTATTATTATTGAAAATAATAATACTTATAAATTAAATATAAAAAGTATATATATATATATATATATATATAGACATGAAATAAATACCAACTGATTAACAAAGAAAATTAATTAATAAGGATTGGGTTTGGCTTAACCCGTGTATGGCTACGACCTACACTCAATCTTTGTTGGGAAATAGGGTTGGCGGGTGGGTCACGACCCCACCCCCACCCCATTATCAAATGGGATGGGGGGTGGGGTCGTGACCTCACCCCAACCCCAAATCTTTGCAGAAACCACATTACAATAAACCTCATAGTATATTTAAACCTCGCTCATTTTCAATCCTTCAGCATCGTGTATGTAATCATGACCCACCACCAAGCCATGAGTGTTTTATTTTAAATTTTTTTCATATATATATATATATATATATATACACACACACAGAGTTTTATAATGAATATATTAATGTTGATTTCGGTTTCTAATCAATTTTATTTTTTAAAAATATATAATAAAATAAAATATACATATATACAGGTATACAAATGTATATACATATATGTATACATATATATGCTCATACCCAAATGAAAACTTATACCAAATTTGATCATATCACTAAAATGGGGCAAAACCCATATGCCCATTTGGGTAAATCTTAAAAATATGAGTTAAATAAAATAGATGAATACTTTGAAACCCTAAATGAGGGTGTAAACAAAATAAGAAAATAAATGAGACATGTATGTCTCTCCAAAAGCTTGAGATGGCCTCTAATGGCTTCCTCTTTCTCCTCCACCAATCTACAAAACAAAACAAGGAATAATAAGCCACACAAAAGAGAAATAAGATTTTCTTAAGGAAATTTAGGGTTAGTGAAATCCTTTGATCTTGTGGCCCCAAATGAATCCATCCAAGGGATGAGATTCATCCCTACAAAAAGTAGGTGGGGAGTGGGTGAGAGGAATTTAAATTTAAATTCAAAATTTAAATTTTAATTGCATGGGTTGACTTTCTAAGGGGCATGGGCACTTTAAATTTGTAAGGGTGGGATTATTTTATCTAACCCTTATGCTAAATTGATGACTTGTTAACTTTTTTACACCTAGTAACCTTGTGGGATTAAAATAACTCTAGTATTTAATTAAATAGAACCCTTTTACCCATGGGATTAATTATCCTAGTTGATTATGGTGGAATTTAATTGTTTATCAAATAACCTTTAAGGGGAACCTAAACCATACTTTAGGATAATTAAGTTATTAAAAGGTAATGAGATTTTTAATTATTTTACTATATTGGGGATTAAAAAGGGAAATTATATTATTAATTTACTTAGCAACTTAGAAACATTAATGTGATAGTTGTTTTTCAAGCCTTTTTGTGGGCATGTTTTGCAAAAAAATAACTATTCCATAATTTTTCTAGCTTGCTCTAGGTTGTTCTCGTGTTTCGTGCGGTAGAATTTAGTGGGCGTTATAGTTCATGGCATTTCTTCATTTCATGACTTAAATTACTAAGTACATAGCTTTTCCATTGCAATAGTGTATAAGAACAACTACAAGATTTCATTTTATATAAAATTGCTTATAAGTCTCAAAAAAGAGAAAAGAAATTCAACCAATTACTAAGTACCATTTCTTTTCTTTACACAACAAGAGTGATAACCATTCCAACAAGGCAATTCAAGTATAAATTTCATACATTCTTCCAACACAAAAAAATTCATTTTACCAAATGAAAGCACAAGTAACTATGATACATTTCCAGATTTGATAGGAACACATTCTCAATAAATTACAACTTTCAAGTTCTTCTTTCACCCTTTTTAATACAAAAAAACTTGATAAAGTTTTTTACAAGAACTTCTATTTTTACAATAATATAAATTTTAATTAGGTTTCAGTTGGTGTAGTAGCTGATTAACATGATGAGATCCCTCTCCACCATTAGTTTGAGCTTTTGGTGTGATGGAAAATCATTTGGTATCAGAGCTACACGACTTTCTGTCACACCAAAATCTCGAACTAATGGTGGAGAGGGATCTCATCATGTTAAACAATTGCTACACCAATACCCTCCTGCACAATGGAGCTGGGTATACACCCAATCAGGCCCAACAACATTAGGAGGAAGTGACACCAGGAATTTCTGGGAGGTCACCCATCCCAACACTACTCTGGGGCTAATGCACTTAACTGCCTAGTATAAGAGCTGCATGACTTTCTGTCACACCAAAAGCTCAAACTTATGGTGGAGAGGGATCTCATCATGTTAAACAGTTGCTACGCCAACACCCTCCCACACGATGGAGCCAGTGTATACACCCAATAGGCCCAACAACATTAGGAGGAAGTGACACCAGGAATTTCCTGGGAGGCCACCCATCCTAGAACTTCTCCAGGGCGGCACGCTTAACTTCCGGCTCGATACTAAATGATTTTGCATCACACAAAAATATTTAACTAATGGTGGAGAGGGATCTCATCATGTTAACCAAATTGCTACACCAACGAATAATGTACTTCCTTTTTCTCAACGAGCATAGTTCATTTTCTTACAATATAAAAGATCTTTTTCCCAAAAATTGAAAGAATCATTTACAAGATTGCAAATTTAAATATTTCAACATTGAAACAACATTTCAAAGGTGATTCTTTTGGCTCCAACATAGCATGAATCCTCCAATCTTAAACTTCAAGCACAACAACAAAATAAGGGAGTAGGCAACGCTCTCCACCCAACCTATAATCCAATGAGAAGGAGAAGTCATCCTCCTCATTGGCCCCCTGAGCCCCAACAATGAAGAAATGAAGGGTATCAAGCAACCATGGAAACTTTCACAAGGCTTCCACAATAACCATTTACACAAAACTTTCCACACACAAGCACAATATACAAAATAACAACAAACATACAATTTTTCCCCAAGTAGAAAGGTTCAAATTCAAGCCAAGGGAGAGAAGAAACATGGGGAATCACTTTTACTCCCAAGGGGTTTAGGTTTCCACCTTAAAAAGCCTCCAAAACTTCATTCACACAACCACAACCAAACTCTTATCCCTCCCTCAATTTCTCTTATGTCTCCCTCAACTCTTATCCCTCCCTCAATAAACATATCAAGATAAATAAGAAATCTTTCTTATTATCAAAAGGTGGAACACCCAACCCCAAACTCCTCCAAAAGAATAATATAAAATCTTATCCCTCCCTCAATATTTTCCCCATTTTCTTTCTCCTACACAACCTTAAGGCCATTCTAATCCCAAAACCAAAATACACAACATTCATTATCATCACAACCATTTGCACAACACATAGAAATAAAAATACATGGGTGAAGTCCCTACCTTTCCATTGCAAGAGTATCCAATCCAAAAGCACAAGATCCAATATTTCTAAATAAAAATAAGCTCCAAAAATCTTCCAAGATCCCAAGAAGCACTCCAAAAACAAATTCCTAAAAATTCAAGAGTGAAAAATAAAACCTCTAACCCTAAAAATGAACAAATAAACTTGTATAAATAGAAAAAGGGAATAGGAGGGTGAGGTGGCTCCATATAGGGTGTATATCAATTTTCCTCAACTCCACATCACATGGTTAAACTCCAAACCCCAAACCTCAATAAATTGGTGGTTGAGGAAATGACAAACCTCTTACATACACAAACTCAAACCCACACCTCTAAAGGACAAAATTAAAAACTCATGTAAGAAGGTGCAATAAATATCACCTTTTACCTTACAAAACACATAATGGGGTCTATTTTTTACCCTTAACCCATTAGTATAGTTGGAAGGTGAAATTAAGAGGTGTGGGACAAGCTTAACTTGTCCCACAAGCCTAAATAAATAGCCATTAAAGTCCAAATCCGAATTTGACATGCAAGGTTCAGTACACAACACTTAAACCAATAAAAATCCTTTCAAATCCATAATACAATCAAGGAAAACCTACCAAAATTTAATACCACTTTGGTCACATCCAATTTACAATAACTAACAAGATTAATCAACTTAATTAGAGAACACTTAACTAATAATAATAAAGTAGATCACATTACAATAATAAATTACATACTCACAAAATAATTAAATGAAAAGGGATACCCACACATCTACCAAAGTCATATTTGACGCCACCCTCCAATGGGGACCTCCTAATAATTTTATCAACAACCAACAACATAAAAAACATAAGTTGTCAAGGTGACTAGTTCACTAATACCCTAAATTCTTGCATTGTTGGTCTCTTATCCCCTTTTATTTGTTGTGTTACAATTTCTTGAAAAATCAAAACAATACCTCTCTGGCCTCGTGGCCATATCAATAACATCGAAAAAATAAAATGCACATACACATATCAATACACATCATCAAATAACATAACTAGATCATCTCTAAAATTAAGCAATTTCATCAATTGTTTATAATTCTAGAACATTTCAATTCTATCATTTCATCAATAATAATTTGATCACAAGACTAGATGAATCATCTAACAACAATCTATACGTCAAAATCCAATGTGTTAGCATGTATATATAAAGTGGTAACTCTAGATCATCATCAATACTGAAATGTCAATCCATGCATATAATCCACACTATGAGTCACCACATATCCAAAATCAAAATATCTATAATGTCTAACAAAATACTAATCAAATATAATAATGTCCATCTATCAATGTCTACTGATCAAATATGATAACAAAGTCTATGCCTCCAATCCAAGTACAAAAATCATAGTAAGATCAATGTCAAAGAGGAGTGGGCATTACATAATTTTCGCTTTCTCGGATTGCCTTGTGCTTTATGACTTTTGTCTTTATTTTGGTTTTGTTTTTTTCCATGATGAGTATCTGTAGAGAGAAGTGTATTCAATGTACATATTATATAAAATCAAAAATTGGCTTGAAAATTTTGAACATATTCTAAAAATAGCAATATATAAATAGAAAATAAAAACAAAATAAAAAGTACACCCCATAGTTTTATGAGAGATGGGGATAGAATACTTCCACTACCATTACAATGGTAATTTTCTTAACTTTTGTTAGAGCTTGTTGGAATGAACCTGGGGTGATCTATGCCAATTGGAATGTGCCAAAGAGAATATAAGGAAATGCAAATACACCTCACATGGTGAAAAGAACTATATGGGGAGCGTTAATGTTACTTCACATCCCTTCACTAAAATATGAGCAATGGGATGTCAATCCTACAAGGATAATAGTTACGTTGACACATACAAAGACCCACACATTAGTGCCACTATAAATAAATACAAACCCAATTGATTTTTAAATAATGAAAAAATGTATTTGGTTAATGTTAGATTATACGTAACCTTGGTGCATCCATAACCTAAACCGTAGCATGTATTTTGTTATTTAACTTGATTGAAAAGCCTATAAATGTGCATAAGAAACTATGCCAACTAAAAAATTAATGAATCGCCTAGGGAAAAGGAGTGTAGAATGTGCCATAGTTGTCTATACTCTATGGTCATTATTATAATTTTTTTCCGATATGATTTTTGACCTAATTTTGTTTCTGAGCCATTTTTTATACCTATCATTTGTTTGATTTTAATTTTTATTATGTTTCATGATTTTGAGCTACTCTAAGGTTGAAATATAACCTGATAGTTTCCCAACCTTGTTTGTGGTTTATGAGATTGAATAATATGAACATGGCCCAAACAAGTGGAGGATTTGAATTTGTTGTGCACATGTTTTGTAGTATTATTGAATTATAAATAGGGGAGTGTGTCTGGTCTATAACATGGCACATACATAGTAATATAATATAAAAACTAGCAAAGTGTTAGTAATAAGAAACATGAAAACAACATATAAGATATAAGTAAAAACATGCAAGGATACACATCTCACAAATAGAATAGTATGGAAAAAAATATGCTAGTTACATGGGACACCCGTCATGATGTCACAAGACACTAACAAACACTCAAGAACAATAATAAATTAAACAAGTACTTACGGCGTAGCCTACAAACAAGTGAAAACACAAAGAAAACATGTAAACCAATAAACAAGTAGTAAGATGAAGGCGGGATCAGTTTCGGGAAGTGACTTGTAAAATAGATACTACAAATGAAGAACCCATTAACATGTTAGAGTAATACATAGTATGACACGATGTATATTCTAAGTGAATGAGGTAAGATAAATTATATTAAAGATTAGAATAGTAGCACTCGTACATGAGAAAGTGTAAATATGGATGCCCCCTGAAAGTAGCTACAAAATAATTGGTAAAGAGTACTATTAAGCATCATGCACCGTGTAACAATATCTCTATATCATGCATTCAATGCAATATACCACATGGATAGACGTGAATAGAAAAAGGATATAACATACTATGTATCAAGAAAACATGATTATTAATGTACAACATGAATAATATAATCCTGCAATAGAATCTACCAAGAAAGACTGATGCAAATATTTGTGGATGTTTTGTATTTATTTAAAAGAAATTACATATTTAATATATTTGAAGAGAAAGAAGGATGATCCAAGAATTCCCTAGATGAAAAACATTGGGTTTTTAGGGTTTGTTTATTAATATAGACTATATACATAGATATGGAAAGCATGTTTTCCCCTAGTGTGTATATTGAAAATTAGGTTTGACTATGTAGCCACTTCTGGAAAGTCAAGTTGAACCTATGAACAAAGTGTCTTATCATGAAACAAGGGGGAAAAGTTGGATGCCCACAGGTGTGAGCTAGAGTAGGTCGATACTAATCAAGAGTTTCATAGAAATCTAGATCAAATCATACATGGCTAGGGTCAACAACATAATATGCAAAAGGCTTCGAGGACCTAAAAAGAACCTTGTCCTACACAAGTGATACATGGCCATGATATATTTTCCATCAATGTACTTGGTGGTCTAAGATTGGTTATTAGAGCAGGTAAATTCAAGCCTCCATTTAAAAAATAAAATAAAATTAGTGCAAGTTTGAGCAAATCATAGGAAGACCGATGTTGATATCCAAGGTTCGAGTTCATGCTATATTAAAAGACTACCATGTAGGGAAACATATATAAAGAGCCACCTACTAATAGAAAATGTCAATGAGATCATCTCGAAAAATATATAGATATGAGATAGATTACAAAATGTTGTACAAATAGGAATAAGGAAGAGGAATTTAATGAAAAATTGAATTTATGGAAATGGATTTAGCTTGAAATGAATGAGAAAAATAATGACAAAACATGTGCTCTTATACCAATGTCGAGCCTAGATAAATGGGTTGTATAATGAGAAGAAAAATGAAATGTGTCAAACCAAACTTAGTATTATTATTTAACAAAAACAAGTGATATAATTTATAAATATAGAGCCATTGAAATTATTGTTTACTTAATATTCTCTTTGACTCTTTAATTACCTATGAGAACTCTTCAAGTTCCAATAAAAAGATAAAATCATTAACATATAATATTATCTAATAGTGTTTACAATAATGTTATATTTATGATTTCCAAAACTATTGTATTGTTGTGAAAATATGGGGAAAGGACTTACTAAAGCTAACTTACCACTTGTGTTGAGATGATTTGTATTTCTATGTTATCCAATAACTTGTGAGGAAAACGTTTAGTGCATGTGCACTTTTTTATTTATATAATTGTGTATCCATCTTCTTCATAATTTAATCATATTACATGTAGATATGTTTCTTCATAGCTTAAGATGTATGGGGAGAACAAAAATTAAGCATTATAGAAGGATATTCAAGAATCTCCGTAATTCCTTTAACAAGAAAGTAAACAGGCTCAGTATATTAAATGTAGGTCTTTCATGCAAGGCATTGTTATTGATATCAATCACTCATGACATCCTACGATGTTATCCATCAATTATTCACAATGTTGGAAAGAGATATTAATATAGGGACATCTACAAAACCTATGCAAAATCAACTTTTATATAACCATTTGAACCACCGTCAACAAATATTTTTCCCACTAATTATACCACGATACCTCTAAGTTAAATATTTCCTTCATAGGTCCATTTTCGATACGTTCTCATCATTTTTCATGTGGATTTTAGAATACATTACTCTCCGACATAAATATATATGTATAAATTTTGTAACATTTATGTAGAATAAAAATGATCCGTATATAAGTGTTTAGTATGCAAAAATTAATTCTCTATTGAGATAAATTTTAAGTTTTATATAATACCTTATTCATCATGAAAAAATAGATATCTCAAAACATATTTAATCTCATTAATCGTTATCAATACAACTCTTTGTTTTAAAATTAACCTTGAGATTAATTTCTTCAGCATTGAGGGCCAAACACAATCATTTTTCCATCAACTTTTATTTCACATTTGTACTTTCCTTCCAATTCCATTAACCTAAGTATGTAATATAACCATTAAGATATATTAGAGAAGAATGGAACGTGGTACCTAAGTAGTACATGGAAAAGATTTTCTCTATCATTGACATCCGCTTGACAAGAATTCCTTGATACTCAAAAGCATTATCTTTTTGGATTTAAATCTAACGATAGTAGTAAATCTGTAACAAAGGGAATGAAAATTGTTTAAAATTCCTTATTTATTTGTAGTGATGTATAAGGACAAGGCCAAAAATGTTGTTTTTGTTGTAACTCAATTAGGTGATACGCACTTGTTTAACCTAATAATATTACTCTTAATTGTATACTAGAGGCACCTTGCTAATATGAAATTTATATTTATTTGATTTACATTTTCTTTGGGTATTCAAAAGTTTCCATAATTTTGAAAACAAATTGTTATTGAATTTATTTTCACAATTAAAAATTTGGATAATTTAAAAATTGAAAATAATAATAATATCGCTCGAGTCTAAAAACCTCTAAATATTCCTCCAACATATTAATTATTTATGCTTTTTCAATGTATATAAAAACATCAAATTACATGTTATTTTTAATCAATAAACATAACTTAGCTTTTGGAAGTTTATTCTCCGCATGAATTCTTAATTTGAAATCGTGGCAATAAGGTTTAAATGAAAATTATTTCTTTAAATCCTTTAATATGTCAGCAACACCAAAGCTAAATGATAATGCCCTGCACTACTAGTTTGAAAACCAAAGAAAAGAGCACAATTCTACTTAGATAGAACCTATGTAACACGACGACACATCCCCTACCATGTTAGACTATTGCCCATACCGGGATGTTTCAAAAACTTAGTGATGGGTAGGAAATGTCCCCTACCCACCCCCAATCTGCTTTAATGTTGGGGATGTCCCGGGGACATCAAATTTGGAGTAGGGGACATCTAGATGTCCTCGTACGTCTGTGGGAATTCTACAAGTCCCATGACCGTATCAGAAATTTATGGGCATCCCCTACATTGTAAAAATGTTTAAACCTTTAAAAAACACAAATTTAATAAAAAAGGAATGTGGGGGCCCATAAGGACTCCCAGATTCATTCCTAACTAACCTAAACCTAAAAAAACTCTCTTATAGATACAATTAAAACAAAAAAGAAACTGAATTTTGTTATTTCCCATCTTGTGAAGGAGAAGACCAAGAAAGAAAACATCATCGAGAAGAAAAGAGAACAACATTAAGAAGAAAGAAAGAGAGAAAAATTCTATAGTATTTGAGTTATTCTTCACATCCTTTGTTCATTTTACAAATTTACACAAATTAGTTTTCAATTGTTTTTATTTTTTTCAAAATTTCAAACTTCAAAGACTTAAGGAAGTTTTTTTTTTTTTCACCTACAGCAGTAATCGGGAGTTGCATTTTCAATAAAAAAAGAGGAACAAGTGATGGTGAAGTGATTCAAATGCAACATAGAGGTAGAACTAGAAATAGGATTTATTCAGGGAGTGAGAGTGTTGTAGCAACTATGGGTTCAAATAATCCATTTGAATTCCCTTCTCAACTCTTCAAAATCATGCAAAAGGTCAATTCAATCCTAATAAGACTCTTTAACAATTTACAACAATCGCTTCTAATGAAAAAAATCTCTTAGGGGAGTAGAGTGTGGTTATGTCATATTTGCAACAAATATTTTAGGGGAAGCTACAAATGGGTCTATTGTCATATTTTGGGCATAATGGATAGGGTGTAATTTTTTTGAAGAAATAACATTACTTGACAAGGACAAAGTGACTAGGTTGCACATGGAGGGTAAGGAAAGAAAAAAGGGATACCATTGGTGACTATGCATGGTACACAATTTCCTACCCAATCCATTGATGTTGAAAGTCAAAGGGGAGAGGATTCTACCAAGGGAAAGAGAAATTCTACTGTTGTTGCATGGATGATCAATGTGCAATCATGGGAAGTAGATGACTCTTTTATTACCAAATTCTTCTTTTCCAATACAATACCATTTCATGCGTCATGTTTCCCTTACCTAAAATAAATGTTCAAGTATATAATTGTTGTTGGTTCCTCGTATGTCCCTCCTAGAGAACACAAACTACGGAGCAGCCTAGACTTCATAAAGAATATCCTAAGGTGAGTAAAGTGATGGAGGAGATGAGGAAAACTTAGAAACGGGTGGTCTTCTCTATCATCATGGATAGGTGGACTGATATTAAATATCATCCACACATCAATATCATTGTCACATGTCCCGCTTGCCCTTATTTTCTTAGAGTTATTTGTCAGATCGGGAAGAGGAAGGATGCAACCTTCCAATTTCAAAATTTGAATGATACCATAAAGGTGATTGGGCCCTCTAATGTTGTACAAGTGCTAATCGATTCAGCCTGCATATGTAAGTTAGCCGGCTTGATAGTTTAGGGTGCTTACAAAAAAATTTCTTGACTCCATGTTATGTTCATGTGTTGAACAATGCATTGAAATACATTGGAAATATAGATCAAGAGTGAAGACAATGGTGGCATAGGATAGAAACATACATATGTTAATTTGAAACCATCACACCTCGTTGCTTTATTTAGGTATTTTTCGACGAAGGAATTCCTCAAGCTGCGTCTACACTAGATATGATAACTATTTAATGTTTTTAGAGAGGATGCTTGAGGTGTAAGAGGCTCTATAATTAATGTTGGTTAATCAAGAGTGGGGTAGATGGCAAAGGAAAACACTTCTTACGGAATAAGTGTGAAGCAAAAATATCCTCAATGATGATTGGTGGTGCGAATGAGGTAAGCAGTTGCTGATTTTTTATATTTATATTATAATTTTTAATTTTTAAATATTTTTATCCATTTTTATGATTTATAAATTATTTTATTTTTCATTCTTAATATTTTCTATTTTTTGGTAACTTTTTTCATATATGTTCACTCCATCATCTCACCTATAATGGGGTTCATAACATATGTTGATACAGACTCTCCTAATCTTGAGAGATTTATGAAACATTTGACAATATTCTTGGGAAGATGAAGAAAGCCATTTGTAGCAGTGGATCCTACTTTGGGATTTTATGAGAGCATATCAGTCCCATTGTGATATGATGGTGGAACACAATGAACACCTCAGTTCATATATGACATATATGTTATAAATTCCAAATGGTACACAACAAGTCCTGGGAGAATGCATCCATTTGATCATGAAGAGGTGAAAGAAGGGCTCATGAAGCCCTTTTGAAAGATGTAGAATGATGAGGATTCCACTTACATGTGGAGATAATGGCTATCCTTGTTTAATCTGTGTGGTCCAACATTTAGAAAACCATCGATGAGGATAGATAGAACTACATTAGCTCAAGTAGATCCTAATGGATAGTAAACATGCCATGAAAAGGATGCACTAGAATTGAGGATTCTTACCACTTGCATTCTTTCATGGGTTTCTAGTTCCTATGTTACGCAGAGGAATCGCTCCGCATATGGCATCATCCACATAATTAATAGGAACTAGATTACCTCTTGACGAGCATAGAAGTTATTAGTCGTGCATAGTGCCTTGTGACTTGTGATCAAAAAACTCTTGAATATCGTTGGACTCTAGTTATACATTGGGATGTTAATCCTGAATATTACACATGATTGATTAGGTGAAGGCACTAGTGGGATTGGAAATTTGGATAGGGTTCTATTGGATGAGAAAATCCCTCATAAATCTAGTGACTTAGCCTCGTGGTCTGATTTTGATGCCATTGTAGCGTATTTTGACTAGGGGAAGCATTACAATTTCATTTTGATTTTCTATGTTTTAGACACTTTGTAGCCCTTCTCGGAATTTTATTATAATTATTATAGTAATTGAAACTTGAATCTTATGTGAAATCTCAATTCAGCTCCAATTTTATTTATTAAGGTTCTATGATGTGTGTGATGAATGATTTAGGTTTATCAATGTTATCATATGAATATTTATTTCAAATTTCCTATATTTTTAAAATATTTCCTTATTTTTAATTGCATAAATCTTATGTGAAATCTCAATTTAGATCCAATTCTATGTATTAAGGTTGTATAATGTGTGTGATGAATGTTTTATCAATGTTATCATATGAATATTTGAAATTTCATATATTTTTAAAATTTTCCTTCTTTTTGAATAGTCGTCCCTTGCCATCCCCTAAAAAAATTCCTCCAAAAATAAATATGTCAGAAACACATCCCCCATCCCCTGGCATCCCATCTCCCAAAATTTGGTAGAGAATATGATAGAACTTAATAAAAATAGGTCGGGTGAATGTGATTGAATTTTATAGCCTTCATAAGGTCATGGAAATCTTTCCTTTCATGCTCAAAGTGCCAATTGAATTGGTGAAGATATGAAGGAAGAGTGGTGGGTATAGTAGGTAAATTGACTTCTCCAATGAAATGTAACAAACAAAATCGGTGAAGGTTTGAGCACGTTGTATGGAAGATGAATGTTGATATCCGTGCTCCAGTTCATGTTATATTAAAATACTTTTGCATAGAAATAGATATAAAGAGCCACCTAGTAATACAAAATTTCAATCAGATCATCATAAACAAAGTATAGATATGAGATAGACTAGTAATTACACATGAGTTGCAAACTACACCGAGAGAGAATGAAAATGTAAAATTTGTTGGAAAAGCACTCCACTTCTGATATATTTAGACATTTCCATGCATTTCACAACATAAGTAGATGTTGGTTCTTGAGTAAGAGGAAAATATACAGTTTGATTTTCCCATTTTGACAGTCACTATGATGAGGTTGAAAAAAATTGTAGCTTCTAGCTTTACACCTATCAATTACATTTTCTTGAAAATTTCCAAATCCTTTTAATAGGTTCTTTTTGTATATCCCCTAATCATTGCAGTCCATGAGACCACATATGTTTGAGGCATTTTTTCAAACAATTCACGTGTACATGTTGGTAGTATGCTAGCAAAGGTGAGGTGATCAGATTAGACACATGTTGGTGTTATACAAAGTCAAAGCTCCATGACGAACTGAGCAGGTTGGACACCTATTGATTGCATTTGGTGAAACAGTGTCAATGCTACATGATGATTTCCATGTCTTCCCTAAAATCTGGGGATCCAAGAGGCCACATTCCATTTAGGCATTTAGACGGTAGTTCATTTCCCTTGCATATGCACCACATTTTGCATACAGATTTACTAACTTCTTCCATGATTTAATGAATGGCAAAACCCTTTGCATGGGTGGGGAACAACAATGCAAGTCTTCTAGAAAGGGACAAAAGAAAACCACTTTCGTTGTGCCTTCTTGGATTCCTAACCTGTATATACATAATCATGGGCAACGCAAATGGATTCCTACAAAATTAGCTTTAAATATACCATACCACAAATTTGAATCCACAATTATAGCATATACACTTCAATATAAACACCAAAGTATAGCTATACAGATTGGAAAAGTAGGGAAGAATTCAAATCGACCATAATATGAGAAAATTGCATCCAAAATCTAAAGTGAGTCCAATCTCTCTATCCTCTTTTACCCATCGAGCTCATCTCCCTTTGAAGTGGCTAGGCAGAATCCCATTGTTGCTCATTGTGAATACTGAAAAATGGAGTTTAAGGGGCTGGAAACCTAACATAAATAAGACATGTATTAAGTAGTTGTGCCCTAGCAGTAAGTTCTAGCACTTACCACCAAGAATAGCCTAGGTTCAAACCTCGTGGGCTTGCTTCCCATGGAGACATTTCAAACTTCATAAGAAGTTTTTTTCCTTTCCAAGTTTTTCATTTAATGGTTTTTTCCAATTAAAAAATTGTACAATAGGCCTCGATACAAGATGATACTACCACACTGTCAGAAGCAAAAGAGATCATACCAAGCAAGTAAAAAAACCCTAATGTAAATTTGCTACTGACATGAAATTTGACGGGATGATATAAACCAGTGATACCTCAGAAACACCATAAACCTACATGGAAAGACTGAAATCCACGATAAAGAACATATTCTGACACAAATACCACTCCAGTGAACACTAATAATTTGATCTGACTTTTAAAAAGAACAATTTTTAGATTCTAGTTAAGTTAATAGCCACTTCTCATTAAATAAAGTGTAATTAATATTAACTCAATAATATCAACATGCAACTGATTCACAAAAAATGCTATTACATAATGATGTTCTTCAAAAACACTAACTGTATAAAAAAATGAAAGATGCTTAAAAATTGCAACTTGCTTCGATTTAGCACATAGGATCATGTTGTTCATAATGCATGGGCTTATTAGGGTTATTCAAAAAAACCTATAGAATAAATAAATAATTTTAGGCCTCTTAAAAATACCAATTTTTTTCAAATATCCTCGCAATTATTGCACTCCATGAGGCCAAGTCTTTGAAGACATTTTGTCAAATGATACGCATGCTTCCATATTTTACAAGCATATCTTCCAAGGCACTTTCCTGCTTTGATTTTTCTTTGGTTTATGTTTGTGCCTACTTTCAAATTTCCTATTTTAACAAAGTCCAACTCCACGCCTCTTAGAAAATCCCATTTTTGTGTAAGAACTTGCACCTCTCACACCATCCAGTGGATTTTAAATTGGTTTTACTCATTACCCACCACAAATATGAGAATATGACATAAGAGAATATGGATTTTACCAAATTTGATTGCAAATTAGCAAAACAAGCTTAATTCCAATCACTTTCACCAAATGTAAACTACAGGTGTCCAACACAATTAGTTAGCCATGCAAGCATAAACCATCTCGCATCCTCATTTTTTCCTCCCATGTCTGGTTTGTAGACCTACCATTTGTTGTAGAAGTAGTTTGAATAATAATGAACCTTTCTAGCATTGCAAAATAATTGTAACACCCTAGGATAATGTTTTTCGATATGTTCGAAGTATAGAATGAAAATACAGGTGGTCACAAAGGTTACAATTAACTCTTCAAACAACTTGACACAACAATGAACACAAATAAAACACAGAGACAACCAATACCCAAAAAGGATAGTTCACTTGTTTATATGACAAAGCACCATGAAGCAGTCCAAACCACAAAACACAGCTATAGTTCAGTACACTCCACAATGTACAATTCTTTAAGGTTATACATTTACCAAAAAAAATTGTTCAAGACCCGACTTTACGATCTAAAAGATTCCTGATTGATTCGAGCATTTCTTCTTACAAAGGTGAACATATTACTTTTATACTATTGACTAATTATCCGAGGACAAGTTTTCTGAAAGAGGTTCCACTAAATACTGGAAAAACTAGCTAAAATCATTTGACCAAAAGGGGACACCTTCCATCTTTCGCAAGGTTACTTATTCACCCAAGTTACTGAATCTTGATTCAGGCCTCCATTGCACAAGGTGACGAGCGTAAGACTCAACTGAAGTGGAATTCCATTAGGGTTTAGAACTACACCCTCCTTGTGTAAGGATCAACAATTAACCACGCTTAAGAGAAGATTACGAAGTACTAAGGTGAAGGTTAGAGTGAGAAGGTCAATTTATTTCATCATCATGATCTATTTAGTTATTAATTGGTCCTTTAATGAGGCTTAAGAGTTTAAATAGATTACGGTAAAATATTCATTTAGCAACTCTTGATTAAGTTCGACAATGGATACACATGGAGTTCCCAAAATGGGAGCACAAGACTTAATTTTTCACAATAATGAGAATAAAGTTTAATCCATAGTTTAAGGTTAACGAGGGTAAATTCTTTTACACCGGTAGATAACTACTTTCTTTCCAATTAAAGACTCTTAACTTTATCAACCAAGAACAACTTCATTATTATCTTCTTTATTTATTCATCTATGTATTTGTCTTATTTTATTTTTGATTATCTTTAGAAAAAGGATTTTCAACCCACTAAAAACATGCCTAGAATAGCATTGATACCAATACCATGGAGGGTTATTAAACATGAAAGTTTTATGACCCCAAAAGAATAAATTACTGTTATATAACGAGAACACAAAACATGGTTATAACATTTCTATTCAACATGGCACACGAACCAAAGGTGTCAAGAGATTCGATTGCACTTCGGCTAAGAACAAGAAGGTAACAAAATAGGCCAAGCCATGCTACAACATTTTCATGACTGTAATAATATCATAAAGAAAATACACATAACAAGGTGATGATCAATTTTTACTCCTCACATAGATAATTACAAGTTTCACTACAAAAGAACAAGACAACTTAATTTCACAATTACTGATAATCCAAGGCAAGAGGCCTTCTAAACTCCTTTACAAGCACCATTACAAGATTTACAACACATTTGACATTTGAACAAGAAAATTCATAAATCAACCCGATGAAACCTTCTCAAATATTTCCTTTATCAACATGCACAAGCCATCTGCACAAGTATTAACTTGAGTCAGTTTAGAACTAAGCATGCTAAGACTACCCATTGCAATAGTAAGATAACATTTAACAATATCATGAAAGGAATGCTCTATTTCAAGAATGGATCAAAGATCAAACCACTTATCAACGATGATTTTATTAAAGCTTGAGAATTTATCCGTAATGATTAAAGGTTTCACTTAGGCTTCACTAGATGAGATTTACAAAAGAAGACAATTTACGTTGCAAACAACCGAGAAATGGATTGCATGGTTTCTAAACTACTTCCTCATACTTATTAAATCTTATTATCTTCTAAAATATTACCATTGATTTCACCTCATGATCGTTTAAGAATTCACCCAAAAAAAAGATAATGTTCATTAGTTTAGTTAGGGATAGTTCCCTATTTGATCACTTATGGAATTTATTGTTATCAAGTAGGTCACATCTATATTAGTTCACTCATAAAGAAATTTTACAAGGATTACCCACCCTTATTAAAAAATTTAAAAATTACATTGTATCTATGTCGAAGAAGGGTTCACAACACAACTTTTTTACCTCATGAGAAAAGCTTACCATTACTCCTTTTTTCAAAACTATACATAGTTACATCATTAGTATTCGACATGGTATACAAACACAAGAGACAAAATAATTTTAGGGATCCATGACTAGGGAACAAAAGTAACAACATTGACCAAGAAATTCTAAACTATTCTTAGAATTCCTATAATCCATTAAGGTCACTCAACAAGCAAAGTAATCCAATTTTCCTATATTTTCCACTAATTGAAAAAAACCCCTAACAATAACCTTAAAGTCTAGTCACTCCGTACAAATAATAATAAATACCAACCTTAAATTTTATAAAGAGAGAGAGAAAGGTATTTGACTCACTTCTTATTGAGTCTCTATTAGGACAGTAATATGTTAACTACCAATGTATTTATTTTCCACTTTTCCACTTTATGTGTGTGAGAGCGTGTGAAAATTAATCACACAACATCGATAGGTAAAACAAGTCCATGCAAATAGATATTATTGAAGTTATGTTAGAACAATACTTAAGGGGGAACATATTTATACAACTTCCTCCACATGTTCCCAAAATTTTTGATAAATCTTTTACTTATGAAAAAAGTCTTCAAGACACTCAACTCAGATTGAGTTTGAAAAAGGAGATCATTAATACCTCTTACTAAACTAGTCTCAATCATCTAATAGAATAATAAAGAATAAAACGCTATGTATTAGTTGTACTATTCTTCTCATGCGAAGGTAGGTTGAATCATAGGTGTTGGTATCCAAAAATTTTCTCCTATTCAAGCCAAGCAAAGCAACACAAATTCAACAAGGAGCTTAGAGGTAGCTAGATCACAAATATATGTCGTTTTGTAGCCGGGAGGAATCTAATTGTCCCTTTGTTACTTGGATTTGTGGAGAGATGGATAGCACCTTAAAAGGATATAATCTTATCCTAACTATTTTAGGTTGTGCCTTTCAACCAAGGTAAGAGAACCTATTTTGTAACCTTTGTTATTTGAAAGGGGATACATGTACCTTTCTTCTGCATAAATTTTATAGAGAAGACCTTGGGGAAAATATGATCAACACACCAAATCTGACTCTCACGAGTTGTCACGCCTAGATTATGGATATATTTTCAACACAAGGCTAAGGTTACTAAGGACATTTTGACTCCCGATCTATTTTGCATACTTTAGAAAATGGATTTTGGTCTCGTGTGGGTATAGAGCAAAAAGAGGCGTAGTATGAGAAGGATAAAAAAATTTAAATATATTTTCATGGCAAGGGAGGCAGGATGAACTTGACTCACTAGATCCTTGAGAGCTTATGCAAAATGGAAAGATTCAAACAACAAAATGCCACAAAAGTTAAAAATTGTTTCTTCAACTACAATATGTGCTTTAATGGAGGCCCGTGATTAGCACTCTTTCATACAACTCGTGGAATTCTATCATGAAGGCTTGAGTTAGAGAACCCAATAAATCACCAGATTTAAACCAAATCACGCCTAAGGTACACCCAGGCTTACGGATAATCTCTCGACAATAAAATGAAAGAAAAGTGATTTTAAATCGTTTATTCCAATCCCACATAAAGTATCTTTCGAGAAATGGAATCAGAGATGCCACTAAATTGTCACAAGGATTGAGGCTTGTGTGATTGGGTCAGCTTTTAATACAAGATTGCAACAGTAAATAGGAAAACCTACTTTCATACATTTAGGAATTAAACCAACACATTTTTCTCAAGACAAACACATGAAAACTTGAATTTGATTAAATCTATTAGGGGGAAAGTTTCATAGAAAAATCTCAGAGCTTTTAAATGGTTATGCACTTTCAACCACCTTGACACAATAAAACATAATGTAAAAGAGATAACCCAATTTTTGAGATGGATTCTCAAAGACAAAGCTTAGTCAAATTTTCCTCTTGGGAATTTTCTTCAACCTCTAACAATCGACCTCACGAATTCCAACCATTTGCACAAAAAAATTTTGCCATTTATAACATTTACAACAAGGAACATTTTCCCCCAAAAATCTAGACCTTGAGTGCTACGGTCGTTGTCACATGATCACAATCGCGATTCTCGTAATCAAATCTGCAAAAATTCACTAGGTGCTCGAGGGTAAGATCTCATCGAATATCTCCCGCATTCAACTCCTTCCTTTGGTGATCACTCTTTCTTAAATTTTCCAACCACTTCCACCCCTAATCTATCAAATCTGGCTCCTTGCATGCTTGGGAGAAGAAAAAAGAAAAATCCGATCGACCACGAAAGTCGAGACCATTTTAATGGTGAAAGATGTCTTTCAGCTTCTTCCCACCAAAATCAGATATAAAAATTAACTCCCTTCTCTGCTTGGTGTGTAGGAAATAATAAGAAATCACGAAGACTCACATTTCTAGGTGTGTTTCGAAAAATGGGTGGAAAATCATATTCATACTTTCAAACTTCCGTTGATCTTTACTTTAAATTTGGGCCATCCACGTGGAAGATTTAAACTTAAGAATAGACACTGGGGGATTCCTTTGAATTTTAAAACTTTTGGAAAAATGGAAAAAAAAATCTTTTTCTCCATTCCTCTCGCCCTCGGGAAGCAAGCACGAAACACGTCCAAATGTGATTTTCACGTAACTATGTTCAAATTATGTGATTTTACTCTATTTTTGAAAATGATCCCGACACGTGTCCAAATATGATTCGAGCCGGGCTGCACTTCCTTTTGACTTTTGACTCTTTTCTTCCAAGGGAATTTTTCCAAATTTCCCTCGAGAGTCCGCACCTCGCCATTGACCTAGGTAAAGCATTAACTATTTCCCTCATTGGGTTTGCGGGCCATTTTGAGATTTTAATCCTTAAAGGACAAACAATCCAAGTTTCCTTTGATGGTCCATGTCCCCACCTCTTTGAATTTTCAAACCTGCCATGTGTCATCATGGCGCTCCTTGAGATGCTCCAAAAATTTGATACCTTGAATGAGTGTGGGATTGCCACGTGTCCTATTCTCAGTAAGGTTTTCCTAAATACTTGAATCTCACCGGAAATCACCACATGTCATGCTCCAAAGTAGTCTCCTTTGGCCATTGAAAAGACCAAAGAAAATGTAAAGTGAACAGAGGCCTCCACGGGTCTTCATGACATAACTTATAGATGGTGCCCAAAGTGGAGACCCCGAATGAAGGAAAGATCATCACATGTCCTATTCCGCCAAACTGTACCAACTACATAAAAATTTGTCTAAGTCTAGGCAAAGTAGCGGAAGCCTCCACATGTCCTCCCGGCGCTACTCCAAGGCCAAACCAAAAATTAGATCTTCAAATGAGTGTCGTGCCTCCACATGGACAAATTTTGAGTTAAGGCTTTCCATGAATTTTTTCTAAGTACCTAGCTAAGCCGCATCCAACCAAAAGGTGCCACATCCCTTGTAGATGCAAGGATGTAAATTTGACTGGGAGAAACACCCGTCAAACCATAAAATATAGAAAAATGACCTTTTGAGCCTGGGAATGAAATTTTCTTCAAGGACGAAAGTTTAGAAATGTTACAAGGCTCAAATACGTTCTTCAGGGACACATCAATTCATTCTTCTTCAATTATCTAGGATAGAAACATCAAGGAAAATAAATCCTGACTATGGGAAATAGAGAGAATGGGAAAACATGAGTTTTGAAGGAGCAGAGCATGGGAGATTCAAAATATAGCACCTTTCAGAGAGAACAAAGAAACAAGGAGACAAACATGGACCCATACATGATCTTCGACCCAAGAGTCGACTAAAAAAAGAAACAAAGACTGACCAAGCACAACACGGGAAGGATAAAATGACATAGGCCGTAAATCAATAAGTTTTCAAAGGCACAAATGGGGAAAGACAATTTTGACCACCAAAAATTGCTCCAACTCGGGGATGGGCACTCCTGTGAGTGCCACAAGAACAAAAGTAGACCAAGTTCCAAAATATCCATTGGGAAGTGGATTCATCTTTTAGGGCAGAGGAACAAAACCATCTCCAAAAATGACCAGAGAAACTCCTGGCAAAAACAGTCACCAAGGACCGAGAATGAGCAAAAACTCAAAAATAGGAAACAAACAACTGACTACACACTATACACAAGATTCTACCTTGATTTAAAGAAAATAATCAAAGAAAATATTCAGATATCTTCCATCTTGGGTATGACGATGCCAAGAGGCTCGGGATGCTTTCATCAATTGAGGATATATCTCTCTTTTCTTCTCTTGCTCAGTTTGTAACCCAACCATTTTTTTCGAAGCTCCTCCATTGTTTTTAAGTCAAATTCTTTAAAAATTCAAGGTTGCATCATAGACTAAATTCCCATAAAAACAATATACTTAGGAACTCCGTTTTCACCACTTTCATACTCCCTAAAATCCAAAAAAACTCACAAAGTTGTTAAGATCAACATCTTCTTGAAAAACCTCATAAGATTCATTGCTTGGTCTTCAATCAAGTACAACATCTTCTTCTCTCCATATAATTTCACCAAGTTGCCTTCAATGGGGATAGTGGCATAAGACATGTCCATTTGCACACTACCACCAACACTTGTTGCCCACTTTCTTGACAACAACATCCCCCACTTGGTAGGGTAGTCAACAATGACTACATCAAGCTTTAAGTTCCTTCCAAGATGAGATGCAAGTTGCACAAAGTAGATCTTTGACACACCCCACCACTGGCACCTCTCTAGATTCCATGGAAAGGCACTTCCCATATGTTTTTGTTACTTTGATACCTAATTCATTCATGACCTCAAGAGGCATGACATTACATGAAGCTCCGGAATCAAACATACAATTATGTAACAGTTTGTCTTTGATAACCAAGGTAGTGAAAAATGGATCCACATTCAGCTGGGATTTAACCAAAGAAGTTCCTAAATAAACCTCTGGTGGTTCTCCCAGCTCTTTTAGCACTTGTGGCCTTTCCAACTCTGCAACAGTAAGGGGAATCTCAACCTTGTTTACATCTCTTCCTTGTATGATCTCTTCCCCTTTGAATCCTAAATATTCAAAATCCCTCTTCTTGTGCTCAGGGATCCTAAGAAGCTCAAAAATTGGGACAAGAATTTTGATTTGGCTCAAAACTTGGGCTATGTCATATGGAGAAAATTTGGGTAAAGTAGCACTAGGAGAAATATTGGCAAATTCATCAGATGGAATGGGATTATTTTCAGGGTGGGCATGCGGAGGAACACAGAGTTTTACTTGGGGAAGCATGACCTCTGCTAGATGCATTTTTCTTTGGGGTTTCTTTGGTAAGCAATGGAAATTTTGACTTGGCTTGTGGCCCCTTGGAAACTTTACTTCTGGTATTGTGCTCCTTTTCTTGGGCAACTACAACATTCATTAATAGTTTCCTATCTTCTTCTGAAGGAACTCCTCCATCATACTTTTCAATCATTAATGCCCTCAAGTATTCAAAATCATTAGTGGGAAATTCAAAAGATTGTACAATGTCTACTTCTAAAGTATGAGAGGGAGGAAGAAAAGGTACTCAGTGGATGCAATCCCAAAAAGCAGCAGCAGTTCTAGCACTTATTACCTCAGTTGAATTTTTTTCCCTTGGTGAACTTGCAGGGATCTCCATCATGCAAGCATCATCATCATTGTCATCATCAGCTTCCTCTTCTTCTTGCTAATGTTCTTCGCCAATGAGCATGAGGCATGAAACATTTGTCACACCAATCAATGACATCTATCTCCTCCACCACAACAACTCTGCAACAAAAGGATTAGGTACCATTCTGTTTCTCTAGCCTCGGGACTGCCTATTTTCAAATCCAACAGGTCCCTTGCCTGCGTCATCAAATCTTTGGTGATTTGTAAACCTATCTTAGTCTTGTTTCTTGTTTTGACCTTGTGAGCTCGCCAAATTCCTTTCACAACTCAAAGCTAGCTTCTAGAAAAAAATTTATAGCCCATGACAAAGTCTTCATAACTTCTTCCAAATCAGCAAAGCCTTGCTTGTTTGGGGTTTTTCTGGTCAACCAGCTTTATACCTTCCCTCTTCGAGGCTTCCCAATTTCCTTGATTTCATTCTCTATTTGCAGAGCCATGGTGAAGGCATGCCTCAAATTTGTGGGGTTCTTGTCTCTCAAGTAATATGCAACCTTTTTATCAAATGCATCAATGTATTTGATCAAACATGACTCATCACATGGCCTTATCCGAATAGGTAATCTCCTCAAAGTTTTATTAAACCTTGTATTGAAGTCATGTATTGACTCATTGGGGTTCTTGTTGATGTTTTCAAACTCTGATAGAGGAAACGTAGGGTGATTCCTATCACCATATTGTAATCTAAATGCATTGTTAGCCCAAGAATAAATAGAGTTATCTGGTAATGCTTTATACCATTCCCTTGCATCCTCCTCTAAAGTGTGGAAAAACAATTTGATGTATACATCCTCATGCTCAATCTCAAAGCCTTCCATCATATTGAGAAAGAGTTTTATATGTTGGTCACAAGTTATAACTTTGTTTCCTTAGAACTTTGGCATTTTGTTCCTTACGTCTTGAGGCATTGCATTTGGATATCAAACCATTCCCACAAAATTAATAGGTCTAAAGGTGTTTACAAATGGAGGTGCAGGTTGAGACATATTGATTCGAGGAAGTGATCCGGATGGGTGAAAACTCGACAAGGGCGAGATGGACCTTGGAACACGGGAGTATAATTTTCAATATGGAGACTCCCAAAGGCCTTGTCTCTTGAAAATATCTATCAACCTCAGAAAAGACAATTATAGAGTGTGAAGTAAACCTTTCAAAATAAAATGAAGGCCCTCGCCACCTAGAAAATTCAATTCCACATAGAGGCTACCTGATTCAAAGTCACTTGAATGGCAGTCTTCAATGATAGGCAAATCACTTTCATCAATGGAGATCCCTCTTCTTTTCTATTGACCTCCAACATCCCTACAGCTTTTCTTCCTTCTAATTTTGCTTTTCCTAGCTCTAGAAACAATGTCCTAGCAGGATCCCTAGTAAAGAAAGATATTTTTCCTTCTAGCTTTGTAAATATTAGTAAAAATCTTACTTGATAGAGGTCTAAGACATTGGTCCTTATCAAAATCAAGTCAATCAGGGAGTCACCACTAAGGATTTCCACCTTAGTTGTGCAAATGCACTAAAGTATACTCTGTCAAATGTGTGTCAGCACTTATAAACTGGAAATGAAAGCTCTGACCTTCCTTTATCAAAATTTATCAATGAATACTAATGCAAAAACTTGTAGAGACTGGAAGAGTTCCATACAACACTTGTAACTTGAAACTTCATGAAAGCTTGAGCACATGATAATATTTAAGATAGATTTCTTGCACTTTAGAGAATACAAGAAATATTTAGCAGGGTCTGAAAATGAACTATAATCACAAAGATCCCAAAGAACGGCGCCCTACTCACGTGTTGACGGGCCAAATATATATGAACTGGAAAATGAATCAAAAAATTAGTCTCAGAACTTAAAAGCAGTCCCGGCAATGATGCCACTTGTGTTGGTATCCAAATTTGTTCTCCTATTCAAGCCAAGCAAAGCAACACGGATTTAATCGGGAACTTAGAGGCAGCTAGATCATGAATATATGTCATTTTATAGCCGAGGAGGAATCTAATTTCCCTTTGTCACTTGGATTTTTGGAGAGATGGATAGCACCTTAAAATTATATGATCTTATCTTAACTATTTTAGGTTGAGCCTTTCAACCAAGGTAAGAGAACCTATTTTGTAACCTCGTTATTTGAAATGGGATACAACTACCTTTCTTCTCCATAAATTTTATAGAGAAGACCTTGGGGAAAATATGATCAACACACCAAATTTGACTCTCATGAGTCATGTACTTCCAGATTATGGAGATATTTTCAACACAAGGCTAAGTTTACTAAAGACATTTGGAATCATGATCAAGCATACTTTAGCAAATGGATTTTGGTCTTGTGTGGGTACAAAAGCAAAAATAGGGGTAGTATGGGTAGGATTAAATTTTTTTAAATAGATTTTGGTGGGAGGGGATGCAGGATGCACTTGACTCACTAGATCCTTGAGAGCTTATGCAAAGTCGAAAGATTCATACAATAAAATGCCACAAAATTTAAAAATGTTTCTTCAACTAGAATATGTGCTACAATGGAGGCCTAGATTAACACTCTTCCATAATATACGTGGGATTCTATCACAAAGGCTTGAGTTAGAGAACCTAATAAAGCACGTGGATTCAAACCAAATCACGCCGAGGTACACCTAGAGGCTTACAAATAATCTCTGTCAACAAAATAAAATAAAACTGATTTTAAATTGTTTATTCCAATCCCAAATGAAGGCTCTTCAGAAAAATGGAATTGCATATGCCACTAAAATTTCACAATGAGTGAGGCTCTTAATACAAGATTGTAAAAGAAATAGGAAAATTACTTGCATACATTCAGAATAAAACCAACACATTTTGTTGAAGACAACATAGAAAACTCGAATTTACTTTAATGTATTAGAAGGGGAAATTTTCATAGAAAAACCATCGAGCTTGTCAATGGTTGTAAACTTGCAACCACCTTGACACAATAAAACTTAATGCAAAAGTGATAAACCAGTTTTTGAATGGATTCTCAAAAGACAAAGCGTAGTCAAATTTTCCTCTTGGGAATTTTCTTTGACCTCTAACACTCGACCTCGAATTCCAACCATTTACACTTATAAAATTTGTTCCATTTATAAAATTTACAACCGGGACCCTTTTCCCCCAAAAAATATAGACCTTGAGTGCTACCATTGGTTTCCATGATCACGATCGCGATTCTCGAATCGATATGCAAAAAGTTGTCGGGTTCACGAGGGAAATATCTCATCGAATATCTCCGCATTCAACTCCTTCCTTTGGTAGATCACTCTTTCTTCAACTTTCCAACCACTTCCACCCCTAATCTATCAAATTTGGCTCCTTGCATGCTCGGGAGAAGAAAAACAAAAATTCGATCGACCATGAAAGTCAAACCATTTTAATTGTGAAAGACGTCTTTGCAGATCTTCCCACCAAACTTAGATATCAAAATTAACTACCTTCTGCTTAGCGTTAAGGAAATACAAATAAATCATGAAGACTCACATTTCCAGGTGCATGTTTCGAAAAATGGGGGAAAATTAGATTCTAGACTCTCAGTTGTCATTGATCTTTACTTTGAATTTGGGTCGTCCACGTGGAAGATTCAAACTTAAGAATAGACCTAGGGGACTTCCTTTGAATTTTTACAATTTTTTTGGAAAAATGGAAAAAAATCCATTTTGCTCCACACCTCCACCCTCGGGAAACAATCCTGACACGCGTCCAAATGTGATTCGAGCGGAACCGCGCTCAAATTCTATCATTTTACTCTCTTTTGGAAAAGGGAAAATTTTCCAAGTTTTCCCCGTAGCTCCACCCTTGGGAAATGAGCCTGACATGTGTCCAAATATGATTCAAGCAGGCCACGCTTCCTTTTTTACTTTTGACTCTTTTCTCCCAAAGGGAAATTTTCCAAATTTCCCTCGAGAGTCCGCACCTCCGTCGTTGACTAGGGTAAAGCATTGACTATTTCCCTCATCGGGCTTGCGGGCCATTTTGAGATTTTAATCTGAAGGGACAAAAATAATAAGTTGTCTCCGATGGTCTCCGCCTCTCCCTACCTCTTTGACTTTTCAAACTACCACATGTCATCATGGCACTCCTTGAGATGCTCCCAAAAATTTGATACCTTGAATGAGCGGGATCACCACGTATCCTGCTCGCAAGGTTTTTTTCAATACTTGAAGCTCAACAAAAAGTGCCACTTTTCATACTCCGAGGTAGTATCCATTAGTAGTTGAAAATTCCAAGTAAAATGTAAAGTGACTAGAGGCCTCCATGTGTCTTCATGGCACAACTTCAAGATGGTGCCTAAAGTGGAGACCCTAAATGAGTGAGAGCTCGCCACATGTCCTATTCCACCAAACTGTACCAACTACACAAAAATTTGTCTAAGTCTCTGCGCAAAGTAAAGCGAAGCCTCCATGTGTCCTCTCGGTGCTACTCCAAGGCCAAACCAAAAAGTAGATCTTCAAATGAGCGTCGTGCCTCCACATGGACAAATTTTGAGTTAAGGCTTTCCATGAATTTTTTCTAAGTACCCAACTCGGAACATCCAACCAAAAGGTCCACATCCCTTGTAGATGAAAGGATGCAAATTTGACCAGAGAAACACACTGTCAAAGCTGTAAAATACGGAAAAATGATCTTTTGATCCTAGGAATGAAAATTTCTTCAACGATAGAAAGTTTAGAAATAATCCAAGGCTCAAATACGTTCTTCAAGGACACATCAATTCATTTTTCTTCAAGTATCTAGGATAGAAATGTCAAGGAAAACATATCCTAACTGTGGTAAATAGAGAGAATGGGAAAACGTGATTTTGAAGGAGTAGAGCATGGGAGACTCAAAATACAAACACTTCCAGAGGAATAAAGAAACGAGGAGACAAATATGGACCCATACATGATCTTCAACCTAGGAGCTAACTAAAAATAGCAACAAATACTTGACCAAGCATAACACGGGAAGGAGAATATGATAGAGGCCATAAATTAATTAATTTTCAAAGGCACAAATAAGGCGAGACAATTCTGAGCACCAACATTGGCTTTGGCTCAGGATGGGCACTCCCGTGAGTGTGAGAAGAACAAAATTATACTAAGTGCAAAAATATCCATTGGTCAGTGGAGTCATGTTTCCAAGGCAGAGGAACAAATCCATCTCCAAAAATGAGCAGAGAAACCCGGCAAAAACAAAAAATAGGAAACAAACAACCCGACTACACACTATACACAAGATTTTTCCTTGATTCAAAGAAAATAATCAAAGAAAATCTTCAAGTGCCTACCATCCTGGGTATGACCATGCCAAGAGGCTCTGGTATGCTTTCATCAAATGGGAATATATCTCTGTTTCTTTCTCGCTGGGTTTGTAAACCATCCATCTTCTCTCGACTTCATTGTGTTTAAGTCAAATTCTTTAACATTTTCAAGGTTGCATCATATACTAAATACCCATAAAAACAACATACTTAGGAACTCCGTTTTCACCACTTTCATACTCCCTGAAATCCACAAAACTCACAAAGTTGTTAAGATCAGAATTTTCTTGCAAAACCTCATAAGATGCATTGCTTGGGTCTTCAATCAAGTGCGAGTAATATTCTTCTCTCCATATAATTTAACCACTTTTCCTTCAATGGGGATAGTGGCATAAGACATGTCCTTTTAAATACTACCACCAACACTTACTACCCACTTTCTTGACAACAACATCCTCCACTTGGCGTGGCAATCAACAATGACTACATCAAGCTTTAAGTTCCTTACCGGATGAGATGCAAGTTGCACAAACTAGATCTTTGATGCACCCCACCACCGGCACCTCTCTAGAGTCCATAGCAAAGGCACTTCCCATATGATGTTGTTACTTTGATACCTAATTCATTCATGACCTCAAGAGGCATGACATTACATGAAGCTCGGAATCAAACATACAGGTTATATAACGACTTGTCTTTGATAACCAAGGTAGTGATAAATGGATCCAAATTTATTTGGGAATAATAAGGGGAATATCAACCTTGTTTACATATCTCGCCTTGTATGATATCTTCCCTTTGAATCCTAAATATTCAAAATCCCTCTTCTTGTGCTCGTGGGATCCTAAGAAGCTCAACAATTGGGATAGGAATTTCGATTTGGCTCAAAACTTGGGCTATGTCATATGGAGAAAATTTGGGTAAAGCAACACTAGGAGAAAGAGTGGCAAATTCATCGAGATGGAATGTGATTATTTTTAGGGTGGGCATGCGGAGGAACACAGTTTTTCTTGGGGAAGAAAACTCTCGCCATATGAATTTTTATTTGGGGTTTCTTTGGCAAGCAATGGAAATTTTGAACTTGTCTTGTGGCCCCTTTGCAGCTTTACTTTTGGTATTGTGCTCCTTTTCTTAGGAAACTACAACATTCATTAATAGTTTCCTATCGTCTTGTGAAGGAGTTCCTCCATCATACCTTTCAATCATTAATCCCCTCAAGTATTCAAAATCATTAGTGGTAAATTCAAAAGCTTGTACAATGTCTACTTCTAAATTATGTGAGGGAGGAAGAAAGGGTACTTGGTGGATGCATTCCCAAAAAGAAACAACAATTCTAGCACTTATTACCTCAGTTGAAGTTTCTTCCCTTAGTGAACTCACAGGATCTCCATCACACAGGAATCATCATCATTGTCATCATCAGCTTCCTCTTCTTCTTGTTGATCTTCTTCATAAGGAGCATGAGGCATGAAACATTTTTCACACCAATCAATGACATCTGACTCCTCCACCACAACAAATTTGGTAGCCAAAGGATCGGGTACCATTTTTTCTCCCTAGCCTAGGACTACCTATTTCCAAATCAAACAGTCTCATGCCCGTATCATCAGATCTTTGGTGATTTGTAAACCTATCTTGGCCTTGTTGCTTATGTTGACCTTGTGAGATCTACCCAATTCCTTTCTCATCTCAAAGCTAGCTTGTAGAAAATTTCTTTGTGACCCCCGCCAAATTCTTCATAACTTCTTCCAAATCATCAACGGCCTTGTTTGTTTGGGGTTTTCTCAAGGTTAAACAGCCTTTACACCTTCCCTCTTTGGAGGCTTCCCAATTTCCTTGATGTTGTTCTCTATTTGTAGAGCCATGGTGAAGGCCTACCTCAAATTTATGGGGTTCTTGTCTCTCAAGTAATATGCAACCTTTTTATCAAATGCTTCAGTGTATTTGATCAAACATGACTCATAACATGACCTTATCCTAACACGTAATCTTGTCAAGTTTTATCAAACCTTGTATTGAAGTCATGTACTAACTCATTGGGGTTCTTCTTGATGTTTTCAAACTCTGATAGAAGAAACCTAGGGTCAGTCCTATCACCATATTGTAATCTAAATACATTGTTCATTTCAGCCCAAGAATCAATAGATTTATCTGGTAATTCTTTATACTAGTCCCTTGCATCCTCCTCTAAAGTGTGGAAAAACAATTTGATGTATACATCCTCATGCTCAATCTCAAAGTCTTCCATCATATTGAGAAAGAGCTTCAGATGCTGGTCACTAGTTATAGCATTGTTTCCTTGGAACTTTGGCATTTTGTTCCTTACATCTTGAGGCACTGCATTGGGATATCCTACCATTCCCTCAAAAATTATAGGTCTAAAGGTGTTTAAAAAACGGAAGTATGGTTTGAGCCATATTGATTCGAGGAGGTGATCTTACGGGGTGGAAAATTGACAAAAGGCAGAGGGACCTTGGAACATAAGATTATAATTTTCAAAATGGAGACCCCCAAATGCCTTGTCTCTTGGAAATATCTATCAACCTTTAAAAGATAGGTGCAGAGTGTGAAGCAAACCTTTCAAAATCAAATGAAGGGCCCTCTTCAGACTAAAGACATCAATTC
The DNA here is from genome assembly GCA_018340775.1 of Taxus wallichiana var. yunnanensis. Taxonomy (NCBI): domain Eukaryota; kingdom Viridiplantae; phylum Streptophyta; class Pinopsida; order Cupressales; family Taxaceae; genus Taxus; species Taxus wallichiana. The sequence continues at coordinate 133,142,752 of CM031241.1, forward strand.
TACAAAGAGGCTACCTTATTTAGAGTCACTTGTATGGCAGTCTTCAATGATAGGCTAATCACTTTGTCATCAATGGAGATCCCTCTTCTTGTCTGCTAACCTCCAACAAAGATCCAGTCAGGTTTTCTTCTTTCTTATTTTGCTTTTCCTATCTCTTGAAACAATGTCCTAGGAAGATCCCTAGAAAAGAAAGATCTTCTTTCTTCCATCTTTGCAAATATTAGTAACAAATCTTACTTTACAGAGGTCTAAGACATCGGTCCTTAACAAAATCAAGTCAATCAGGAGTCGCCAC